>JAHFWI010000067.1:1800000-2187777 GCA_028554975.1 Himalopsyche kuldschensis | reverse complement strand
AATCCCACGAGGTAGATAACAAGGTAAAATATTCAATCGGATTATGTACATTTTGAACTTGCTAGGATTTGAAATAGTAACCACCTGATCTCAAGACTATTACCGCCACGATAGTGGAGCCGATGTTATTACACACATAATAATAGCAATGAACTGGAATAAACTAGAGGTAGAGAATTCAGGCAAAAGATTCGTTGCATAAAGTTTTCAGATTCCACAGTTTTATTAGTTGTGTAATAATAAATTTTATTCTGAATATAACAAAACTGCGTCATTGCGAGTACTCTTAGATTACATTTTATGTTTTATTACCATGATTCTGTGTATTGGTAGGTAATACTTTACTCTATAAACATTTGAAGTAATTTGTTTACAGTATATGCATTGCATTATTTTTATGCCAAGCAATAATATTATCTCATACTCGTAAATTAGAAATGTATTTGTCAATGTAAAGGCGATAACAGAAAAGGTTTGTAATATAATAAACATAAGTTATTGCTTCATAGTAAACATAATGTTCATATGAAAGCAGAAGTAAACTGGTTTTGGTGGCTGACGATGAAATCGTTTATTTATCGACGAAGAGCATTCGATATAGAAAAAAAAAGTAGTGGATATTATAATATGCGAATACGTATAATGTATGAAACCCTAAAAAGCGAACAAATAAATTCTCATTTTTTTTTGGAATATGTGATGAAAACGTCAAAATAATTATTTGTTCCAAAAGGTTGATTGTTGAGTGATTAAAAAAAAGGACATTAGTAAATCATTTTTAAGGTGTTCACTGTTGCAGTTGGTGAAATGGCATTATAATAAAAATAATAACGCATGTTTAATAATTATTCCACTGTCAACTGATGACATTATCAGTTGATAATGCTCCCAATGAGCGAAACCGGTTCTTACATTGATAAATCTCATGTGGAATAAGTCCTAAAAATGTGTTATTTTTTCCAGTAGTGAAAATGTGAGAAAAAAATACATATATAGTTATAGTACATGCTTGTAAATTCCAAAACATACGATTTTTTAAATAGTTTGCAGTATGATTTTGATTTGCATTTCTGGAATAGGTGAACTTAGCCTATCTACAAACAATAACAAAAATCATGCAATTAAGTTGGATATATAATTTGGAAAATATGCAGTTACCAAGGTAAGCAACATTTCTTTAATTTATTTTCAGTGTTTGATTTTAGAATTGGGACCAAATTTATTTAGGTCTTTAAGATATAGATACATATATCTATGATATTAAAACAATGATAGGTTCCTCTATGTATGACCATTAATTTTAGAACAAAAAAAGAATAAGGTACAATATAATAAAGCGCACCTCGCGTCATTATAAAGAGATGTTCCAATCGTTTCGCTTTGCCGAGAATGTTTTATCGACTTCCAATTGGAAATGTCGGTTGGTTTTGTTATAGAATAAAAATGTCGATGCAATCGCTATGAAGGTCGAATACAATATTGTGTTTATTTTTATTGCTAGTTCATGTATTCCTTCATACGACCGGTTATCTGGACTACAACCGATGCTTTAGAGCATAATGCAACCTTTTGAAACAGCCGAACCAAATTTAAAATGAGATTTCCTTGGGCCATAAAACAAAATATTTTTTTTGTTGATAGCAAACAGGAAATATATAGTTTTTTTTAAGAAGATATTACAAAAATGAGAGTCAAACATATTTATTATATTAGAGTTACGCAATAAAAATAATAATAAAAAAAAAAGTCGTCTGAGATTTTGTTTAAGTTCATTAATGTTCATAACTATTGATGTTGTTGCTACACGCAAACCGTTTTCCAAATGCTCATCAGCGATTCGTGTTCACAAAAGCTCCTGAAATGGTTGTGTGTCCTAAGTGGATGCAGTTTTGCTAAAATTACCTTTTGTTCAGATAAAGTTTCAACACCCTTCTATCATAAAAATCGTTTTTTAGGTGGTATCTCAATTTTTTTTTCAAATGGTAAACATAACATATGAACTTGATTATCTTCTCCAATTATCTTCAATATGGTTTCTAATGTCGTCGACCTAGTCATAGTTTGACGATACAGGCTTATTTATGAGAAATTTACTTTTATGTACACTGAAAGAAAAAAATGTTTGCATATGCAATTTTCCACCACAGTAAGACAATTCGGCCCGAATCGCGAATCAATTTCGCGTTTCAATATTTGCTTTAGAGTTTATAATGCATGGCTTCTGAAAACTTTCGAACAAACAATTAAACCGAGCGTGATATTTGATAATAAAAGATGTCGTCAGGTTTTCTGTTCTATTTTGGTAAAGGAAGTCGTTAATGGTATAAAGTATGTAATGTTTTATATCCGGTAATCAGTACTCGAGCTAGTTCCAGCTTGGCTGCATATGCTGAAGATATATTCGTACTAAATAAAGACGAAGAGATATTCTTCGCTGCGTTGTAACGACAGGGCGGGAGGCATTCACACCCAACGTGTGTAATGCATATGTGTAGGTAGAATCAAGACAGATCGTTACCTTACTTTGAAAAGGTTCTTATTGACATTTTTGCCTAAAATTACCTTTTGGTCGGAAAAGTTTGTGTTAACCGCATTCTATCATATATAAATTTCAGATTTATCTATGGTTGAATAACGGAGTTAGCAAAATTCCGGAGTTTAATAATATGTTGCTAGTCTTTTCGTTCTAGTAAAATTTGGAAAAAAAAATAAAACTGGTTCTACTGAGTTACTTATGTGTAGAAGAAAATGCTATTTCATAGTCTCATTTTAAAGAGTTATAGTTAACCTCAAATTTATTGAAATAGTCAAAAGCGAAATACATCAGAAGTTTGAGCATTGATCTATGATTTCCCAACTGGCCTAGATTAAGATTAAAGAAAGAATGTAAAACATTATATTCGATAAAAAGACTTGTTACAAAATATTATCACTATTTTAATTGAGTTGACTGTTTTTACAATTTTGGATAATACTTCGCATAGTAAGCTTCTTCGGATAATAATCGAAACGCTAAGTGTGAATATGGATAGCTAATTCAACTGATTTATTTTCCGATTGTCACGCTTACACAAACATCAAAAGTTACAGAACAATGAATTTAATTGAAACAGAAAAGTGTGTTCAATATTTCGCTGATTTATAGTGAAGAAAACATTTCATTTATCGAACACCGTTCACTGTCTATGATAACGCAACGTTTCAGCAACATTTACAGACTGATATCATTACTAATATTCAATGAAACAATAATGATAACTATAATGTAGCCAGTTTTGTCACATTAATAAAAACGACACAAAGTAAATCTATTTTAGGAATAGGTTTAGACGTTTACGTTCTTTTTATAGATAATATTTAAATTTTGTTTGATTGTCTTTAAAATTTGTGACCATGGAAAGACACGATAGCTAAGTCTAACTTAAATAATAATAATCTAAAAAATAATGTTTTTTGTTTACTCTACACATTCTATTGAGAAACGCATCCCTTTTGAATAATACAATCAACACATATAAGCTACGTCAATACTTTAGAAATATGTAGAAAATTCTTTATGATTGACGGTTGCATAATCTTTAATGATGGTCAAATGTCACGACGCGATAATTATTTTTATTTTGATTGGCAGTCTGATAATCTTTAAACTAAGACGGAACTTCGTTCTAATATATTGGTTGAATTATGTAGGCTTCCATCGGAAAGAACTTATTTATAGAGTACAGGGATATATTTAATCGGATGGAAGATTAGGATCCGATTGAGACCTTTAGACAATATTTAAAAGGTCAGCAGAATATACAATGAAAAGCTTTTCTAGAAAGAACTCTGTAGTATATGCGTTGCCATGTTATGTAAGTACGTATTCGGAGTATATTTTGTACACCAAGGCGAGAAATTTATTGCTGTCTAACGGTTTCAGATTTAATTCTCAAGAGGAAAAAATGAGACATTTTAATGGACGAAGGAATTCATTTGAAATCAGACGACTTGATTTTTTCGAATAAATGGCAGATAAAATTATAGAGGCCTTTGCGTTTGATAATCGTATGTAATTATACAATCTATAATTGATTCGTTTAGAATCTAATCTAAACTTTAGATTAAAGATCCGATGTAATACGGACCATACATATATTTGTTTACTATACTTAAATTTAACTGCAAGATCGGATTCATGAGTATGAGGATTTTTAATTGAAATAAGTGCGCAATCGACAAATATCAAGTGCTTGAACGATCAACTCATTAAATAGGGCGTCATTTTGTAACAGGGTCGGTCATTCATTAGCTCGTTCGCCATCTACCGTCGCTACTAGTAGTAGTCGCGGGCTTGTACTACCCCAAATTGAAAATAAATGCTAACCGCTGTTATGAAAATAGTTTATGAGGACTCTAGAAGGATTGCTTATATATGTTAAAGTTATGACTATATTACAGGAAACAAAAATGAGTTGCATGCAGATGCTCGTTGGTCGCAAATCTACGAGTAAAAAAACAGTTAGGTATGGTAAAAGTGATCTAGCAAACGTTTATTCTATTAACTCGTTAAGAATAAATGTCTTGTGACATTGTGAGAAACCTCCTCACTAGCGACATAGTGCGATCATGAAAAAAAACAATGACCCATATTATTAACAGATCAAATGATGTTGCGTTATATTATACTTTAATTGAATTTATTAAAAATCACAGTATATTGAAACAGTAAAAGTCAACAATTATTTTTGAATAATCGACTTTGGCCGTCAAAATTGATAATTCTAACCAGATAAATCTAGAATTCAGCAATTATAAAATAAAAAAGCGTGCTTGAGACATTGCCAAGTAGTTATTTATATTTAAAAAATATATTACGTTAGATTCTATAAAAAGAAGCGATGTCAAAGTGGGGATTTATCTTTTATATATACTTATGTATATTTTTTCCCGAAATACGCAGATTTCCTTATTCGTAGAGATAATTTCGGGTTTCCTGAATCAATTAATATAATCCTGGACATCTTTTTATCAATATTGTTAATTTCATATAATTAAATATGTATTCCCCAAGATCTCTAATTGTTTGTTTATAAATGTAACTTTGCTTCCATGTACACATATAGTTTTGAACGAACGTGTATGAAGCAAAAATCCTTCAATCAAAAGGTTCTTTCCACTAAGGAAACTAATATAATACACGTGATTGTGATACTGCGGAATATGTAAGTATAATGATACCATTATTTATTTTGTATGGCAAGCACAAATAAAAACGATTATCCAAATAAAATATCTAAACAAAGCTTGCACCTTCATCATTAAGCGAGAATTGCATACATATTGAACCAGTGACTGGGAAATCCGGTGTAGTGATCATATTGACATATTCAGTGGACAAATCATTATCGGTCAAAGGTTAAGTAAACTGGCAAAGAAAACGAGGTCAAATATGAATGACAAGGCTTTGATGATAACTCACATGTGATCTTGAATCGATATCACGATAAGAATGGTTCATAATAAAGTTAATGAAATTAATGAGCACTTCACAAAAAAGTAGCATTTTATTGAATGCGAAGATTAAATTTGACTTTCGAAATAAATTATCACTTAACATATTCATTACTAAATGAAATATCAAATACGTATTTTACAATGCAGCGTTTCCTTAACTTTTATCCCCGTGTCCAGTTATTCTTTTTATTCCATCTCTTGACATACAACTAAAATTGGTTAGTACAAAGCAGATACATTTCCATACAATTTAATAAAAAAACATTTCTCTTATAAATACCACTTTTAAGTTGTTAATCAATTATTGAATGAAATCATTTGTACCAATTCGGGTAACTTTGGACTACAATATAACATAGGACAAAACTTGAGCGTGTACCGTTTATTTATTTTTCTGCTGACTAGTAATCGTAATCATTCTTGCGATTGATGTATATAACAAATCGATCTTTTGTCTTATACGTGGTCAACAAAAAGCCACATTCAACTCTCAAACTATTTTAATCTTTTTATGATATTTTGTGAAATAAACCAAAAAAACTATGAAAATATACGACTTTTTTATTCTTTCGAAACAGGTGGCCGGTGTTACGGATAGGGAATGGGCAAAAAGTTGTATTTTTTTTAAAAATATTTTCCATTGACAGACTATCCTTCTTTATAAAAGTTCATATCAATGTAACCAAGCTGGATGATTCATCTAAAATTCGCTCATCGAAAGTGGTGGTGTCCAATGTTACTCAATTATAAATTTAACATTGGACCGCCCGTAAAAGCAGTTTTAAGTAATTTTTTTCATCTATTTTCATAATATTCAAATTCAAAATTATATAAAGGAAGTGGTAAGAACACATAATAGTCTAAAAAATGCAACTTACTATATCTGAAAATAAAAATATCACAAAAAAAAACTGAAAAGTGTCCAAAGTTACCCGAATTGACTGTACTTCCACACATATTTTAAAATGATCAGGATCAATTTCGTTCATCGCGAGAATATCAAATGATCGACAGTTGATGATGCTCGGGATGTGCGATGCTTGTCCTGATTATTGTAAAGCATGTGAAAGATACACAAATAAATTGGGCCTTATAAATATGTAATGAAAAGAAACTGGCACAAATAAAAAATATTAGGGAGAAGTGTGAAGATGCTTCTTTTATCAAGTTTTTAATTACAAATCTTTTTAGGCGACCCGGCGTTTGACTTTCGTGGCCCGGTGTAGTTGCGAGACCCCACCTAAGAATTGCGTTGTTTTTTTGCCACATAAAATACAAATGTGCATATTTAGAATACGCTAATTTGCGTCGTCTTTAAATTATGCAACATTACCGTAATTATATTCATATTTTTTTTTTCATAAACGAGTTTATTTTTAAACTTCAATAACTGCTGGTTTGCAATGAAAAATGCAAAAGAAGGAAAATGAAAGGATATTGAGTTTTACACTGACGATATTTTTTTGGATCTGCCACTCGATAGGCTCAGACATTACGGCGGAAATTGTATCATCGATTTTTTTATTTTATTGCTCAAGTGAGAGTATTCTGATATACTTTTATGTCTTCACGTGAAATAGACACGTGCCTCACATAATAAATTAAGTACTTAAAAGTTATTACTTAATTTCAGAAAAACCTGTTTAATGCACACTCGACTGTTACGGTTTTCTATAAACGAACATACTAAAATACCGGATTGTTCCGAAACAATTGATATTATTTGTAAATATTTCAATATGATGAAACACCTGTCTAACATTTTCTGACGTTTTCCCATACTACCTAGATAAATAAAAACCTGTAATTTTTATTTCGTAAATCTAACATTGCCGCATGTACATATATCGAACAGTATTTTTGTAATGGATTTAAATGCATCCAATTAGTAAAACTTTCAAAATGTTATTAAAAATTATAATTTTCAGTATCTTTAGGTCTTTCAAGAAGGACGCTCGCTCGTGTAGAATGTCCATCGTGCCATGTGCTGGGTGGCAAGTAGCGCCTTGACTTGCTGGAACCATATGTTATCGAAATTCATATCATCCAGCTTAGAACACGAGAACTCGCTTGTCATCGATCTGTAGGTCGCCGTTGACGGTTATGGCAATGCCAGTTTCGTTTTGGAAGAAGAGCGGACAGATGATTCCCGGGATGCATTTGGTGCTGGTGTATCTCGTAAGGATTGGAATCGCTCCAAATCCGACAATTTTAATTGTTCACATATCCATTCATTCAGACTTTAGCGACGAACGTTTCTCGAACGGAGCCGATACATTGATTATAAAATTTGATGATTTGCACACGCTGTTCAACGCTATAACCTTACATGATAATTTGCCGCACACCACTAAACAATTGACAACAAATTTGAGACATAAACAACATGACTGCTATAACTTCGAGCGTCTCTATGGAATACGGTTGATAGCCACAGTAAATATCATAATTATTGTTCTTATACGTACATTTAATTAAATATTATTATCTTTGCTATGAGTTTGTTGAGATTAAAGTATTCTCTATAATTAGTCTAGTTTGGTACGAAATTGCATTCCATTGGCGTCATTAATCATTATTAAAAATGAAAAAAAACCGACAACAGATAAAATCATTGATTAAAAACACAAATGGATAAAATGCCACAAATAAATCAAATCTTACTCTTATACAGTACCGAGATTAGTTTCACAGCTGCGTATACTGTACACACATTTATGATACATCACACTAATAGAAGCACGAGCCGGGACAACATCATAATTAGTAACCGATGTCAATTTGCGTTGATACTGATCCAGTTGATAAAATAAATTAAATGTTATCAGTTAGATTATCGATGTAAGAAGTATGATGTATAAACTATTCGTAGAAAATTATACGACGTCATTTATAAGTATATTTAGAACGGGTCAGTGCAGAGACGCATGTAGTCACCTAAAAGTGAAATTCAACACCAGAAGTACTATAATACTTACTGTGATATAATGATTGCAAATGCTAAAAATGAAAGTTATGGGATATTTTTTAATGTATATGTTACAGTGAAACTGTATTCTCAGTGAAAATATATTCTTCTCCAAGCTGTCATTGAAATTAAATTTGACCATCCTATCTTCAGCCCTATTTTTATCTGTGTTTTTCTTTGGTTCTCTTTTTATGAAAGGGACCTTTATGATTTTGTTTCATTGAACCAAACCAAAATTTTAGGCCAGCAAATCATCGACTTGGGCCAATAATTTCAATGATTGTGACCAGTGAAATCATGTTGTCATACAAATCTATTAATTGATATATTTTCACTGAGAATACAGTTTCACTGTAACATATACAGATAATTTTTTGAAAGTTAGTTTTAATAAAATAATAAAGTATACATGTTTATAGAGAGAGATACGTGATTACAACAATATAAATCCATACTAAGTTGCAAGATATAGGAAGCGAAAGTGCCAAAAATTACGCTTTACAGTACAAAGTTAGTTTGAACTTTGACTGGTGCCATTTATCCACACAATTAATAATTATGGAGCACTTGATGTTTTATGAAATGCAGGATGGTGAATATGTTTTTTTTCATCAAACAGATAAACTGTACTATGTTGATTCATTAACCCTTTAATATCCTGGGTCGAAAATTACTTATCGGAAACTGATTGTTCTGTCAGCAACTCAATGTATAAACGATCAGTAACTTACTTAATAAATGGTCAGTAATTATTTTAAAAAGTTTAACTAAATTTAGTAGTATTTTTATAAGTTTAAGAATTGAATTACTGACAAATTCTATCATTTACTGAAATAATAAATATTATACATAAGTCAGGCTTATTTATTTCGAATACCAAATCGAACGGTTGATTTACATATTTAATCATTCATTTTCTGTCAAAATATTGTCTTCATTTAAAAATAAATCATATTTAATGTTGAATTATGATTGCACTAAAAAATGTTTTGTCTGGATATATTTCAGTCTGACATACTTTTGTTTAATCAGAGCTAAAAAATAGTTTAATATCGCAAATTATTTATATATAAAAAAATACTGTCAGTCATTGAACTTAAGTTTTTCTGTTGGCACAACTGCCGATTATTATCATAATATTTTATGGCATATATACAGTACACAATTTATTGTATTGCCACTGGCTGCGTGCGGATTCAATATCGATAGAGCCATTTAGCCATAGCCATTTAACTACGTTCTAAATTCGATTTTTTAAACAGATAAATAAAGAACATGAAGGAAATCAGTTAACAAATCTTTGGCATCGGTAAAGCGATTCAATTCAAGATAACCTATCAATGGGCAACGAGAAGGATTTCAAACAAAAACTATTTTCTGCGGGACAATATGTAATCAATAAAAAACGATAAGTGATTATTGCGAACGAATAACAGTTGTTATTTTATAACCGATGATTAAAGCAACTACAAAAAAGATGAATTTTGA
The DNA here is from genome assembly GCA_028554975.1 of Himalopsyche kuldschensis. Lineage (NCBI taxonomy): Eukaryota > Metazoa > Arthropoda > Insecta > Trichoptera > Rhyacophilidae > Himalopsyche > Himalopsyche kuldschensis. Next base: position 2,177,825 of record JAHFWI010000067.1, on the reverse strand, counting down.
ATGATAGGGGTGAATCATTTTTTTTTATTATGACACTATTTAAGCACGCAACTATACTCAGTGGAATGTAGAGACTCCAATTCGAGTATCAAGTACTCGATACTCGAGTATACTCGTCCATTTTTCATATACTCTATACTCGAGTAATTTGAAAAATACTCGAGTAATACTCGTAATTTCTAAATGAAGATTTATTTCATTTTTTTTTAAACAGTCGACAGAAAAACTAGATAGCATTATTAAATTCATTGTTAGCTTTTAAGCCGCCGTTCACAGCAACAGAGAGAGTTTTATCTACTGCGGAATTAAAAAACAATACTTCGAACAAAATTAAAATTTGTGACGTTTGATTCTCCATTATTTTTGAATATATCTTTCATAACTTGAAATAAATGTATTCATTCAATAAAATAAACTTATTTTTTTATATACATATGTAGACAAATTTGAATTAATTTTATATATTTTGGTACATCTGAATTACTCGAGTATTTAAAATTTTACTACTCGATACTCGAGTAGTTGAGTAATTGGAGTCTCTAGTGGAATGGTATTACATGGAAACCCTAAACCAATGTAAACGATTAAAAAAAAATCTGGTTAGCTATATTTTATTAATTACATGAATGTCTAGTCATTAACTGTGTCGTTTAGTTGCGTTTAATGAAGGGAATTGTATTTTCACTCAAGCTAATCTAATATATAAAAATCAATATTTGTTTGTTTGTTCGCACTCTATGCACTGCCATACCGTTCATGCGATCGCAATGAAACTTTGACAAACTTTTTGCTTGCACTTGCGCGGAGGTTTTTGGCATAGTAAAATTTGCTTACAATAGTACTTTTATATAAAAAATAAATGTCTTTTCACATTTTATGCGCTGAAATACCGTTCATTTTGACAACTTATTGATGCACTTGCGCAAAGGTTATAGACATAGTACAATTAACTTTCAGTAGGTGATACGTGTGTCGTACCATAGACAATCGGCCAATGTCATCGATACCGATCAATGCTTGTGAAATTATTTAAATATCTTAAATATTGTGCATCCGAAAGCACTTTAATAAACACTTTCTTTGAGTGGTATTGCAACGTTTGCCGGGTATGGGATAGTTTGTAATCAAATACAATCGAATCTTCGTCACGCTTCTTTGTTACAAAAACTTAAATGAATATGACAGAAGATGAAAAATGAACATCGGCCACCTCTGATATTATTGAATGCTTTTGTGTATCATAAACACTGATAAAAGAGTGCCGAAAAACAGTTTTATTCAGGGCAAGCATCATACGTTCAAATGATAAGTTCTGACCCATGAAAACAAAAAAATAATAAAGATAGATTACTTCATTCAATATTGTTTTCAACAATACAACTACGTCTTGCACGATACGGTAGTTCATATTCTGTCATTTTAGAATTCTTGTTAAATTAAGCAAAACGTTTAAATATATATACATATGTACTTAGATAAATACTTTAGTCGATATACTTTAAGGTTCGGGTTGAAGTTCTGACTATACCATAGGCTCTCAACCTTTTTCGGATGACGACCCCTTTTTATAAAAGCCATTTGACCCGCGACCCCAATGCAATTGAAAAAAGCATTTTTAATAAAGAAATTAAAAAAATAACGAAAATGCATTAAAGGGAGCCCGTGGACTATACCAATATTATGGTGAATTGCTGTCTCATGTTATTGAATAGATTTGAAATGTTTTAATTTCACTCGTCCAATACAATGTAATGTGCACAGCTCATATTTAGATTTCGAGCAAATTAAAGAGCAGACATAAAAAAATTGCCCAAATAATTTATTTTAAATAGTATTTCAACATAAACATAAAGGCTTAATTATTCACAAAAAAAGCTTCAGCAAATAATTTTATCGTTCAATTGTAGTTAGTAATAACAGCTGTAACAAAAAAAATATCGTCACAGGATATGAATTCAAAATATGTTTGAGTATAACTATTATATATCAGGATCAGAGCTATGTGGTACCAATGGGACAAGTACAACACTCAGCATTATACCCAAAATGATGGAGGAAAATATCAAATTTGTATTTATTATTGGCTCATACTGCCAAGTCTAATATCATAAAAATTCATTTATTTAAAATTGTCAATCACTTGTGAGGAATTGTTAAGTGGTTGTGTACCAAATTTAGATGCATGATACAAAGTTGATAACTAAAAAAGTCTTAAACTTATGCGACTGAACAAGTTGATCAGTGAGTTCCTTATCAAATGTGGTACCTAGCTTTTAACCAAGGTTGAACAACTGCTCCAATAATATTAAATAGCCTTTCACATATTTCAGTTCCTGTTTAAGAGTTTAATTTATAAAATATGCGTTCTATGAATATGGTGTAACCACAGTTTTCCGCTTGAAATATTTTATTAATAGGTTTCACTAGCTAAGTAATAAAAGAAAAAAAAACTCTCAAAAAGCTTCAATATATAATTATATAAAGTAACCATCAATGAACAAATAATAAGACGTAAATATTAACATACAGAACTGATCCTTCTTCCCATTCGATACCACATTGAAAAAATATGCAACCAGTTAAAATCGTTCTACTATTAAAACAAAAACAATTGAATAACAAAATGTATCTTTAGTTACTTCAAAAATTAAAAAAAAAACAATTGAATATCTGAATGACATGTCACGCTTATCGTAAAATTTATCAATTAAAATCACTCCTGTCGACTGATTTACTTCAAGAGCCGCTACAATTTTAGCAAAGAAAACATTTCTCCGAATCTATACTGACATGATAATTATATATTTCTATAAATTACCTTCGAAAAAATTGCAATACACTCGATTATTATTTTGTTCGGCTAATTTTCAGGAATCACCGAGCAAAAAATGCGTATTAAAAAGATTGAGTGTAAACAATAATATGAGAAGTGGGTAGTAGATAAAAAAATAAAATAATGATGATTTCTTCGAGTCCAAATATAATCATTTAGTTAATATTAACACAACCTACATAAACATTTAAATGTTTTTGAAAAAAAATACTATAAGAAGAAATAATTATATTTATTGTGTTTTTTTAAAAAGATAATTATTCCGTTTTCTTAAACGGTGCTTTTTTAAATCAATGGAAAAGAGAATCAGGTGTGGCTGAATGAGTCTTCTGATATTGCTTTAACGCCAATGAATATAATATATTCAATGTAAATCAGCTTCGATACATACTTAAGAAATATACAAATTTAAGGAATTTGATAGGGATCTTTATAATTGCAGTATGACTTTCATGAAATCCCTAGAATAAAAGTTGCAAAGATAAAAAAGTTATATTAGAAATGTTTTCACAGTATTTAACAACCAAGATAAAAAATGATGACAAAATTGGAAATCGTTATATTCCTTTGTGGAATTTCACACGTCATAAACTACATTTTAGGATAACGCCGTATGTTTGGTTACTATGCATTGTTTTATTTAAATCTATATTGAACAGGAAAAGGAACAAAAAAACAACGAAAAGAAAACTCACCCTTCGATACCACCTAAATAAACTTCACTTCTGCTGGCCATCTGATGCTTAGATTATTAACCAAAATGCAATGTTTTCAAAAAGTCACTGTACTTAAAAAATGTTTTTAAATTTAGAATTAGGTATTTCGATTGGAAATCGCGCACATATGCGCGAATAAAATAAATCGAGAAGTTGACACCTGAGCGACTACGATAAATACGAAGTGAAAGGCGAACGACCTACCATCGAGCGAATCGTTTGCAAACTGACATTTAAAATACGAAATGTACAAAAAACGGGCAGTTGAATGCTTTTATCACGCTGGTGATACGTAAACAATGCAGATAAGTTTTTTTTTATCTGGTTTCACTTTAAACAATTCATTATATTTTTATACATGTATTATACGTGTGAGTTTAGATAAATGTTTATTGCAGATTCGTAGACTCTTGCCTGGAAGTATTTTATAGAAAGTATTTTTGAAAATGTGTATTTTATTGAAATTATTCGGTTAATTAAAAAAGAGATTTACATAACTACAATTAAAGTCAATTCTATCAGAAAGAATCCCACATAAACATTTATTTATCACAAATATTTAGTTTTTTGTTTTCACAATGCTTGCGTTTGGGGGCTCGACTATTCGTGGCAATGTGAGCGTAAGCGTGCTTATATCATATTACCTATGTATTTGCATTTTTTTTGCGATACAATATTTACTGCCTGATAATACGTAACTTGTTTTAGATTCTATTGTAACAGTATAATATCTACCTACGTGCGATACTTTTATAATTTGTTCGTTAAGAAAATGGATTTTTTTATTATACGGGCTCATCTTGGACCGCTAGTATCGTCATGGAATTGGATAATTATCATTGCATACAATTATCGATTCAAACAATGCAACCATTACCACCCGTCAAAATTCTTTGGCAATGCTTCCGAATTTGTATTTTTTTAAGCACTGCGGTTATGTTGGCACGCGAAGTAATATTCGACCCAACACAAACAAATGAAAAATAAATATTGGTAGTAGTGGATGAATAAAATTTGTTTTAATTGGAAACATATATCATTCTTAACTAATTTATCTCATTAAATATTTTGATTTAATAATTTGTAAACGGAAAATCATCAGTTTTTAAGAAAATTAGTCGTCGATTAATGCGATAAGAATTACTGTTTTTTATTCGAATGTGATACTTTGCCCTTCTCTACGGACATTGTTTGATATCCTGCCCCGAGAAATTCCCCAATTTTTTCTAGATATATCACAAAACTGTGAATCATTTCAAAAGATAGTACTATCGGATAGGGATTAATTCTGTATGCTTCGATTTCTCACAAGAAATGTAATCTTAGTTGTATATTGTTTCTAGAAAATGTTGAAAGTTCATAACATAAATGAAATTGTGAAAAAAATGACAAAAACATATATGAATGTACCGATTTAAAACCAATATTCGTAAACTTTGTACTAGGTTAGTGTTTTAATAATTCTATTCTATATTGATATTATTTATTATCATATATCAGCATTTATCATCAAACTAACAAAAATTGCTTAAGGAAAATTGAAAAAAATGCATGTATGTATACAGAAAAGAATCAAAATTTATTGAATAAAATAGTTTCGCGAAAATCTATTCGAAAAAATTGATATCATTTTTCTGCAAAATACTTTTTACGTTTTGGTATTTTAGTATCAGCCACTTAATAATTTTTCATTGATAACTTTTTGAGCAAGGAATGCAAGGACGAATTCTTTCTTTCGTAACCTTGTAAAAGAAAAAGTGCTATCCACGAAAGTATTTGAAACAACTAGATAAACAGTTCTAATTCTTAATTTCATTAAGTATGAGCAAAAATCAAATGTTTAACATATAATCAAATTATCTTTGTTTTCCTAATACTGGATACTTTCTAAATTCACCAAATAACGAAACAATATGTTAAGATGGAATTAAAAAAAATAACTGTAATTTTCGACAAACAACGTAGTCTTGTCACGGTTCTTTGAATGATTATTGTAATAATAAGGTATTTAAGGATTCACTATTATTCACATTTCCCGGCTCAACTATTTGTAAATGATCAACCAATCATGAGGAAAATGATAAGAGCACGCGCACCTATAACAATTTTTATACAGATCCATTAAGAAACTGACATTTTACTAATTTGACAGATTGAAAATATGTAAGTGATCTGTTGGATACAGGCAAAGCTTTTTATAATTAATTTTGAAAAAAGTGTAGCCTGCCATCTTTGCATTGGTTTTAAAAGTATTACTCGAGCATAGCTTTACATATTACTTTGCAGAGGCCAGTAAAGCAGTGCAAAAAAAAATTTAAACATTTTATGGCTTAACGATAATGGTCTACAAATTTTTCTTTTTCTGAATTAATTCATGAAAAAATTTAAATGAGGTTATTATTTTCTTCAACTGATCTTGCACATATCAGAGGAGCTCAATCTTGCCGTACTTATGTACTTGGTTACTCGAGGGCAAGACATTAATAAACTATTCATAACTGGTTACTTTATAAGGCTGTCCCAGAATTGATTGATATTGGTGATTCACGGAGAGATAACAAAGACAATTTATATATAATATAAACGGTACATAGGTCATTTTATGTTTACGTTATTAATCTCAAAGTTAAAAAAAAGCCCGGATAATAATGGTTAATTAACTATACCTGTTGTCCCCGTATGCAGAAGAGCAAAATAGCATAAATTCAAAATTATAGCTTTGTTAGATACACCCAATTACACAAATTTTCGTCAAAAATTATTGGTAACTTTTTTTTTCAGATTGATGTAACAGTAAAGTTTTTGCCTCTCCTATAAAATTTCGAGGTATGACTTTAGTATATAATTTATATTTCGTAAGTAAATATTTATTATTAAGCCCTTAGATGATAAAACATTCGATGAATAATTCAATAAAGTCTTGTTGATAATTCTGTAATGATAATGTTCAAAATACTTCAACGAGATAACAAATAAATTTACTCAAAAGCTTCGATTATAGTTTATTCTCACGTTCCGCAGATTAAATTGACATGATTTCAAAAACCTAGGGGTTTAAGCCTTTTACACTGAAATAACATCATATTTTAGAACCCTTCCGATGAAAAAGATGCGGTAACTTATACAGTAGCGTATTCAGCAAATGAATATTCAGACCATGTAAAATTGTTTTTTTTTAAATTTACTCTAATATGAAACTTATTTAATAAATTGAATACATAATAAAGTATAATTTCCACATGTATTCTGATACCGCTTAGAACCGGTTTCGCTCATCGCGAGCATTATCAAGTGATGAAATACAGATTTTTGGTATAAATAATCTTGATTTATTGTTCTGCTGTTCAATTATCTTAGATGTCGACGTGTGTCATAAAGTGCGTAGGAATCAAATAATTGATAGGAAATAATTCATTTATAAATTTTCATTTGGGTTTAACATCATCAAACTATCAGTAGTGTGATTTTACAAACTGTATCGATAAATATGATTTGAATTCTGATAAAATACATTATGCCATTCGGAAGCGGCGATAAATCTCGCATATTAAACTGTTTCTTGAGTCAGCAATTTAAATTATAGGTCAAATATAAATTTAAATTTTTTCTTTTCGCATTTTAGATATAGCAGGGGTTCTTAACCTTATTGCAACTCCGGGTGCATTTCGGATTCAGGAGAATAGTAGCGGGCATAGGCCGGACTAAAAAAAGAAAACAAATCTTAAGTACTTATATTTATATATTTTTATCATTGTTTCCTGGGAAGCTTTACATATGTGTTACATTCCTGAACGATTTTTTTATTTACCTTTACAAATGTTAAAATCACCATACAGTTACATTTGAATGATAGCTTCTTCAAAAATAATTTCAATAAATAAAATATAATACTGATAAAATTTAGGTTTTTTCGTCATTTGATACTTTGTGGAGGGCGCACAATAATAGCTCCGAGGCGCAATTGTGCCCGCGGGCACGGGGTTAAGAACCCCTGAGATAGAGCATAGGTTTATTTTTGTTAAATAATAAAATTCTATTCATATTATTTACAATAATTTGTTGTAACAGTGTCTTTGTGTGAATTTCGGGAACCAATTTCAGCATCTTAATATGTATGATAATTTGCTTTTCTGGAAGTCTACATGGTAGCATTGGTAGCGATGTATTTTCTTACGAGTCTACTATATTACTTACAGCAGTTTATCTTTCATATGAATATAAAGGAAATTTTAAATTCATTAAAATTGATATGTACCTACTATAACAGCTCTAAGAGGATAAGGCGAATACATGAAAAAGATTATAATTGTTTGAAAGAAACTGGTTTATATCATAGCTAGAATCCAATGAAAGGAACGTAGGACTTATCAGATAATCCTTAGAATATTTTCGAACCTAGAGAGCAGCATCAATTATTTTACAATATCTTTTTTGCACAACAAACAATATTTATAGAAATAAGGTTTTCAATAAAATGGAAAAGAATTTTATTTATTCACGCAGCTATTTAATTTATATTTTTTAGCGTAACAGATAGATAAATTAGATATACAATAAAAAATTAAGGGGCGTTTAGCTTGAGCTGGGTAAAAATATAAAGCAGGTGCATAATTATGCATTATTTAAATATATATGTTTTGCATAGTGGTGGATCCAGAAATTGTTCCAACGGCACCTCTACTTTTTTTTACGCGATTTTTTTCACAGAAGAAATGATGAACCAGCGCTTAAAGAAGTGATGACCTCGAAAAAATCATATGATTTGATTGATAACTCTGACCATTTACGCTGCGCTTCGACTTCTCAGATGGCGCCATCGTTAGAGACATTGCGGCAACGTTTGATGAAGCAAGTCTCGCCACGCTACGCCAAATGGTACGCTATTCACTGTGGCCATAGCTTAAGAGTCAACACGAATAGCGTGGTGGGAGCGGGGCAATGAGTGGGCTACTGCTTATCAATAAAAATATCATAATCATATCAACCGCGGACCTCACTTTTCTAGCCGCTGACATAGGGAGTCGGTGAACTTGATTTTCGTATATAATAATGATTATTATGTATGCAGCATCGTATGGCGTAATACATTGTTTATTGAAATATAATTTACATCGATGATACATTATAGACTTCCATTGTATTATTTTCCAAACACAACTTCAATAAAACAATGATAGTTTTACGGAAATCTTCTTTGTGATTATATTAACATGTTTTAAATTCTCAGAGTATTGTTATCTTTATTCCAGATTCAATTAGTTCTCGACAATTTTGGTAAAATTAAAATGAAACCCAATTTAAAACCAATTTTAATTCTGTTATCTAAATTAAAATAAGAATCAGAAATCAAACTCCTATTCCAAAATCAAAACAAATAAAAAACAAAATACTTTTTTAAAGATTAGTACAAACTGCATCAATAATAGAAAAGATATTTGTTAATATTTTTAGGCCCAGAACCTCCCAGAAAGAGTAAGAATAGACTACTTGAAAAATTTAACAATTGATCTTACTTTTCTCATCGCTGTAGACAGATATTTTTTATTACTTTGATGCAGAGATGAAAATTTCTAATAAACATACATTTTTAACCTTTTAGACGAAAATCTGTGACGGGCATTGTTCAATTGTTTATCTAAAAAGAAGAACAAAAAATATTGTACCTATCAAATTCAGTTATCACGTCAAGGTAAAACAATCTGACCGAATTGATATGGTCAAACAGGTTTTCAGAGACAACTTAAGTTTTTTGTTATTACGAAAAAGCTTGATAAAAAATTTGAAGAACACTCCATAATAAATCATCATTGTTAGTAAACATACGAATCTTGTACCTACTTGCCTTGTTATTGTAAAACCAGTGTAACGGTAAAGCAATTGTGTGCAATCATGAAGTCGCTTCATATCTGTCGATAGCTTACCTTCATTAATAATAGTCATCAAAACCAGCAATCGCCAACCGTACGGACCTAACTTTTTTGCAAGAAAGGTACAAATATATTCATGCTGATCGTTTTTTCATAGCTAGATTGTAGACAATCAGTAAGTGCGGTATTTTTTGTTGTGTGTTTGAAAGAGTTTATAGATTATTTGGCGTCAAAGACGTCAGAACAAAAATTCAAGGACCGCTGATCTAAGCGATTTACCTTCATGACAATAATAACACAACCGATTGCGTTGACACGATCTTTGTAACCATACGTTTATCGCGCACTGTTGCGTTGACCCTTTATTTTCATTATTTCTACATATTACCAAATTAGTTCAGCGTGGCAGCTATACAGCTACCTACAGGACTTCAGTGTTTACAAAAAATTATAATTTAAATTTCCGTACTAATTGTAAGCAGTCAACGACTTAAAAACGGTGATGTCATCATGGTCAGCGTGATCCGAATAGAGCCTTATACTACTCCAGGTTTCGGACAGAATACAAGTCAACCAAAACCATAAATTTTCAGAGTAAATTAATTTGTATCGGTTGTGTTTACACTTTCAAGGTATTTAATTATTACTCTCAGTTAAAAAATAAAGAAAAAAACAAATGATGATCAGATTCTTTCAATTTGAATATAGACATCGGCCCTTATGGTGTGAGGACTTAACTCGAAAACGAGTTTACTTACATACCAGTTTATTATCAATCATTTATCAAATTAAATGTTATGTAAAATATTTGTTATGACTGGAATTAGGCGAACGCTCGTGTGATTCCCTGCGTGATCCCTGGAAAAAGTGCAATTCGTACATGATAGTGGAGTGTCTGTTGTTTAAGGAATCGGGCCCCTGGTTTCAAATTATTTGTGAGAATTTCTTATCCCGATTGTCACCGAGCACATATTATTGTATGCCATATATTTTTCTGAAATTGGCGTTGCCTGTCATGACCTTATGTAACCACCAATAGAATTGAACGCCTGTGAAGAAATCCGGTTGGATCAATCGTTATAAATAGTCGGATTTCACTCTGTCACAGGTTGTAGGGCAGGCAAGACGTCTTCTGTTATTTCCAATAAGTGCATCTTGAACGAAGCCATGGGGAGATTTTTCACATTTTTGTTTTTATTGACAGGTTTGTTTAAAAAGTATACAATTATTTTAATTCAATCCGCATAATGTAGTAAAAATGAAACGGACGTTAAATTGTTATCGCGCTTCAAGTTGCAATCAATGGACGAGGCCAAACGTTGCAATTATCTGCACAAGTGTGATTACAGATAATAACGTCTCTTTTTATTTTAAAATTAACCAATCCAAATCGTTGTATTAATATGCGAGATTTCATCACTTTTGGCATATTAGTAAAACTTTATAATTTTACTAGATTTAAGTTGGCAGATTTATGATTATATATTCATTGTCTCATCACGTAAGTGTTTTCATATTACATTGAAATTGATTCATTAAGCAATTTTTATTCGGTAGTGGCAAGCGTGCGATTCGCAGAAAATGAAATTTAAAAATATATATTGTTATTATAAACCAGCGTTTCCCATTTAAATTTAGTCGTGAAACTCTTTGCTAAAACGGAATGGGATTCATTCATATATTTTTAGAGTGGGACAGAAATAATGCGTTCCTTGCGTTTTTAGGTCCTCATTTCAAGATCATATTAAATTTACGGATTTATGATTAAAATTAAGAGATGATATTATGTATATATACTACATCCACAAAATTATAAATTGTTCGCTTAACTTATAACTCGATGAATGATCTCAAGCTCCAGTTCTGCAAATACATTGACATAAATAGTAGGTACATATGTACATATACGATCATAGCATTTAGAAGTTGCTGGGAGGTTTAAACTTTCAGTAACGCCACTGAGATAAAAAAATAATGACACTAATTGTGTCGCTGACGAGAATACGTATTTCGAATGTAATGTATATTTTTTTCTCTGTTTATATTTTCCAGCCTTCCAGCTGGCAGAAGTAATGTCATCTTCAGTTGAAAAAAGTTTCAAAGACCACGAGATTGTTCCCGACATCATCCCAATTGCACCAACAGAACTTTTGAAGGTATAGTAGATAAATTTAACGGAACGACTGTTGACTGTTGATAATTCATTTGGCATACATTAAAAGATTGTAAAGAACGAATACAAATGACTAAACGGGTAATTTAAAGGTTTAATAATCATTCATGGATAAGGGGTATTGAATCAATGAAATAATAACCAAACGTATATTTAGTACAAGAGATATTATCAATGTATCACAAACATTATTTGTTGTTAAGCTTAAGGAATTAAAAAAAAAAACAATTAACATATAAGATTTGCTCAAGGAGAAAATACATTACAGACGATGACTAGTCGATTGTTTTTTTCATAATTGCGAATCATAACTAGTACTTAAACTAACAGGAAGAAGATAGACCAGTGGTTCTCACGTGAAATTTGGCTGTGGCCGCATCAGGAACATCAGCGGTCCTACAGAAATGTCTGGTGGCTGCACCAAATTTTTGTGTCGAGTCCTTTTTGCCAAAACGACCTTAACATGTATGTATTGAGTTTTTGCTAACTAGCAATTATTGATGCACAATGCAATTGCATACAAAATATTTTATTTTCAGTGTCTTTGTTGACAAATTAACTTATAAAAACCCATTTTTATTTTTTATATTAAATATCAATATTAACTATGAATCTGTTGGTGGCCGCAGGAAAATCCTCTGGTGGCCACATGCGGCCACCGTGGCCGCACATGAGAACCACTGAGATAGACCATACATTGAATGATATTTGTGTATTTACATGACGTCGGAATAAGTTCATCTCAAAATAAGTATTATTTAAAATTAAGTTAATATAATCATGCTTCCTTCACAGATCAAGTATCCAAGTGGTGCTGAAGCTTTGGAAGGAAATGAACTGACTCCAACTCAAGTGAAAGATCAACCAACAGTGGAGTGGACTGCAGAACCAAATGCATTTTATACACTTTGTTTGACAGGTAAAATATGTACTTATAAATAATCAAATAGTGTTCTTAATGTTACAGATAGTTGAAGATTATGATGTCAATGAGCAGATTTACCTCACTTTTGAGAGATTTTAAGGAAATGCATATGGGGCCAGAAAAGTGTTGGCCACTCTATTCCATAATTGAATAGTCCAAATAAAGCGCGGTCGAAAGTAATGAAAAAATCATATTCGAATTTTCTATTATTTATGGATAAAAATTCATAAATTGATTACAAAATCAATTTATTAAACTGAACCTTCATTTATCTAGTTTTCCATGTTTGATTGGCACAAATTCACGGCATCTCTTTGTGTCTTGGATGTCTAGGTCAATGTTGATTTTTTACTGAAACTCTAATTTTTAATTGTCAAATAGATCCTGATGCACCAAGCCGCGCAAAGCCCATCCGACGAGAATGGCACCACTGGCTGGTGACTAACATTCCCGGAGGGGATCTGGCATCAGGAGATGTACTTTCCGAGTACGTTGGAAGCGGTCCACCAAAGGATACTGGGCTTCATCGTTATATTTTCTTGCTCTACAAACAACCGAAGAAGATTGATTTCAGTGAACCCAAATTGACTAACAGGTTAAAAGCTTATTATTCTAATCTTATTATTTAAAAAAACTGATTTGTGTAATTCAATTCTGATTGGCTGTCAGCATCTATGATTAAATATTTATTTACGTTCGATTGAAAAAAAATTCATAATTTTGAATTTGGTTTGATTAATATTTTGTAGATCTGTGATAATATTATACATTTTAAAAATACCGAGCGGGGTGGAACCACTTATTATGAATATAATTTATTTGACCATTAAAAAATTATTGAACACTGATTTGAAAAGATTAATCAATTATTCATGGCTCATTCCGGGACTCGAAATTTATTTAATGCTTTTGAAGCATTATTGATTTAATGATCATATTTGGCCTTACGTTAATCAAAATATTTTGTTTTATTTTTTCCAGGAGCGGCGAGGGTAGAGGCAAATTTTCCGTAGCCAAGTTCGCAGAAAAATATACTCTTGGAACTCCCATCGCTGGAAACTTTTACCAGGCTGCATTCGACGACTATGTACCCATCCTTCAAAAAAACTTAGGTTTCTGAAAGGAATATCAAATAATATTCCATTGTTTTATTTTTCTATGCCAAAACTAGTTTATTGAAAAATTAAAGAAAAAAAAATATTAATGCTTATTATTATCCCATACATTCTGATCACCTTTACCAGTGCAATACAGCCGATTCTCCAAAGTTGGTAATTTCACTTTCGGTGCTCACGACTTCAAGGCCGAGCGCGAAAGTTTTTATCAATTGATTTTTCAATCGATCTATATGTTTCCGAATCGAAGCATGGGATGGGTGTATTTTATGTGCTAAATAACCTTCGACCCATTCGCTTCTTAAAACGGTGCATACTGAGGCAAACCTACTAATTGTCTTATTATGGCGCTATTCTCATAGAAAAAAGGGAGGCTGAGCAACTAAGCAACACAATTTTGCTGTAGAAAACTTCTGTTGAGATAAGCTCCATTATCTTAGTGATACACAACCCGCGGAAAAAAATGACATTTATTGTGGCTTACCAACAAAACGATATGTTTTCTACGACTAATTTTAGATATTGGCCAACGAGTTTATCTTCAGAATTCGTATACTTGTCTTCTTGAAGAATACTTTTCTACCCAGCGTCAAGAATTCGGGCCCATGACGTCTTTTCGCAATCAGCTACATTGAGCACGCGCCTATTGAAATGATATAATGTAAGTACTAAGTATCAACACAAAAGCTGCAAGAGCAATGATAATTTTAGTGATATGCTGACGGTTGCAAACACGCATCTTACATCACGAAGACTGAATGCAATGTAAGCGATCGTACTTGTAAGTTAAATCATCAAATATGCACGGAATGAAAAGTGACTGGACTATCTAAAATAACACGAAAAACTTGTGATATAAAACTAGAGTTATAATTTTGAATGATTAATTTAAATAATAATTGAAATTTATCTATTCATATGTATACTGCAGTAAATTCAATTGAATAAATTATATTTCATTGGTCATGTTGACTGTCAATTCTTTGTGATAATTTTGCAGGAGATATTCTATATTTTTGATATACTACAGGCCTGTTTTGTGGGAATTTGAGGGTTCATTGAAAATTCTTAGACGCAGCACAGAAGTCTGGGTCACAATTATAATTAATAAACAGGTTATACGTGTCATATATATTTTATAGTGCTTACTATTTAAGATGCGTAACAATCTATACATACTCTTCACAAAGTCAGTATATATATTTATTATAAATTAAGTCGGTTGAGATTATCCTGTTTTATTGTTATTCCCTCCCTCCTTCGTATGCTTAGGAACGATTGCATAAGGCTTAACCCCATTACTTCTGCCATAACATTTCTCTCCTCTTGCAGTAACGGTGGTTGGAGATTAGCTTATATATTCCCCTATTGAACAGCTTCGAGTATATACCCGAACCCCCTCAAATTACTTATTTAGCGTGGTAATATTTTCAAATACAATAAAAGCGATGCATTACAATACAAAGCATTTTGTTAATTTCCGCGCCGGAGTTTATGAAAGAACTCAATAACGGAGAAAAATGTATAAAAATCACATTCTTGGGAAAAAGTAAGCATATATGTGTGTAGGTAGAGTTATATTAAAAGAAAAGTAAAACTTTTAAATATAAAAAGAAGATAAGAACGCTTTTTAATATGCTATCTAGGTAGTGAATAAATTATTATGAATAGTTTAAGTTTATTGGCTGTGGATTGAATAACATAATTTATTTATTCGCTTAATTGTAGGACATATGTTTTTAAGTAAATTACATACATATGTATTATTGAAATGAAAAATCATATATATTATTGTAGTGACATCTAGTTATGGGATAAATGAGTACTTAATTATAATGTATGTAAATAGTACATCTTTCATTTTAAGCCACCAGGTGGCCGACTTTAAACTTCATAAAACACTATCCATTAAGAAACTATTAATTTTTTCTAGGATTATTCCCCGAGAAAACTTTTGGCAGTTTGAGATTAAATAAAAAATGACCGGTAGCTTAAAACTGAAACCCGTAAATAAGTAGATATAATATTTTTAATATATATACACTAACACTCCAATAATTTTCAAACTGCATCCAATTCGTGTGAGCGATGAGTGAATGTTGTAAGTATTTCAAGCAGATCGAACACGACCGACTGGTGATTTATTTGCGATTCTTCATCCTAAATAAAATGTAGCAATAGTAGAAAAATGGCCAAAAAAGCTAGTGACCTAAAATGGTTTGTCTATTTTATAAATGTAACAAGATTCATTATTCAAATCTTAATAAAAATGTCGTAAATCTATACAATTTATATTTATATAATTTTGTTATGAAATAAGTCGCAAGTAAAGGAAGCAAACTTACATAATTAACCGTCAGAAAATAATCTAGTCATAAAATTGATAACATATTTTTTAGGGTTTGGAAAATCAAGCTCTAAATATTCATAAAATATGACTTTATTTGTTTTACTTATGTTTGTATAATGTTGATAAAAGTTATGTTCTCTTCAGTAGAGAAAATATTCAAAAAACGCCACATTGTCTTCAAGTCATCTAAGTTGCACTAAATGGAACCTTGGAACTATAATTTGTCACATTTGATGGAAAGCACTTTAATTTACTGGGGCTTGAGTTGAGTGTAAGATAAGCGGAAGCTTATGCAAACTCATCATTTTATAACTCATTACACATAATTTATTCATATGGCAATAAATTTTATTTACATGAATGAAAATGTAACAGATTGCTAAACGCACGTAAAGATATTGTAAATTTATTTAATGTTTATATTTCAAAATATTCGTTGATGTCATATCATATGATGATTTTATCAATATAACCCTTTCAAAGAAATTTAGGAAACTAGAATGAGTTTAGCAAAGTTTCTCAGTATTGAACCTATATTTTTGATTGTTTTACATGATTGTTTACATAGTAATTAATTAGATAGTACTATTGATTGATTACATAATTTGTTTAATATCGTTACCTGAAAAGCATCTTCAAAAAATACACTGCTTCGTATTGTACTGCCAGATTTTTTTCGGTTTATAATAGTATAGTTATCTGAAATCTAATAAAATAATGGCTCTTTCATAAGATGAGACGATATGACAAGTGACTAAATGAATCCTTTGCTAAAATATATATATTTTACAATCACGACCAGAGATCATACATTTGAGTGGGCAGAGTCTTTAATTCAGGCGAAATATCAACCAAAATACATATAATATATGTAAAATCATAGGCTTTTAAAAATAGCCAGGTTAATTTGATGAGATTAAATCTCTCGCCCTAGAAGTATTCAATTGAATAATCTAAATAAGACATTGAACTTGTTCGCAATTAAACCCACAACCAAATAATAATTGTTGGAATAAAGCTCTTACAATTATACTATTGAAGCCGAGCATGTTGCCGGAACCTGCTGATCGTACATTTTCCGCTGGGCTCTTACCGCTGGGCCACTGAGTGTGATATGAATGCATTACAGTTCATATATATAGAGTAGAAATTTATAATGTCAGTGGATACTAAATATTCATCAAACTCTGAATTGGGTCATATTTGATAAATCTAAGAATTAATAATATGCTAAATTAGGGCTCATAAGCACCGGAATGGAAAATATATTTCAATGTTTTGAAAATTCCAGAAAATATATCTATAAATAGCACGTATTGCATTATAATAATTTATAACCTTTTCGAACATTTGAACGAAATTATCAACTTCTTTTTTAAGAGATCATAAGGGTTTGATGTTGAAAAAGTATTCTAAGGATTACAATACCCGTATTAAGAATTCATGACGGGTATCAATAGCGGCATCACAATATTTTATATATAAAACCGAAACGGCGTATGTATGTATGTGGGTCTGTAATTCCATTTTGCATTGTTGTTGCAAGTTCAAACAAACGAATTGATTTCGCTCGCGAAAGTTTCGACGGTAAATTTGTTTCGTTATCAATGTGTGTGTAGAGACTCCAATTGCTCGAGTATCGAGTAGTACATTTTACAAAATACTCGAGTACTCGAGTAGTTTCATATGAACCAAAATATCTTATATATAAAACCGAAACGGCGTATGTATGTCTGTGGGCCTGTAATTCCCTTTTGCATTGTTGGTCATTAAGTTGCCAGTTGTTTCAACTTGGCCCGTCTGAATTTACGCGCCGAGGTGAACATAACCCCAAACTGGTCCGAGCGAAGCCGGGTTCGAATACTAGTATTTTATAAAACATTATTAAACCGAATAATCGTATGATAAGCTTTGAATCTGAGAAAACTTTTTCGCAGTCGGGAATTATTTGAACGAAGATTTAAAAATAATTACAACATTCTATTCTACTAACTATTTGCTAAGGGGATTTTTTTTCCTAAGAAATCATACATTTAAGGAATATTTACATAAATAAAAAGGCATGTTTATTATATATGTATATTAATACAGGTATTAAATATAACAAATCGAAATATCTAGTATTGGTTATTCATTCGGTTTTGCAATCTGAATATGCCTATTTATTTGCTCAGTTTGATATATTTTTTTATACCGGTATATTGAAGAATCTTTTCGGCTTAGCAAACCATATTTCATGATATTGGTAAGATTTAAATATCGTTTGAAAAAAAATAAAAATATAATCTAGACCGTTACTTGTACTAATACAATCAAGTAACGGTTTAGCAATCTAAATTAAAGGCTTGTTATCAGGGTATATTATTGGTGAACAAGAATAAATACAACCCACAACTTTGGGTTGGGTCCGACCGCAGTTGTTAAGTGGCTAACACTCCGAATCCCCCTTTTCTTGGCTTAGGGTTCAAATCCCCAGCTGTAAGTTAGTTTATTACAATGATTTTACAATCGATATATTAGTTTTATTAATTTATAGTTTGTTATCGTGATATTCTGATATGTATCTGAAAGATAATCATTTGGTTTTTGTGCATTGGAAAAGAGTCTATTGGTGGAATACTTAATCAGCAGTTATCAACCTTTCAGACCTTATCGCTTACGAAACTTTAATATGTTTTTTTTGAAGTGGTATAAAAATATAAAATAACAGTGTTCATAAAATTAACGTTTTATTATGAAATGATAAGGGCACTTTTTTGAGTATATACTAAAACTATTTTGATATTTTTTGGCCAAAGTAAAGTATTCCTGTTTCTAAAGACACTTTTGCAAAAGCTTAACGAACTGTCAATATTTTCTCGCAAATCACACGTAGACGACCGATGATATAAATTATATATTTTAAGTAATGTGAATAGCATATATGTATAATACCACGTTCTGTCATTATTACTTAAACGAAGAAAATCTTAAAATCGAAAACGAATTACAAATGTCGGCAAGATAGAATTACGATTTAGCTCAGTTCGGAAGTCCGCATTTTTTTGATTTTCATAAATATACATTAAATGAAAACTAAAAAAAAACAACATAAAAAACTTGGAATTTAATTGTCCTACGTTTCATTAGCGACCCGATAAATTTTACGAAGTGCACGTTCTTTAGTATTTACTGCTTAATAAATTATTAAAAATCGTCCAGTAGCGTACTTAAAATTATATTCACTATCAAATTCAAAGGGTAATTGGCGAGCTTACGTATATTTAGGAAAGTATTTTTATTATATCCGGTATTGGCACTAACTCTGCTGGTGACCTAGATATTTCGGAAGGGCGTCTTTTTAATTACCAGCATTAAAAAATAATCATCTTTTTAGGACACTCTATTATCCAAGTTCCCAATTTGGAAATTTGATTGAATATACAAGATACGACGAAAAGAAAATTTGTTTATGCTTCTCGCTCAGTCTAGTCGGAGTGACTGAGAACTGAAGATTGGTGAAAAATGAGACAGATGGGGTTGTTCAACGGAGTAAGTGAGAGGCGGATGTGCATTTGATATTTGATAAACGTGAATGCTGCCTAGTAAAAAAACAAAAGAAAGTAGTCAAACAAATCTTAAGATAGAAGAGATTAATTTGTGGTTTTTTAAAATTTGTTTATCTCCATTCTATTGTTTTTCTGGTGGACTTATAGAGTAGCGTTTCACATTATTTTTGGTTGTTGTCTTTCGACTTTCAACAAAAAAATAGATTTTTTAAATCTTTTTTAATAATACATACTATATCATTTCATCTGTTTTAAATTTGTATTTTTAAATTAAGAAACGAAAATTATAATAATATAATATTTAAATGAAACTTTTTTTGTACGAATTAAAGCAACAAATTTTAGTTTTTCAAAAATATTTTTGATACCTTTTTTACGCGATTTAATTTTGTTTTTGGATCTAGGAGTCAAATAATATAGAAGTACGATATTTTTTTCGTCAAATCTTCGAACCAATGTGTTGCGGAAAGGGAGGATTTTGTGTACGTATGTATGTACATATATATTCTGTATTGGAAACGATTTAAGTCATTATTCTCGGGATAGAATGGACTGAAAGAAAATGAAAATCATGAAATCCATGACTTTGAACAAAAAAGTATTAAATGATTGAAAAATCAATTATTTATGCATATGAAAACGCTTAGAACCAAGTAGAGCCTAAAAGTATTAAGCACTCGGCTACAAGCCAATGCTGATAAATAAACATTACAGAACAACTTATGCATTCATTCCGTTCAATGTGATTCTTTGAAGTTTTCTTAGTACTTATTTTCTCCACTGGGTAGTATTTTAAGAAATCACACACTGACTTAACAGGGCGCGCTTCAAATTAGTCCAAAATATGGCTTTTTGGGAAAACTGGGTTACTCAAGGCAAACGCACGTGTAATGCTGTGAATTTGGTTTGCGTTTACTGTTGCGAAGTATGTCAGGCAGGCCAAATTGAAAAATTAACTTATGGCCTAAGGAAGATACAAAGCAAGGGAGGCCTGGCCTGGTGGCTTGTTATTAAGCTCGAGATTATTGGGGGTAAATTTGTGCAGCTCATTTCTCGAGAAGTGTATGCTCAATATGATAGATTATTTTTATTTTGTAACATAATACTTTTTTAAAAATATTATACTTCTTATCAGTTTTTGGAAGAAGGATATTGCAACATAATAATAATTGGTAATTGGTGGTAATTGCGTTATATTGGTGGAAGTATATAAATTTATAATATTTATACACACCCATAAGAGGTGATGTTTTTCATGTTGTTATTATAATGATACAGTGATTATCTTGTTATTAATTCTATAAAGAACATTTTTTGAAATACTATAAATTTTGAAAATAGTGTGTAAATGTGTCAAAATATCAAAAAATTAATCGAACTTAAATAATATTTTTTAGTTCAATTTTAAAATAAAATTTAATTCATCATACCTTATTACTGATATGCTAAAAAAAATAACAAGGTAAAAGACTTGAGATGAATAAAAAACAAAATTCGCTCAACATCTGTACTCACGAAGAAAAGATATTCTTTACCCTCATAACATTACGTTAAAATGTTGTTTAGTGTTGAAAGGACTTGAATCCGCAACCTTCTTATCGTTGAACGTAACTCCTACAGCTACTTTAACTGAAATATTGAGAAGATTTTTTTTCCAAATGGTGATGTTTTATTATCTTTCAAAATTCTTGTATACATGAAATCATAAAAGTATTTTTTGAAGTATGAATTAAATACATTTTCCTTTAAATAAAATTTACCGCAAATCATTACAAAAGACGGTAATAAATATCTTCATTTGACATCAATGTAATTTTATAACAAGTAGAATAATAAATAACAGAAAAGATAACCTAGATTTATTCAAAATCTGTTCACAATTTCGCATGCAAGGGAACTCCATTTCAATGCATACATACGTAGTATCACAATGTAATAAATTCTGCCAAAAATTCTTTTTTCCATCTCGCCTTTGGTGCATTTCAGCACATAATCACATACATTACCTTAATTTATTTTCCATATCCCCCTGAAAAGCTGTCTTTGTAAGTGCACGGGCGATGTATATTTATAAGAGTTCTCTCAGCAGGCGGATGAAAACGAATTTTCAATTATATTTGATACTGGCGTAGCGAAAAAAAATGTGGGGATATTGAATAATATGTATCTTATGCAATAAAAACGTTCTGGATACTTAAATCCTTAATCACGACAATCACTCATTTATCGTAGGGTTTGTAAAGAATATTATTTGAGAAGAAAATAAATAAATTTAAATCTAAGAAAAGTTCAAAAAAAATTTGTACTTTTCCATGATTTAAATTCAAGCGATTTTTTTGTAATTGGAATTTCGTCAAGCAACTTCGCTCATATGTATATCAGGAGGTAACTTTCAAAACTGGCCAATTCCAAAATTATAAATGCCAATTTTATAATAAGCTTTTGAGACCTTTCTTAATCACATGGAAAAGTTCTCATTTTTACACATTACCTGTAAGTCTTTAATTTGAAAAATATTTGAAAAATATTGCTAGTAAACACAAACTTATGAGGAAAAAGTATTGAAAATATCTCACTTTCTCAGTTTGTCAACAAATGGATTTGACCATATTTGAAAACTACCTCCTGGTATGTTTTATTCAATAAAACTTAAATGTAATTTTCCTTAGTTAAAAGGCAAAAATCAAAAAGACACGTTTTTTTGTATGCTGAAAAAAAGATGCCCAGAGCAGAATTGTATTGAAGTAGACCCCAGAAGATAACAAGAATCACACTGTTTAAACGAAAAATGTAGAAAATATTACTACAAATCAATTTAGAACACAATCAATCGATATTTGTTTCATTGTTTTGTAGTGCGGCCAAGTTTGAAAAAACAAGAAAAGCAGTTTTTTTTTGTTTTGAAATAGTCAACTCGTCTAATCAAACGAAATGTTTTTTTGTTTTTATCAACTTACTGAAAAATAAATTATTCATTTGTTTTTGCAAAGTTTCAAGAAAGTATGGATAAAGATTTTGCGATGTAAGTATTAGATCGAGTCTAAAAGTAAATATACATTTTACCCATTTTCAAATGGATATTAAACAACACTCTAGTATGCATCCAAGGAGCTGCTTGAAATACCAAAGGGATAAGATAAAAAATGATTCCGCGAATGTAATAAGTATAAAATGTATGAAAACGGTTGCAGTGAAAGTTGAATTTCCAGTGAAATATGGTTTACGAAGAAACGGGATAAGAATGCAGAATGAAATCGTTCAACAGGAAAAGTCCTGCAAAGATATTTTTATGCACGAAATTTTTAAACTACATAAGTCTTTGATCTACTGAAAAAGCTTCACGTCTACGAAAGGGGTCAAGGGAGAGGTTATATTTCTGTATATTCTGCCTTGTTTATTTACATTTTTGAGCAACCTAATAAATTCATCGAGCTAAAAGATAGTGATTTAATTTATACAGTGCATTTATAATTGACGGTAAGATTGACTGTGCGTAAATAGTTGCCGCTGCAGAACAAGGAAAAATGATTAAAAACGAATGAAAATACCATTTTTTTAAATATCATGGTCGTAGCTTAATGTTATTTACTGTATTAGTGCTTATATAGTTTATGGCCATGAAACTTGTGAATCTGAATAAATTAAGCAAAGCAATGAATGATGAGTAGGGTATCATTTTCAATGACTACTAATTATTTGGTCAGTTTCTAATTCGATAAATGGTCAGTTATAAATACTTAAAACGGTCAGTTAAAAATAATAAATGGTCAGTTAAAAAATAGTAAATGTCATTTCATGCGCTAATTTTTCATAGAACATGTCATAAATTTATCTCATACGACTATATTTGAAAAAATTCACAAGCTGTCAAACTAAAACTTATCATTTTTATAAATAACTGACCATTTAAATTAAATACTAACCGTTTTTAATAAATAACTAACCATTAAAATATATTAATGACCGTTTTATTTAATAACTGACCACATTCACACTGATACAATGACAACTGAACGTTTATAATATTAACTGACCGTTTTGCTTTTTAACTGACCATTTATTTATTTAACTGACCAAAACTTGAATTAGTTACTGACCCATTAAATACATGCCATTTTCAATGATGATGTACCAAAGGCAAAAATCTTTAAATATTAAACTTATCAACATGAAAATATCTCATTATCAATCAGCAATATCACCAGACTTTCATCAATACTTTTTGAATAGATTCCATGCACGTAGAAATTTTTTATTTCTTATTTTAGAAGTGTTAAAAGATTTGAAAAGCGCTAAGAATTAGATAGTTCGATAAGGCCGATTCTTCAATCTTAAATTCGTTCAGAATAGATTTATGAGTAAACTGGGATTTATCGCGTACACAGAAATATTTCTCCAAGATACACCACTAAGTGAAAATTGTTCAAACATTTTTTTTGGAAAATTATTAAGATTGGTTTCTGTGGTCGATGTTTTCATATTGTTTACTGTGACTGAAAGTAATTTCAGTTCTAATTAAATTCATCTCTTTTCGTGGATCGATAGTTCATTTAATTTATCTATGTTTGGTATATTCATGAATATGTAACATCTAATGCAAGTATTAAACGCAAATGTTTCATAATATTTCGCACGCTCTCGAAATACAATTTAAATCACGACGGTGCGGTTAAGAGGTAGTATCATCAAATCTTAGGAGAACGGATTGTGACCTATTTAGTGTAGCGAGAATCCTTATATTTTAACGATTCATGAATTCTCTAAATATTAACCTCGTTTGGGTACGCTATTCAGCAAAGCTTCTCGTTGTATTGTATTATTTCTTCATCACCGAATTTTGTATGATGATTATATATTCTAAAATGATAATAAAATATTGTATACCCTTATGATTTTATATTTGTTGATTGAACCGTATTTTAAAGACTATATGATGACGATTCTGAACAAAAATCTGCAACTCTTAAATATTTCCGTACTTTGGAAATTGAAATGGTTTGACCGTATTAAACATTTGAAATTGTGTATTAGGTCATTCAATCTCTCGACGTTATCATTTATATTCAAGAAAAAAATTATACATTAAATAATTTTAATCTATGAATAAGGATTTTTACTGAACGAGCTTGAAATTTATCCATTTATATGTATTTTGTCAATTACTGTTAGACCAATTTGTTTTAATTTGTCAATAGTCTTGCTAATAGTGTTAATGTAATCAGCTTGTTATTGAAATTCATTAGTTAATTATTAATAAACAATAAAGATACAATAAATTTTAAGATTTAGTCGAGAATTAAAAGATTCCAATGTAGTGACTGTCAGCACGTTTACATAGGGAAAACCACCCGTACATTGAATATATTAGAGACATCTAGTCGTATTTAGATTATTAAAAAATTCGTTAAATTTTGCAAACCATTTGATATCAGAGAATGAAGGTGATAAAATTTTACCTCAGACATGGGTGATCATGAAATGTTGTACAAAAGAAACATATAAATAAGGATATAGTGAAATTGCATTCTATGGTTGAAATGGAACACCCACTACGTCCTTAAATACAATAAATACTTTATGACAGTGTTAATACGAAAATATTGCAAGGTATCCGGAATATTCCTCTACATAAAGTAGAACCATATCGAAAAGAATAAACCTGCACCTATTTCCTTTTAAAAGAAATTTGATGTAAACATTACGTGATAGAAACCATAGAAATATGCAACCAGAATAAAATTTATTACTTCGTAAAATGTTGGGCAATTTAGTAGCCAAGAAAAGCGTTTTGCGTCGGAACGAATTATATCCCAAAAAAGACAAGCAAGAATTTTAAGTGTTGATTAAATAAAAAGTTTTATGGGCCAGCAAAGAGTCGACACTACCTAAACAAAGTATCGGGAAGTGCCCTATTTCGAGCCTTTAACACCAGATGCAATTTCGCAATTAATTTGATTTATGTTTGACTTGAAAACAGTAAATAAACACGCCCCGCTCTTGCTTATTACGGTACATTTTAAATTTTCTTTTGATATAGTGCGAGTGCTTTCAAGAAACTTTGGGACTGTTGCCATTCCGGGAATATGCTACATTTAAATTTATCTGAAATCTTTTTACGAAAGATTTTTCTTATACCGTTGTTTTATATTTGAGTTGAAACCGGAGTAGAATTTTCAATATTGTCACTTTTAAAATATTTCAATTCTTTTAAAAAGAAATATATAATATTATCATATAAATAGTATGAAACTGAATCTTGACTATTATTTATTTTAAATCTTGCAATCAACTAGGCAAGAATTGACAGTTGAAACATTTAAAGTGAATCTTGCCTTTCAATTTTACCAATCACAGGTTGTTCAATAATTTATAACTGCAGCACGATAAACGATCAAAATAACCTTTGTATTATCACTAGATACTCCAATTCGAGTAATGAATACTCGATACTCGAGAATACTCGTCCATTTTTCAAGTACTCGATACTCGAGTGATACTCCTACTAAACAAAAATAAACACACACTAAAATTTAAAACGTTTAATTCTCTATTATTTTTTAAATATATGTTTTATAAATTTAAATGAATGTATTCATAAAATTAAACAAACTTTATTTATTTTATCATCTATCGATATCTAAAAGTAATAAAAATATTAATATCAAATTTTGGTGTATCTGACTACTACTCATAGGCGGATCCACGGGGGGGGGGGGCATGGGGGCCATGGCCCCCCCCTGAGGAGAATTTATTCCATTCAAAATATTATAACATTAATTTTCAAATGATTTTTATTTAAATAAATATGTTGTAGTTCTCTTTTTTTTCACGACCCTTTAGTTTAACAACTACAGTTACGGTAAAAGAAATCTGCGCACCCTTCACAATTCCATTCATTTGCAAATATTTCCTCAAATTCTTTACCGATTTCCATTTTTGTTTCTTCCTATTGTAAAGAAAACTTATGGCCATATTTTTAAGAACAATTGGTTGACACTTTTCACCAACTTTAAGATGGCCTGGCCGCGGTAAGCAGTCTTGTCCTCATGAGTTAAACTTGAAATCATCAGAGTATATGACTCGTCTCCAATCGTCCAAAGTTCAATTTTTGTGAATCTTCGTCCATTTATACCTCCATTTTCCCATTTTTACAGTGAGAACTGTTTTTTAGGCGCCGAGCGGGAAATCCATGTGCCACGATTCTATTACGGACATTTCGCATCGATTATGTGAAATCAATAGTCGACTAAAGCTCAGCATGGAAAACTGTAGTAGTTTTGAAGCATTTTTAAAAAACCATACTCATTATATGAAGGTCGTCCCGGTCGGTTGTTAAGCGCTCTCTGCCGGTTCAAACATACCCCTCCAGAGCGGCGGTTTCATGAAATATTTTTTAAAAAATCCACACTACTTTTTACCTTAAGCGAAATCTTTCTATTTGGTAAGTTTTCCCCAGAAAACTGATTCAATTTGGGCTTTTATCGCGATTATGTCTTCTTGCGGTTATCCATAATTTCATCAGATGCTTACGCGACTAGGTCTGGCTCAGTTCTGTTGAAGCTTTCAAATCTTGATTGATTTTCAAAATATGGTTTTTTTTTTAAATCGAATGAAAAAAAAATGGAAATCGGTAAAGATTTCGAGGAAATATTAGAATGGAATGGAATTATGAAGAGTGCGCTTTGTAACAAATGTTCCGGAAAATGGCTAAATAGCCTAAATATTTTTGGGCCTATTTGCAACGTCGAAAACACGAAGGTTCGACTTTATTTTGTAATGTTTGCAACTTTTCTCTGGTATTAAAAAATATTTTTTTTATATTATGTTTTGTAATGTTTGCATTTTTGAATAAAAATAAAAGAATCGATGATAATAGTCAGTCATCAATTATATCACATGATTTTGTTCGACGTCATCACTTCTTTAAACGCAGGGTCATTATTTATTCCGTAAAAAAAATCGAAAAAAAAATCTTGTAAAAAAAGTAGAGGTGCCGTTCAAAAAATCGCGTAAAAAGGGGACTGAGTGTATTAAATACATATTTTTTAATGTATCATGTTTATTTTTAAAATGGCCACCCCCTGGGACAATTCCTGGATCCGCCAGTGCTACTACTCGACTATAGTCAAGTATTTTCAAATTTTACTACTCGATACTCGAGTAGTTGAGATGTCGAGTAATTGGATTCTCTAATTATCACACATGTAAAATGTAAGTTTCCATGAATTTTGTCCATTACAAGATCGGCTTTGCTTGCTGAGATCTTTGACGTCTGAAAATAACACGGTTGACTCAATGAGAAGCACAATTTTTTTGTTTAGTATATTTTATTTCTAGAATTATTAAAAAGAAATTAACAAAAAATGTTTTGAAATGAATAAGATTGAGCAGTGTAAATAATGACATTTGTAATTAGCTACGTGGCGTGGCTTTGACGGATTAGACATTAATTTTAACTTTTCAAAATTTTCCAAGAGTTAAATTGCAAAGTTTGCGCCTAACTAGAAGGGTGACTAAATTAGAACAGTACCGATGACTATGTCATTTTCGATGCGTCAATTTTCGTCCAATTACAGATTAAGATATCTTTTGTATCGCATTAAGTTTGCGCACGGAATTATTATGTGCGTGGGAATCAACATAATGGTTGATGAAAAATATTTTTGAAAAAAAAATATATTATATTTATAAGAAAAATATATTCACCCCATTCTAAGAGACTTCCTGTGGTTTTTATCTTCGTTAAGCCCATATAAAAATATCTTTGAAAGCAGCGAGAGTTCACAAAATACACAATTCGTTATTTTGATTTATGAAAGAGATATTTTTAGATAGGTACAACCTATTTGCATATTTTTGTTTATAGATAATAATGAAAAACGGGGATGCCGTTTTTAAATGCTTTATAAATTATTCATTTCTGTTAAGTGAAATCGTATTGCTAAGGACCTTGAGAAAGACTGAGAAGGATAATGACGCTGTAATTTAGGCATAAAATAAATATGTTATACGTTGATTCTTCCTTACGTGTTGTATTTGAAATACTGTTGTACTATTCAGGATTATCCAAGTTCAACAATTTGATTGCGCAGTGCTTCTCAACATTTTTCGGGACAAAACATTATTCAAATAATACATTTTTGGATGGGGTCAAAAATCAAAATTTATTAACTGAATTTAAATAGCGGTGTGTGGTAGAAAATTACATCTGCATCAGAAACGAATAAAACTTCACTTTTATATGAATAAAATGAGCATATAGCCTACATAAAAACAAATACATATACTGACTATAGAAAATGAAAATATAGAAGAATAAAAATTACAAAAAATAATAGATTTTCCATTGTGGAAATAGATTTAACAAGACAAAGAAACTTACTGTTAAAACTCATACTCACAAATCACCACACTTCACCAACAATGAGAAATGAAAAAACCAACAAATATGGAATACTATTATCTTCCTAAGCCAAGCGAGTTTTTTAATACTGCCTAGTAGTAAAATTGTCGAGTAAATTCTTAAATCTTAAACAGTTTTCACAAACACAAAATTGGCATACATAGCGATGAGTTTCATATTAGAAAAAAGTGAAACGATGAGATTTAAAATAATAAGCCATTCAATGTCGTATAATGATTCCAAACACAATACTTAAAATGATCATTATTACTGATTGAGTATGTAGATTTAAGGGTACGTTTTTCTACTTATTCCAATTTTTATATTACACGAAAGTGTATGAAAATGGGTGGAGTGGAAATTAAAGTAATGTAATCCAATCAAAGCTGAATAATTTATGAACAGTAATAATTTAAACCCACAGAAAATTAGTCGCAGGTTATTTCTCAGTCAAACAAGTAAAGCGCCACATCGATATGATATCAAAAAATTGAGTCAATGATATCGAATCTTTTTCCTAGATGTATTTCTGGATTTTTTTTTTAAATATGTTATTATGGATTCATGGAATAGGAGTCGAAATGTGATAGTGGATGGAACGAAGAACAACAGAAGAAAATACATCACATTATCGGAAGAACCAAATCCGGAGTGTACGATTTGATTGTTTTCGATCAACTTCTTGCGATGAATTTTTTTCGAATAAAAATAATCAGTCAATTCTCTCTTATCCTGTAAGTGCCGATGTGATTTTGCGTGTCACATTTTACTCATTATTGACGTTTTGGATGTAGTCATTCTGGTTAAAAATGTGGTACCTGTATGATTGATGTATATTGATTGAATTCTTTTTTGTCATTGAATAAATTTTGCACACGTTATGAGGCTACGGGTGTTTTCCTTGAAACATTAAATTGCATAAACACGATTGTACAAAATAATAATATGTATGAATGTGTCGAAATAACATTAGTTTTTATGCGATATAATGTAGTACAAAAAAATCTTCAAATTTTATTTAGTCCAGTACATTTATTTTAAATTGAAATGTTAATCTAATACTCCGCCACTAAGTCATTAGTATTGTATATTTGTAATAGAAAATGTATGCAAAAGCTCTCTTTGATGTTTCGTTTCTCAAACGATATGGCGCAGATGGGAAAAAATACTTCAAAAAACACGTCGCCTTTTGTGTTTATTTGTATTCTTTAAAACTCAAGAAGACTGTTTATCTGGCAACTAAATGTCGATTTAAGTATATATTTTAAATTATAACACAACAGACCGGCGAATTAGAATTTAATTATTTATACACAATCGTCAATATTTCGAGTGAACTATTTATTAATCTATCTATCTAAGTTGTTTAGGTTACCTATGATTATTTCAGTGACAGTCTTGCCTTTATGAACAACTGTAATTCAAATTACTAAAACATTGTATGATGCGTTGTAAACATAATAACATTTTAAATAAACTAAGGAGAAAGATTACAAGATAGACTGTTTAAATTAAATTTGTAATATTCATTTTAATTTTTCTTTCAATGCTCATTAGCTCACTAAATATTGTGTTTTATATATACTAATGATATTTTTATAATACACTATTAAAGTAATTAATACAGATTATTTTATTAAGAACTGTTCAAATTTAAAATTGATCACTGATTAAATTTTACTAATAGTCATTTGAATATATAAATAAAACAAAGTATAAAGCGTTTCGAAATTTATAATTAAAGCATTGGTTCCGTTTTCTTGTAGAAAATTCAAATGTTATACGAAATCATATAAAATAAATAAATACATTGTGTAATAAA
The DNA here is from genome assembly GCA_028554975.1 of Himalopsyche kuldschensis. NCBI lineage: Eukaryota > Metazoa > Arthropoda > Insecta > Trichoptera > Rhyacophilidae > Himalopsyche > Himalopsyche kuldschensis. Next base: position 2,147,073 of record JAHFWI010000067.1, on the reverse strand, counting down.
TGATTTTACATTTTTTTAAATAGAAAATATCTTACTTCATTGCTTCCCTATAAATAGGATAGAAATATAGACGAAACTAAGAGTTTTTTTTGAGAGGATAAACATATTATGATGATGTCATAAAACTTATGAAAGGAGATTAGGATACGCTGACTTTTGTAAAGAATAAGAAACTTAGCTATCTTGAGAATATGCATTAGAAGTTTAATGTAGGTATATCTGTCAAGAACATTTGTTTGGGATAATTTCTAGGCTGACTCTGTTGTAGTATAAATTATATTTTATTCACTCATACCCCTTAAGATTAATCTATATTTCATATGGGAAATATAAAATTTGTAAAACACATAATTGCCCAGTTCTTTCATCCATCAAAATCCATCACATTTCTAGATGGCGGCCTTTGTATACCCAAGGGAATGCATGTAAAAAATAGGTCATATTTCATACATGCATAATTTTTAGGTCATCCAAAAAAAGCTGCTTTTCTGTCAATATATCAACACATTTCTATGCTATTTTAAGAGAGGTTGTGAAGAAACATCGTTTTTGCATCCATATTATGTAACAGAAAATGTTAGTTTATTATGATTAGTTAATTGACTAAGTCAAATTGCAAGCGAAATTGTGCAGAATCATTGATATGTAAATAAAAAACTATCAAATAATAACATAATTCATGTATTGCTGTTTACGATTATGCAAAATAAGTATTTCCGCTGCAGAACTGGTTTCGATTATCGTTAAAAACATTAAAATTGATAAAAAAACGATTAAAAAGAAGGTTATTCATATAAATTAATTATATATATAATGAAAAATTGTAAAACCTAATTTAACAATTTGCTAATGAGTATACCCCACCAAGAAAAAAAAGTGAAAAAAAATATAGTATAAGTAAGTAAAAGTGAATTGAAAAATATTTATGTAATGTAGAATAAAGACGACATCGGAAAATTTATTCAAAAGTACTCAAACATCTTTTCTTCAGATATAAAATAGTCTTTCCTGGTAATGCTCGTGAAAGTAAAACATTTTATAACTCAAAATGATGTCTTTTAGATTTGAAAATCAAATTATTATAAATACCTTCTTAAATAAACTTTTATACAGTCATCTTAAAATTCACACATTCGAACAAACATATTTTCCTTTAAACCCAATGATGGCAACACAATGTAAAATAATAATACTAATTAATATAAATCTGATGAGAGATGGAAAGGGGGGGAAAGGTTTCAAATAAAACAGCCAAAAACGTTCAAAAACATTTATTTCACTTTGGTACATTGCAGCAAACGCTTTTTCATTAGAAAAGTTTAGTCAAACTTAATACGGTAATATTTTTTCATACAAAAAAAGAATGAACGTGTATAATCATTATTTTATCACATTACATTGAATACATCTTATTCTACGTACACAAATAGACATTTTATTGTAATATGTTTTGTTATTAATAGTTGTACCTTATATTATCATATTATTTAGACAATATGCCATATTATCACCTACGCTGCGAGAGGTCAATATTATTCTTCATTAAAATTATCATATCTATTGTTATTGTTCTTGATAATAGGAAATAATGAAAAAAACATGTATCATGGACACAAAATTGAAATAAAGGCATTTAAAAAAAAACTATACGCATAAAAAAACTATTACGAAATATATTTTTTATTAATATTTCGGAATTTAAATTGCTTGATTTTTATTCCATTGGCAAAGAAGATATTTTAATTGATATTTTTTTAATAATTTGTTCAACTTATGTATATATGCAAACATATCAGTTATGAGGTATACAGTTTTTTTTAGTTTAAATATACATTTTATTTAAAAACTACTATAATTTGTATAAGTTTTCACGTTCAAAAGCATTAAAATACTAAAAGAAGAAACTAAGGGTTATAATAAAATATAGAGAATCGAGAAAAAAAGATTCAAGTCTTATGGTAAGTAATTATTTTTTATATCTTATTTGCGTTAAAAAATTAGTGTAATATTCCAAAAAATATATCGGTATCCAATTGATAATTTTTATCATTTTTTTTGAACATTAATATTTTTGTTAAATTAATATACAATTAATATAACTACCTAGGTAAAAAATGGAATAAGGAAAAAGATTTTGTAATTATAAATATGCTTGCAATTATGGTGGAATTGAATGGACTGTAGAAGCATCAAATTAGCAACGTTATTACATGCAATTAACGGATGTCTCGTTAATTGATTATTTAAACCTTTTACACAAACTGAATCTCTAATAATATTTAGAATGAAGCGTGCGTGGGCATTTATTGATATAATAACCAAAATTTCTCTCTGGAATTTACAGATACTTGGAAAATCTATTTAAAAACAAAATCATTCAATTGATGATTCCTCAATGGTGGACTATTTTCAATGACGTTTGTCACAAAAGCAGTATTTTAGTGATCTGTAGACTAGAAACATTATGAAAAAATCACCCTAAAACTTACTTGCCATTGAAATCAGCAACTGCAATAGTAATTAACTATATTTTTTTGTTAATTAACGATTGACCCATATATTAAATGGTCCGAAGCCACAACAATCCGAACTGAGTCATAATTTCATATAATTAAGCAACTTGGTAAACCCCATAAAGTGTTACTATTTTCGATAAAAAATAATTTAAAATAACGTGTAGTATTTGAAATAGTTTGAAAATTGTGTTTATTGTTAAAATAGCTAATTGTTTAAGCAAATTTTTCAAGTCTAATTTGCTTCTGTTAAATTTAAGGGATTATTCAAATAAAAAAGGGTTGAAAGTCACTGCAATATATTAGCGTTCGAACCTTTATATCAAGCAATAAAAATGAAATTGTATTCTAATAATACTCATACAATTTCAATCAATGGTAGCTGTACAATACTAAATGATTACTTTCATACATTATTGGAGTAATACAACGTTTTTATTGTTAGGTAAAAAGTTCAATTTGAGTATAAATGTATAAATATTTTCCACATAAAATACGCTAAGGCTATTAATATTAATCTCTACTAATAGACACAGTATATCAATATTTTTGACACAAGTACGACATATGAGCGAGTTGAGATCAAATGTGGCTATCTCAAAAAAGTGTATTTTTATTGTTATGAATTAAAACGATTTTCTCTTTTTGGTATACTCTTGATTATTCATAATGTAATATATGTATACGAATATTAAAAAGTATTTTTTACAATACTTGACATATCTGTGTTGGATTAAAAATTAAATATGGTCCATTACAACAAATCATAAATTTCTTTTGTATAATTTTATGTGTGACTTGTACAGTGTATAACCAATTTAATAAGAAGAAATTGTCATTTGTTGGAGATAACCATGTTTGATTTTAGTCGACTCATATGTTTCATTATGTATTATATATTTATCATAGATTTATATTTGTTAAAAACTAGATGCAAATTACGTATTGAAATGAACATAAAGGTAAAAATCACAGATCATTTTTTTGTTTATGGATTTTATGTTACATTTATTTCTCCTGAAGCCATATTTCAAATAGATTTAAATACTAAAAAATGTAATAGAATATTTGTATTAACTGAAAAATCAACTTCTGTTGCGAATGGGGCCAAAAATTCTATCCGGCCAACGATTATTGTTTCGCTTTCAGTTGTGTGACAACGATTTACCGGAAATTACACGCGGCAAATACTTCATCATGTCGAGTGATCAAACACCGATTGCTGCCAAAAATGGAACCGAAAACTCTCTCAATCTTCCGACTTATCAGAAAAAGTTAACATGCTGAATATATAACATTTATTATACACTTGACAATAGTTATCATTGAATATTACCTGAAACACGCACACAAATAAGACAAAAATTCTTATACATGTAAGAAAACAATATAATCGATACTTTCATCCCCCATACGCGCAAAAGTGCTGCTAATACTTTTTATACTTCTGCGTTTCATTCAAAAAAAATCTTTTAAATTACTCTTTTTTTTCATCTTGAAGAAAGTTTTTTTCTATGAGCATTATGATTTCTCACTTCATCCCTGTATGCATTCTTAATTTATGTAAATCCATATGAATGATGCTTTAATATTCTTTGAACTCAGTTACTGCAATGAAAAGATTATAGAATAAATGTGAGCAAGATTGTTGAATAAATCTTTCCATTTTGTTTCCATAAAACCATACTACGTTCAAAGATTTTTTAATAATTGAAAAGTTAAAACAATATTACATATAAATCAGTATAAAAAGTGGCAGTCGGCTAAAAATATAAAAAAAACGTTAATCAAATTAAAATAAATATTATTACATCTTATGATAGTAATGGCAAAGAATCTTTATAAGCAATACTTATTTGTAAGTATTGGCTTACTTCTACTGATGAATGTATTGTCGAAAACCGGGGTTATACATATTTTCACAGTATACATATATATATAATACATAAATATGGATGGAATAAGCTGTCAATGATATGATAATTCTACTTTAAATATTGAAATGTGTTAATTATAAATTATGTGTGTGCCATAGTTCATTAATATATTGAACTAATTTGTAAAATTATAAATCAATCAAATGAATATAGATTCAGTATATGCATGATAAAGCTTGTAGTCTTATAAAATTCATTATGTGAATTAATGATTCTGTTTTTCAGTAATTGCTGCCATTTAGTCAGGGCTGTGGAGTCGGAGTCGGAGTCGTCGCGGCGGTTTGGCCGGAGTCGTACTCGGAGTCGGAAATTTGAACTTTTTATTTTTGCATATTATATGTCAAATTTGGCTATTGGCCGGGCTGGTAGGGTTGATATTTAATTGAATACACATAATTATGAAAATTAGGCAAAAAAAAGTGACGATATTAAAGTTTTTTAGTCGGAGTCGTGTTTTTGGTCAATATTGGAGTCGGAGTCGGAGTCGTGGTTTTGGCAAATGCTGGAGTCAGAGTCGGAGTGGAACTTTTTTTCACAGACTCCACTCTCCTGCATTTAGTATAAGCAAAGATACAAACTTCTGAAAAATTAGATTATAAGTGAAATTAGAATCGCGTTTTTTTGGAAATAAAAAGCCTTCCTTGTCTTGTCGTAAATATAAATGTTTGAATTATTGGTATTTTGGGTATCTTATTAAAAATACCAGATAGTCTATAAATTATATGGATGAATGTAAATCACCATTTTAAATAGATTGGTATTGACCAGCGTTTCTAAATTTTATTTTTTTGGCGAACTCCTTATATTTTGATAATTAAAATTCAGCCCGTATAATTTTTCAGTGGAACACATGTAAAAAAAAACTAGTTACTTTCAAATTTCTCACATTACAAAAGGTTTCGCAGAATTTCGTTAGAAGAACGCTGGTACAGAACTTTATTTTGTGATTAGTAGAATTGCTTTTTACAGCTATGAAAATATGAAATAAATCAATAAAGATATTGTATATGACAGGTTATAATAATACGTTATGCATTTATTCTTAATAAATACTATACTATTTGCATTCACATTATTCCAATACATTGCCGTATAATAAAATTGCTCATACAAAGAATAGCCCAAACTTCACGAAAAACACAGAAAAAATTGTAATGTTGCGACGCTGTATATTAGATTATTTAAAGGTCTTCTGAAGCCGTCACTGTTTTTTTTAGTATTTTTTTGAAATTGCCATACAATTTTTTTCACAGAGTTATTGTATTTTTTCCTTACGATCGGTACAACTATGGAACTATGTCAGTGATGTCCAATATTTTGGGAGCAAAAAGATTCCTTAGCTATTTCAAAAGTTTCAAAAGTATTGGCGGGCTCTCATCCTATATTCTCCTTGAACAAAACATTTTATTTTCAAACTGGATAGCTTAGATAAAAATCAGATATTTTGTAATATAATAACATTCAATTTAAAAAAATTACCACGATCATGTAAAACTTCAAACAGAATAATGAAAAAAAATAAAAAATAAGAGATTTCACCGTTTTGTCGACGCGTGCATGTTTCAAACATTCATAATCGAATAGAATGTGGGTACTGCCCACAAGCTGCCCACTAGCTGTCAGTTGGACATCACTGTTTTATGCTATCGATTATGTATGCATTCCCTATCAGCAAGTAACAGTCCGCTACAAGGTGATTCCATCTTACATGAACTTTTTGGATTAATGATGAGAATATTAGGCTTCTATGTAATGATTTATTAACGATGGGATATGGTTTTATAAAAATTCTATATCGTTCGTAGCGAGGTATTTTTTTACGTTCATGTGTATAAATAAATAAATAAACTATGTTAAAAGTGTATAAAATAAGACACTTCAAGGTAAAAAATAACTATTTGATGATCTTAGAATTATGTACGATTCATTTGAACTTTTGAGCGTTAAAAACATAACGTTTTTCGAAGTCAAAAATAATGAGCAGGAAAAATGACTATTAAACAAAACTTTCTTTGGAAAATTGACTAACGCAGCTTTTGGATACTGCTGAAGAGTTCTTTGATATCAGCAAAGGGACTCTCACAAAATGCGTTTTCTTCTCACCAGATCCGAGCCCTTCGATTACTATTGCGTCCTTCGAATAAATTAAACTCTTATCAGAAGTTTCTTCTTCGTTCCTTGACGCATTAAGACTTGTACTTTCATCTACGCATTCAACGATTGCATCCGCACCAGAATCGCTTTTGACGACATCATATCCCTTTTCCAAATAGTTTTGCAGGTTTGCGTTGCACGCTGTGCTGTCATTCTTACCTTCCTTTGGCAGAAGAATAACGTCGCTAACAAAGCGCATACTGTTCCTTCTATTATTTTGTACGCCGACAATTTCCCCAACTTTGCTGGATTTTCTTTGGCGATCGCTATTGTTCTTTGCTGTTTTTTTAACACTTCCGTTGACGATGGCGACCACTTTTTGCGGAGACTTTTGCGAAGCGTTCCTATTACTGTAACGTCTCCAAAACGAATCAGTTGTTTGTTGACTACTTGAATAATTAGTAGAAGTAGTAGTGTTAAAAGTATCTTTCCTCTGAATATTGTCACCTTTATGAAAACGTTGCAATTTCTTAAATTTATTCAAACGTAATAATCTTAAAAAGCCATCTCTAAACTTTGACGACATAAGGTTATACAGTATTGGATTGACAGCTGAGTTTAAATACAACATAATTCTACAAAAATATAGCAATATGTAATAGCCGTCAACCCCTAAAGCTGTTAATGTTTCAGGTGGAACTATAATTATCCATAACGTTAAAGCCCTGAATGGAAGCAAACATACAAAGAAAGACAAAACTACTGTTCCTAACATCATTACAACCTGCTTTCTATATCTCAGTACGCTATTTCCGGATACGTTGTTATGTTTATTGTTTTGGGTTATTATTCCTGGGTTTTCCATGAGGTTTTTGGCAATTATTGTATACAAAATTATCAATATGGCAAGTGGTATGATGAAGAAAATGGATATTGTCGTGATGAAGTAGAGGGCTGGCCAAAATGTATCCGCTTGAGTGAGGCAGACCGGGACCATGGAGCCGTCGAAGTACTCCTCGAACTGGTATGATGCCACGCCGAGGATAGGACTGAAAAAAAACATAAATATTAACAATAATACAACTTATATCTATCACTTTCAAGGTGTTAAATGTAACCCCTTGGTGTTAAGGCATTATTTAAAATAAATAAAACACATTTTAAAATATTATTTCCACATATATTATCATGACCGGGTTCGCTCATCACGAGCTTTACCAACTGATCTATAATATATAGTATGTGGAAGTAGTACAATACAGTGTATTTTCTTTATGTTACGACTTGACCGAAACATCAGATAACCCACAATTATTATGATATGTATGTGAATACAAACATTTTGAAAGACATTACTTCATACAGCTAATTGAAAGCTACCAAAATATACTTATCACAATTAAAACCGCTTCCCGAGTGAATACTTTTGCAACAATCTGTTCAAAAAATGTATTTATTGTATGTCATTAATTTATAGCATGTCATCAAATAATCACAATTTTTTTTTGAACCCCTGGAAAATTTTATCAATGGCTTTCCGGGATGACGGATTTCATCAGGTTGATAGAAGAGACAGGCAGACTTCAGGCTACCCTGGGTCATCCGCAGCACTTGTCCCAGCCAGAATCATCGTCGCCTTAGTATTTAAGCCGTTATTATTTCGTTAATACTGAAAACATGTTTTTTATGGTTCAAAATGGTGCAAATATTATTCACGCGTGTTTGCGTGATCGTCCGGGAAGCGGCTAAGTGTAAAGGACGAATCATATTTGTAAGTAAACTAAGCAAACCAATACCTATTAAATAAAATTGTGGTGATATTACAGAGCATGTATTTTTTAAATATCTATAAAATAAAGAAATAAATAATTTAGGTATGGAGTTTGATTTATAATTCTGCAGACTTTCGGTGGATGGTGTATGCAATGGTTTCGTATGCTTTGAAGATAAAAACCGGTTTTCCTTAGGGAGCAATTTTAATAAATCAAAACTTGTTTATTTTCATGGTAAATTGTCACGTTAATTTCTGTGACACGACATATTTTTGCTAATTAATTTAGCTCATGAGATTAAAATTGAAATATGATTTGAACACATTTTCAACATATAAATCTCATGTGTGGCAAAAGAAGTTTACGGTTTCGTTACTCATTTTCGAATTAATATAAATTTATATCTTTGGCAACAGTAAACAAGTTTACGATAGTGAGGGTACAATGTTTTTGTAGTTGAAGCATTGATTTTTGCTAAGAGCTATTGTATATATTTAATAAATGTTTCGATAAGTGCATAATACGAAACGCAAAAAAACAGACATAAACCTCTAACTGTTTTAAGATTGGAAGAGTAAGATTGTCTTGACACTGAAATAAATTAATTTGACAGGTTGTATTTTAAAGGTCTGTAAAGTATTAATCAAAAAAATAAATTACCTGTTAATTCACACAGCCACATTCTGAAAAATAAATATAAATACTTGCCCAAGAGAAAATGCTGCTAACTATGTATGAATTAAAAATCTTACAACCAATCACATTTCCATACTTTTTTCAAGGATAGGTCAGCGGATGATTATTGTGTTATTAGGTCATACATACAACGTTTGACCATTCATCTGCACGTAGTTAAGTTTCACATTAGAAGCAAACATAGTTTGATAAATACATAGTAAGTATTTTTGATGAGCGACTTTAGAAGCGCTTTCTGTAACTACGAAAAAAAAGAACAAAAATAGTATCTGTGCCGTATCGGTGAAACAGGAATCTTAATTTTATTGTAAATAGTTACACTGGAAAAAATTTACGTTATTTTCTTTCTAACAATAAACATGTAGTGCATAATGTTTTTAGTAAATTAAATAGTAAAACTAATGCTTCGAAGAAATCTAAATATTTAATAAAATGTTTATAATACAAACCGTAAATATATTTTTAGAACCGATCCCAAAATTTAAATATTGTTGAAATCAAAATAATATGCGATGTAGAAAATTTTGCGTTACTGATACATGTGCTTTTTATTGAGAGCGTGTAATCATGGATGTATGTGATGATTTTAAGCAAACCTCTATTCGATCTTGAAAACGGGTCGCAGCTGTAAAGAATCGAATAGTCAAATACTAGACTGCTTTAGAGAGGTTAACCTTTCCTTTACTCAGCAAACACATCCGATCCAGTGATGTGAAGTCACTGTGTTTCATGCAAAGATAGTGGCTTTTGTGATTTATTGAATACAAGCTGTACCCGGCGCACGTTGCTACGCCAGCAACTAAAATAAATTTGAAGGAAAGACATTACACAAATATTCAATTCAATTTGCATGTATTCAATACTCGAGATTTTTCATCAATCTTTGGGGGGAGGCGGGTTGTTTGGCGAGGTGGGGTTTGGGGGAGCGTATGGGAGGGTAGGCCAGAAACCTTTGAAGAAGTGAACTCGAAAAATTCATAAAGTTAAAAAAATAAAATTGGGGGTGGAGGTTGAGGGGTGGTTGGGGGGAGGGGTTGGTAAGCCAGAAACCATTGCGGGAGTGTACTCAATAAATTTGTAAAGTTTCACATCGATCGGTCGAGCAGTTTAGTAGTCCATAGCGGACATACACACAGACATTCATTTTTATATATATAGATATCATACATATATAAAATAAATCACCATCATTGCCTGAAGCGCAGTTAGTTCATATTACCGGAACAGATGTGTTTTTTTGAGACCAACTGTAAAGGAAAAGTTAAGCGTCGAAAAATATATTCTCTTGAAAGGTTCAATTGTGAGACGATACATTTGACAACGGGTTGTGGCTTAACATATTTTTAAATACTAATTGGATTCAATCAATCTAACCGTTTATTTACAAATTTGGAGTCAGGTGTATTTTTTAAAATTGTGAAGTAATTTTCTGTGAAAGTGTATGTGTAACGATAAAATGTATAAAAAGTTCAATATCTCAGGCAGCACCTGGTTTTGCCGTATACGGTCTCCGGAGCGCACCTTGAAAAATAATTTCAAGGCAATGTTCTGAAAGGAAGATATTATTTTATATGATTTATCATACATCTTCACGGTTGTTTTCGAAATAATTCCTGTGACGTGCGTTATTAAAAAGCCATATCAGCGGAGGCTAAAATGTGTTGAAATCATGTGATCTATTATTAAAAAAAACTTATTTTTTATTTATTTATTATGTTCACTGATCATATACAGTATGAAATGTGTCTCCAATATTTTACAGTGCAGTAACACCAAGTAACAAAATTATGTTTTTATAATCAAAGATATAACATAAGATTTATAATTATTTTTGACAGGATTTTCAAAGCGGTTTTTAAAGTCGTTGACAGTAATTAAAAAAATGCTATTGTAATACAATAAGATAAAAACTAGCTTCATTGCTATTATAGTGTTTCAAATGACACTGTCATTAAGAACTACATATATCACGTTATCTTTGACGTTAAGACATAATCTATGATTGTTGCAATTTTTCATTAGATTTTTAAGAATATGTAATATCTGTAAAAATCCAAGTAGTGCTGTTTGTAATATTAAAAATCAAAAATATTATCTACGATTGATACAGTGAAAACTTTGACGTGGTCTTGTAAACCTTAAACAGCAGGACATAATAGTGTTTTTTATTAAATGAAGAATGTATGAAAAAAGTAACATTATACTGACTGAAAAAACTTAATTTTTAAGTAGCCAAATTGACTAATTTAAAGCGAGAACTTTATACCTGACAAGAAGAACTTCAATATGAGTCACATCATTATATAATTGAGCCCAGAATACTTAAATGTCACGTTATAATATTTAATAAATCATAAAAAATGCGTTTGTTATATTCAATGAAAATGTCACATGTTTGTATGCCGTGTGTTTTGCTGTTCTGAGAAATAACTGTCGACTAAATAAATCGTAAAGTTTATAGTATTTATTATACCCTCTACCGCTTTGTAATAATTTTATTAAGAGCCAAGTAGTCAACTAAATTTAGCCTTACGTTATTTAAGTTGAGCATAATTTAAGATGAATTTTTACCACAAAAATATACAGTGATAAAACATTTTTTTATAATGATTTCAGTTACTTTGTATTCATTTTTATAAATTTAATACTTTGGTTCCGTGGCAATGGAAAAGTTTTATTATCTGATTCCCGCTCTATATCTAAGCTTGTAGTTTGTGAATAGCTTTTTTCAAAAAAGTATTCGTACCGTACCTAATGTCGTTATTTATATGCAAATAACAAAATAATGATTTATGATGTTTTCTCTATCATGATCTGTCAACTTACATCTTATTGATTAGAACTACACATACTTTTATTTAAAATAATCGAAGCTTTTCTTGTAATACTTTTTGATAAAAATATCGGAAGAAGTTATTATGTTGTTAGAAATTCTTTTCGAATTTTAAATAAACAAATGTGATTTTGTTAGTTTATGAGTTGTCATAAAATATGATTTAGAATAAAAATGTTAAGCAGAGGTCAACGGTTGGTTTGGAAATACTCTTTGGTTTATCATATCATTTATTATTTATAATTTTTACATAGTGTTTATTTTTACTTACTATGTATTACATATATAGAAATTGGTCCAAAAATGGAGAGCAAAACATTGTAGGTATATAGATAAATCAACACTTTCCTTAAAATTATCGTAGAAATTATAAGATAATGTGTCACTTTCAATGTTCATCGTGCTAAGTGAACGATTTAGTAGAATAACTGATATAAATAATTAATACTTAATATCAAAGTGTCACCAGTTACGCCAGAATAAGTTTGAACCAAACATTGTTCTGTGGAAAATAACTATGGAGCACATTACGATCTTTGGTACAAAAATGAACTGTGTCAAAAAATTCGCGACATTTTGACGATTATTCGACGAGGCTACAGAATTATTTATGTAATGAATGTTCAACCAGGCCTCTAAAGTTACTCCTTATCCATGTAGCATAATTGTTGTACAAGAAATGAAATCCTTGATTAAAAACAGTTTATAAACTATCAAACTAGATTTTATATCAATATATGAAAGTTTCTAAGCTCAAACCAATTACTGTAAAGGTGTAAAGCATAGTAAAATAATTTTATGAGAATCTAAAATTATGCAACGAAAAAATGCACCGTTGTGTAATTGATTTTTTTTAGCTATCCTATAGTTAAGTAAAAAATGCTTATATGTTACATTTCTCTCTTCTCATTTATGAAGCCGCAAGTTAATTATCCAAAAATACTTCAAAAAACTTAAGATACAGTGCCTAAGTATAAGTTTATGCTATCTTAATTTATGACGATGACAAGAGAGAATAATAAATTGTATGACGTGGATTTTTGTACTGCTATTGAATGACTGAATTATTTGAAGTACGTGCTTAGAAAAATAAGGTATTTAGACGATATTAAATACTTTCGAGTAAGTTATGTTCTTTGGTGGATATTTTGTTTTTTTATAATAATTCAAGTCTGATTAAATTTCATGTCATTATTATATCTCGTAAAGAACAATAATGAATTCTGAAAACAACTAAATACAATTTAATATCTGAAAACTTTTTCTATCCATTGAGATGTAAAAATACGTAGGTCGGTAGTCGGTACGTACAAAATACTCAATGAAGCAGTAGAAGTTTTCAGAATAATTAATTAGGAGGAAACAGCTTTTGATGTTGATTCTATCGACCAGTAGGATGAAATAAATATTCAATTAAATGCAAATATATTTTGTACGCATAGTTGGCTTTTGAATCTTATTAATAAGTGGATTCACATTGCGATGAAATATGAATTGTGCATACAAAAAGACCTGTCACGTTTTGTTTATAAAGCCTTCAATTTCTAATAAATTTTTTTTATTCACAATGATTAAACAAAACTTTCAGGCGACGAGTGTTCCAAATCATTTTCATCTAGCTTATCGATACTTTTGTTTTTCGTACTTCTCATTATAACATTTCTTCTGAGAGAATAGTTACCCGAAAATCCACTAGAATCTAACGACCGCTGTTTTATCAAACAAGGAGTCGATTCTTGTTTGTCTTCTTTTTTACAGTCGTCAATTTATAAATTTTTGAATTTCCATCATTCGATTCACTCTCTGCTTCTTCTGGTTTTACCATCTCAATATCTAATTCACTTAAATTGTTTGAAATAATTTGATGATTAGGTTTTATATAATTTGATGCAATACTACTGCAGGGATCAATCGGTATTGGTTTCGTCATTTTAAGTGGTTCTGAATTTTGTCTCGATAGTTTTTTAAAAGTGAATATACTAAAGACACTTTTACTTCTACCTATAGCAAATCTCGATCTGCCTCCTGGTTCATCTGTGCTATTTTGAGATATACGTTGGTTTTCACTGAAAGATGCGATGTTATTTAAATTTGATAAATCGTTTGACTTGAGACTTAACGTTGTACTATTTCTATTGTCGAAACTACATTTTTTATACAGCGTACTTTTTAAACTGCTACTTTGTCTAGAAACTGTACTGCTCGTTGTGCAAAAAGTCGATGTTGTTCTGAACGTTCCTAATCTGTCTCGACACCCTCTCCTATAATTTCTCAATTCTCGTTTCTTTTTTAGGCAACACACCATCAGAAAGCCATCTCTAAATTTAGATGACATCAGATTGTATAAGACAGGATTTACAGCGGAATTGAGATACAGCATAGTCCTGCTAAAGTAGAGGATGTTGTAATACTTTTCGATGCCCAACTTGAATATAGTCTCATCTGGCACGACAATAATCCAGAGGGTCAGTACTTTGAAGGGCATTAAGCAAATAAAGAAACTCAATATGACGGTGCCCAGCATCATGACTACTTGTTTTCTGGCTCTGAAGTTGTAGCAATCCACGTGTTTGTTCATGACTACCTTTGACGCGGCCGATATCAGGTTTTTGGCTATAATTGTGTAAAGAACAAGGAGTATAAGGAACGGGACGAGGAAAAAGAGTGATATTATCATTATGAAGTAGAGGGTCGGCCAAAAGTCAGTTGCTTGTGTCAGGCAAACTGGGACCGAACTTCCGTCATGGTACTCCCACTGCCTGTACTCAGCGACGGCCAGAATTGGACTGAAATGAAAAATACCAACTTTTTGCTTACTGGTTGTTTTTTTCTATTTAGAGTTTATTTTGTTTTTCATGAAAAGCGATAATTTTGAGAAAGAAGCATCTAAATATTTTAAAAATGTTATATAATTGAAAAAAGATTCTTCATAATACATCTAAAATAACAAGAATAAATAAATTTAATCTTTTTATTAATAAATCAAATTTAAAAAAAAAATCTTTTCATATTAAACGTCTTGATTGAAATCTGTCAAAAGCATATTATTAAAACATTACATAATTATTTTTAAATACTGTAAATAATATGCGAAATGCTTAAAAACAATCATATAAAGCTTTTTGGCTGTAATATTTTTATAAGCTCAAATTATTATTATTTTATGTATAGTTTTAAATGAATTGAAAGTGGTATAAAAAATATTATAATTATTAAAATATACTAAATATAATATTGTATCGTAGTTGTATTGTGTTAAAAATATTAATTCTATCCGATCGCCAATTATTTATTCAGAAAAAGCTACTCAAATCACCAGAGGTCAAAATATGAATCAATATTAAAATAATAGAACGATGTTTTCAGTTTTGGGTATATAAGGTAAAGTCGGGTTTGTGAAATAGTTTGAAGAATTTTATATTCGCATAAATGAAAAAAATATCACTGAACAAAATTGAAAGATTATTAATTGTTAAAATAATGTAATATGTCTTGGAGATTTTTTGTTTAATAGTATATTTCTTCTCTTTCTTGAATTCTTGTTTATTTATATTTTAATAAATACTTCATACAATCATTTTAATCTTGAAGATGTTTTAGATTAGATGTTTTTTTATATTTTATTTAATTCCAGGAATTTAAAGTACATGTAATTGACACAATGAATAAAGTATACAATGTTTCATCTCACCTGTTGAATCCTTTGTAAAATAGTTGGTTAGTCAAGTGAAAATATAATAATTGTTTAGTTAGTTTGAAAAGTAATCAGTTAGCTAGGCTATAAGCAAAAATAAGCAAACGTAGCGTTGAAGGTTTGTGAGCGTTGTTTGAGATGTATCTATTTACTGTTTTAAAAATTAAATAAAAACATGTTAATAGGTTAGAAGCAAATGACTGCAACTCCGTTTTTTTTTTTTTTGAGTTGTGAAAGTCATACGAGATTAACTCGATGGGAAATAATGTATCAGTTGTGCACAAAATCAACGATAAATAACATACACCCAGCCCAAGTTCTTTTTTTTTTTCAATTGAAAAAACCTGACCTTGCCGGGGATTGAGCCCGGGCCCCCCGATTGTTAGGACAAAGCTCTTGCCACTAGATCACAGGGACCGTTTTGAAGATCATTCGGAGGGTTTGGCTTTGGACACACATCGATAAAGCAAATAAAAGTGTCTGATTGAACCCTTGATCATGGGAATCAATCAAACAATGTAGAATGCAACTCTCAGTACATTAAGATTAATGTATTAACCTATTTATGTATATATTATACAATGAAATATTTATTGAGATAATACAATCCTAAATACGTCAATCAATTGAATCAATTGATATACTCAATTTATCTACTTACAAATTGTTGTGGATATGGTCGACCTAAATGATATTAAGAAAATGTATTTCTTTAAGATTATAAAATCCGATTTTTTATATAAAACGGATTACAAAAAACGTTTTTAGCGTCAAAACGCTCCAATGTTAACTAAATAGGTTTTTCCATATACAGTATAAAAATACGCGTCTTTGCAATAACAGAATATCGAAAATGATTAATTGTATCTTTTTTAATGAAGCAGTTTAAATGTACACATATGTATACTAAAAAAGATTTTAAATTTATTGATTTTAAAATTGTTGCTGCAATAAAATAATACATTTTAAAAAACACACCAACAATATATAACATTTTTTGTTCTCAATGTTGTTTGTAAAGTAATTGATCTATACATTTTTTCGAAAATAAACAATATGAACTCTCTTGTCTCGGTAAAATATTCCCGACCTATGCTTTGGAATGATAGTTCAGGATCTTTAAGCAGGTTAAAAAACTTTTCCACCATTTCGATTACATCCAGAAGACAGCAGGTTGAAGGAAATCTTAAGACTATTTGTTTATTCCAGTCAGCTTTTCAGATATGAAATCTCGGTAAAACGTGAATCACAAAAGCTGAGAATTTAGAACAAGAGCGATAGTGATATCAAATACTCATTAAAGTCTAGAATATAGACTATTGCCCTCCAATTCTCTTTATTGTTTTTCTTATTTTGTTAACGGTACAATATTCTACTGAGACGGTAGAATCTCTGGATAAAATCTTGTTTCCGCGTTTTGATTATTTATTGGATTACAGCTTGCTTTGGCATTTTTGTAAAAAAAAATATTTTAACTATCAATAGTATTTTCTCGATAATCGTTTCTTTTTGCTAACTCTTAGTAAACTCATTAATATTTTTGTCTTTAAAACGAAATACAGTGAACATACCTTGTAATTGCCACAAAACGAGGCGGCGAAATTTTTTATTGAAAAGTGAGTCATTGGTTTTTACGTAACATATTACAGTGGTATAATGTTGATGCTCATGGTGGAAGAAGATAAGTATTTAATATTGTAAATGTAAAAACTTTTTTTTTGTATCATTATTTATTTATTTAAGAAAAAACAAATCATGGCAATACAGCTTACGCTAATGCGCCATGCATTCGACAAATATAAATACATGTATTTATGTATATACATATGTATATACATGTAAATACATAAAAACAAGATGAAAACATTGTAGTCATAGAAACAGAGAGAAACAATTTATAAAATCTTATTAGAAATTTTCAAAGATGTCAACCGAGTGAGTTCAGACAAAATCAACTTTTATTCATAAAATATAGTATTCGTCTGAACTCACTCACGTCAATATGAAATATGTCGACATCCGAAGCAATGCTGTTTAAAATTGTTAAAGCTTTTCCCAGTGGCATTCCCATTGGCAGACTGGTTCTACCCCTTGGAAGAACAAACAACTCATCTTCACGATTTCTCAAAAAATTATCAGGGACATTCAATTTAACATTCTCAAGAATGGTGGAATTCTTATTTTGGCCTATTTATATTTTGGCATACGTAATAAGTACATACGTATGTTTCAATTTTATAGTATAAACGGATACAAACAAGTGATTAAACTATTAATAGCCATATTTGGTACCGGAGTAATTTATAAATAGATATTGATATTGAAAGATCTCTAGACTCTGAGGTATTATTAAATCTAAAAATACAAAAATTTGCTGATATAAAAATAAACCATGTCACATGAATTCATTACTTTTCCCAGACGAACTTAAGTTGAAAATATTAAATTTGATACGAAATTTCCCGTGCAAGAGCTTTTTTCCTAACATTTCTGATAAAAAACTACGTAATATTACCTAACAAGATTTTTTTGTTAGTCCTTTGGGAGCTGTGATCAAAGCGTTCGCGGAAGAAATTTATTTTAAATATTAATGTGAGGATGTGAACGATTTTGATGAATCAATCTGATTCACTGAATTAATAATGTTATTTTAAGGCCTTAGTAAAATATTTAATTCGACAAAAGCAGCATATATTATTAAATATATTGTTATATCTTGATTTTTTATAAATATTGATACGCTTTTGATAGTGTGTATATATGTATATTTTTTTAATCAACATACAATACTATATACTATTGGTTTTTAAACGTTCAATTGGAAAGATTTTTTCTCAAATTAATTAATTAAAAGCATACTGTCTCAATACAAATTAAATGTTTTTCAATCATTAAATTATTAATTGAAAACAGTTTTTCTTATCAAATCTACGTGTAGCTTTGTTATAATCACGATTTGCTCAACAAGTTATTAGCTTGCCGCATTCAAATTATTTCAGGACCATGTTCGGAAAACAACGTTACATTAATTCATGCAGTTTCATAAAAAATCACAAACCTATATTTGAAAAAAAAAAACATTAAGGTACTTAAAATCGTCACAAATTAACTTAATCGGTTTATCTTTTGAACTCACTTGAATCTAAGACCAATTGAAAAAATTGCAACAGAAAACACAATTTTTTTAACCGTATGTACAGTGAAAATTCCGCTCTTGAACCGCTGTGCATCAGGCCATTTCCTCTCATTCAATTTTATCGCGTTGACAGTGGCCGTGGAGTGACTTGAAGGACATAGCGTCCGGTCACGTTATAACCGTTTTGTTTAATAGATACTTACAATTTCCTGTCTCAATTCCAAAATAGGTCGGCTTCAAAATATTCAATTTTATTTATTTAAATAGTTAAAACATCAAATTAAGCTTTACTTTGGTGTAAATTAAATTCTACAAAAACATCGCAAACTTTGGTACAATAGTCAGATATCAAAAGAAATACTTAAATTCTACGCTATGCTAACAAAACTCGAGTTATTAGAAAAGGCATGATATCAAACTCCACAAATTCACTTGACCTAGTTATTTCATTTAGAAGTACGTATTCTATGCAAGAAATTTTAAGGGCTAATGATAAGAATTTGTTGATTACAATCAAAGGAAAAACGATTATTTTGCAAAGGGCTGAAATGGCTTTTAAGATGAAATTGGATGCACCAAACATCCCAACGAAATTGAATTTAGATTCCTATTAAATCAAAAATATCAAAACAAAATATTTATTCAAATATCTGAAAACATGTAAATATAAAAACACCTCGTCGCTCAATGCGAGAATTATAAATTTAAAAATATCGAGATGAGCAAAACCGATCCTGATGTTTATCACGTTATATGTATATGGAAGTAGTAATAAAAATGTGTTTAATTAATTTAAAAAATCATGTCATTCCACTAAAAGGTAATATTAAAAATGAATAATAATTTTATTTATTAAGTAGATGGTCAATAGAAATTATGTAGTGGTTATGGAACTAATTTCATGATATCGTCGTTCAATATTATGTAAGAAAATATTTTTAGAAATACAATTTAATACTGAAAATCGTCAAGTGTCGTAAGTCAATAAGTTTTCTGACATGTTAAAACTTCTTAAGATCTACGTTTCAATTATATATCGTATATATGTATAAATGAAAATCGAATAAAATCTTTAACGATTTTTACTCCGGTGAAAAATCTCAATATACAAATATATTTTATTTTTCATGATCTTTAGCTTGTGGTCATTTGAACTTTGCTTTAGAATAATTTGAAAAAGTCTAATTAGGGAGGGAGCTAAAGCTTCCGAATGCAAATCGCCATTTTCTTGATTGGGAATATATTGAGTCAACACAGAAATGCAAAATATCAAATGACATAATTAATTTCTCGTGAATTCACTTGATAAGTTAAATGTTATTTCAATATGACTTGGTTGCTTTTGTTTGCTTTCAAACTGATCGTTTAGGTTTATTATGGTAAATATGTACAGCGTGTATTGAAATTTGGCACTACGACGCTTTTGTATTTATCAAGATTTGCTTAATTTAAATATCTAAAACCAAATATCATATATTAGAACGATCAAAATGGTGTTTCTTATTTTTACTATCTCTGCCTTCATAGCCGCCGCGTACAATAAAATTTATCTATGTTATTAAGAAAACTAGATAGTAAATTGTTTAAATAAATCTTTAACCAATGACCTGTTAGTGGTAAGACTATAATTTGCTGGCTTTTTCCTACCTCTTTTGAGGATAAAGTTTCTATTAGATAACATGTTCAATCAAATAGTATGCAATCTTGAATAGTTGTTATTAGAATAATGAATGTTTAAATGGTTCAAGTCAAAATACAGTTCCTTTTAAGCACTTTTGCGTCTTAATGATTGATATAGTAAGTGATAGAGCCCATTACACAATATTAAATAAAAAAAAATACAAAATATTTACACAAAATTTTTGCCAGACACACGTAAACTATTTTGAGCGAATATGTAGAAGAATTGATACGGAACTATTTGACTTCTAGTAAAAACATTGATATTTTTTTGGTAGTGTATATATTTTAATTGATTTCCTTTCGTTGATTATAAAAGTGATGCTATACTATTGCCATTTTAAAGCTGTAAGAAACAAATACACAATGAGAAAATATCAAACGTGAAATTTTTATATGGAGTATCTTCAATGATCGTGACCTAGTATTTCTGGCTGGTAGTTAATAGCGTATAGCCTAACTTTATATGCAAAATAAAAGCTTCACAAGAAAATATCTTTTACTTGGAAAATCAATTTATAAAGCTTATTTTATTTTAATGCACCCCTTTCAGTATAAAGTTAAAATGTATATGAGGGATGCGGTTCGTCGTGCACTTAACCCGAATACATGAGCCTAAAAATAGATGGATATCAAGGGAGTCTGTGAGGAAACAGGTGTCGCAAACCAATCGTTACATTTTTAACAGCTTTTGGAATATGTAAAATAATATCATAGTTGCTTCAGTGTCTCATAATGTTCTACCACTGACTTTTAATATTGTTTAAACATAGCATTTCGTTGTAAATTTTGATCAAAAATATATTTTAACTCGTATATATATTTATATAGATATAATTACTTTGTAATATTAGCCTGAATTAAAAATAGTTATCTCTTCTTTTACACGATTTTATCGATACACTACTTCTGAAATCGAAAGAATATATAAAAAATTGTATTGTTTGAATACAATCATGTTATTTTTTATGCATAATTAAAGATGAAATATTGCTTAAATTTTTACTGAGAAACCACGACTATTTTTGCCACACACTTAAAACGTGTTAAAATCAATCGAGTTGTAATCATACCTCGAAACACTCCATTTTTGACTTAAATCCTTCTGCCAGTATAACGATAAATATTAAAATGAAATAACGAAAATATTACACATCTAAAACTCAAAAGATTCTCTCGTATTCCAAGTTTATAAACGCTGTCTTAAAGGAAAGCAAAAATATTTCAATTTGTTTCCCGCGGATATAAAAGTTATCAGTATTGTGTTGTTTAACGTTTCAAACAAGCATGCTTTTTTTTTTTTTTTTTAATTTGAATAAAATCTGGTTTTAAATAAATAAAGCTTTACATTTCGAGCACCATATAATATTTATCTGCTTTATATATATTAATAGGGTTAGCGCTGTTGCTACTCCTGAAAAGTACGGCGGTGACGTCAAAGTGAGGGGATATCTATCAAAATCACGTGACACGTAGACTCTTAGAAAAATGTCAGTAAACCAGCTTCTTCTCGCAGTTTGAGTGTTTGTAAAGTATGGAAGTAAAATTTAGAGCTGAGAAATGGTGACATACTTAAATATGCTACGAAAACGGGACAAAGCTGTTATAAGAATTATAAATTATTTTTAAATGTAACTTTCTCTAATATATATATATATTTTAGCGTAATGGTTTGTTCCGCGAATATTGGTTTTGATGAAATAGTTGATGTTGACCAAAAACATTTATTTTATTCAAAAACGTATTTTTAATTAGTCGAATGGCAAATTACGTTTTGATTGTTTTTATAATACACGATATTACAAATTTGGCGATATTTATATGCTAGTGTATGTTAATTAAAATTCCACATAGAATACTTAGTATAAAATAAATTGAAATATGTTAAATTAAAATTTTTAGCATATATAATTTGAATTTTTCTTGTGATGTTATTATTTAATTAAGTATTTCGACTGAGGGTGCTTGATGGAATTTCATTTAAATTGAAATTATGTTTAGCTGGAATTAAATTTACACAAGCACGTGTTTTAGCGATATATAATTTGACTTTTTCTTGTGATGTTATTATTTATTCAAATTGACTTCAATAATTTCTCACATATAATGCTCTTTATTGACATGACATTTAATGAGCTAATTTATAAAGAATTATGTACATTTCAGTAAACATGAGGATGGAGACATTATAAAATAGCATTAGCACGCAATGGTGGAGAGAATTTTGCCTATCTGATGAAATTTTAAGCCTTCACGAAAGCTTTACTGCTATAATGATTGTCAAGATAAATAATTATCATAAAATACAGAGCTGAAGATTTAAAAAATTATGTTCTATTTCACGAATAAGTGACACAAACACATACATACGTATTTGAAATATTCGGAATGTTTAAATACATTGAAAAAAAATATACATTTTCTGATTGATCAAAAATATAGTACTGACACACAAGATTGAAACGGTAAACTACAAAGCATCGTAAACTATCATTCCCGCGTTATATTAAATGTATCGATGCTACATGTTACTCTAATTCTTGTTATTATTCAAAAAATGTATTTAGTTATTATAAATAGAACATTGCTTCTTTTTGAATCAATTCTCTGTCAGTTTTTTCACGAGTCAATTTAATTTGACCTATAAAATAAAGAGATGACAGATGTATGACATTTTTATATTATTCGAAATCATTTGTTTCTATGAAATTTAAATATAATTTTTTCTATCGTAGTATATTCAAATGCACCCGTTTTTTTTATATATATATCCCGAATACCAGCAGTCAAGTCTAAAGTACATTATATTCAATAAAAGCCTTCAAAGGAAAAGTGGCCTAGATTCAAACCAGTATTATTGAAATGGAATCTCTGATATAGAATCAATGTACATAAAACGTTTCAGGGGCTGCATAATATTGCATATCAAGTTTCATTGATGTCACGCATGAAAAATACAGTATTTGGATGGGAATGCTACGGGACAATTTCTGACGAAACAAGTAATAGTTCATAAGGATTAGAATAAAATCAAAATATTTTAATAGTTACTTATTATGTCTGATCAAATGTTGAAGGTCAGATCAAAGTCAATATCATATATACAATAGTTTTATTGGACTGATGTGAGCAGAGAATTTTTTTAAAGAATATCTGATATCAAATTTTTCTTTGATGTTAACGCTTAAAATATATGCTAAACAACACTTTTTATAACAAGGTTCCTCGTTAAAAAGTTTAAATGTGCATAAACACAAGAAAAACAAGCAAAAGCTTGAAAATAAAAAATAAAAAAAAGAAAAACTTTCAAATGAATCAATACATTTCGTTATTTAAACAAAAAAATAGTTTAAATCAAACACCTTCACAAAAATAAAGATAGAAAAGTTGACGTTATTAAATATGTATTAGCTATATGTTGAATGACTGCGTGCAACATCTTTAAGTTTCAAATAATAAAATGATGTGCGTAAATCAATAATTATGACATTCCCATTACACAGAAAATGTATACAATTGATCTTATTTTCTTCATATGTAAGTACCAGCTCTAAATTGCATATAAAATAGCATTGCTGAATTGTTAAGCACCTACTGGAGTAAGCTCCTCGCTCACTTTGAGAAACAGAGTAAAAACATGTCGTGTATTTCGTTCCAATTTCAAAAAATCTAGTTTTAACGACCGTGTAACAAAGTAGCTCACATGTGTTTTTTTTATTTAAACTCCGTAAATATATATATTTGCGTAATTGCGTCAATTAAGTCAACTTGCAAGGGATTCGGATAGCTCTAGAGCCGTAGGGTAAATTAAGTGACTAAATTTGTAGAACGTCGCTCCGGCGTTGAGAGTTTTTTTTTCCTTCGGATGGATTAAAGATTTAACCTTCTTCGTACCGGGGGGTCCGAGTGGTAAAGTGATTTCTCCGGATACGTATTCTGTTAATAAACTTAAGTTGGAAATTCAATTATTGCTTGCCCCTCGGCAAAGAAAAATAAACCAGGTCAATGCCCTTAATCAGTAGTGTATTAAAACACAAACCTTCCTTCATTTGAATTAGTATAAAATAAAAACAATCTACTCCTAAGTAGATTGTTTCATATTAAAAGCCATGACTGTTTAAATCATTTTTTTTTGTAAAGATCAGGATTGGGTTTCTCATCGCGTACAGCATTAATAAACAATGATCGTGACCAGATCTTTACAAAATATATGTGAAAGTAGTAGGGACACCAAATTATGTATTATATTAAAAAAATATGGCTCATATAATAAATAAATATTATTTTAAAATAGCTTTTTTAAGCTGGAGATGTACTGCCTAGCTAATTGAGTTAAGGTATGGCTATGTGATGCTTAAGGTAATTTGGCGATAGTTTGTATTTTAATGTGTAACCCAATACCAGTTTTCAAGAATATACCATAGTTAATGTAAAGTTTATTAATATACTATAGGAAAAGTTGAATAAGTATGTTTTTTGAATTTACATCGATTCGTATAGGAATTAGATTCTGGTGTTGGTTCTGTAACCAAATGACCGACACTCTTAGGTTTTCGTTCACTAAAATTAAAACTTTTGTATAATATATTTTTTTATCAACTCTCGAATCTGTATTTTGTTCACCTTTTCCTGCGATTGGATTATAGTATTTATTATCAATATTTTGCTGTTGATAACATTACTTTACATAAAAAAAAACGTATAACAAATAGCGCCCACTATTATTTTGTCTCTGTCAATTAGCTATTGTGTGTTTTATGAGAGAGTTTTATCAGTTGACTTTTTATTTTGCTCACCACAAAACATACAAAAACTTACGTCATATCAAATAAAAAAGCACATCACAAAAACTTCGAGACGAAAATCCACAAAAAAGCGCAGTTTATTAGAAATATGCGAAATAAAACTTTATATAATAACCCGTTGATAGAAAAAAGTAGGTCAAAGATTCTGCCCATATGGCAAAACTTTCAAAAGAGTAAAAGAATTTTTCCTTTGTAACAAAGAAGTTATTTATACAACTTACCTGCTAAAAGGTTGTGTTGCTAAAAATAGCAACGCAAGATTATTTTTGGACTTCGCGAGATAAAGATGTTTATTATTTATTTATAATTAAAGCGAACGCGAAAAATTCTTTACTTAATTATAATTTTCTTATAAAGTGTAAATAATAAAAGCTAGAATTAAACGATTGGCTGAAATAACTCGGAATTGTTTTGTATATGTTACAGTGAAACTGTATTCTCAGTGAAAATGTATCAAGTAATAGATTTGTATGACAACATGATTTCACTGGTCACGATCATTGAAATTATTGGCCCAAGTCGATAATTTGCCGGTCTAAAATTTTGGTTTGCTTCAATGAAACAAAATCAGCAAGTAGTCCCTTAAAAAAAGAACCAAAGAAAATCACAGACAAACATTGGGCTGAAGTTAGGGCGGTCAAATTTAATTTCAATGACAGCTTGGAGAAGAATATATTTTCTCTGAGAATACAGTTTCACTGAGAATTCAGATTCACTGTAACATAATTGCGTAACATAACGGAAGATAATTGATATCATTCATCCTGAAAATGAACATCGATATCCTTATAAACATTCTAATTGACATGAGGTTTAACCATTTCAGTACCGCAAGGTCACTGGTGGCCGCCGCATACGGACGTCGCGAATAAAGTCGTAAATATTACAAAATATATAAAAAAAACCTTCTTGTAAGAATTCTTATGATATTTTTCTTTTGATTGCTAGTGACATCTATCTTTATACTGTCTCTAGAAAATGGTCTTTCTGTCATCAGGCAATCTTGTTGAAAAAAAAGATTTTTTAGAAGTCGGGCGGTACATGTGCTCAATGCGACCATTTTGCTCGGTACTGAAGCGTTTAAACAGCTCATAAAAACACAGAAGGTGTCTAGGTATCAATAATCAATCAACATTATCTATAGATATATTTGGTTTGTAATTTAGACACGGTTACACTACGGTACAACTATATTTTTATTTTTTGCTGCGAAATAAAGGAAGATAATAATTTCGGCTCCAAATTGTATCTTGCATCCATGTGGCTATTTTATATTATTATCTCTTCGTAGACCGATTGGCAAACTGAGAAAGTCGTTTTAGTTATTACAAAACGATTCAACTTGCATCGCACATATCGCGTTCCTTTCTTCTTGCATTCTTGTATTTACAAAAAGTTCGTCCGAAATGTGATTACGAAACGGAAACCGAGTAGAACCATTCACCAAATTAGCATAGAGTCATATCCGATTTCGATTCTGTGCGAAATATCTTCATATAGGGGAAGATTACTATGCCACGTTGCAATTTTCTTCTGACAAAAAAATAATCATCGAAGCATACGAATCTATGATTGCAATCGTAAAGTAGTGCAACGAATAGATACTGCTTGGATTTATTACAATTTAAGTATAATATATGTACATTGCCAAGAGGTAAATTATTAGATATTTTGCATAAAATTGAAACTAGTATTAGGAAACTGTTTTTGAGCAATAATGTTTAAATAATAATGTTTAGATAACAATTTATTTTCACTGAACTATGTAGTTAAGTGACTAACAATTTTTTAATAAGATTAAGATTATGTTGTAATAATTTAAGAGTTCATTCGCTCCATATTAGGGAAATCAAAAAAAATAAATATGCATTTTTGTAACAGCGTGAAAAAATAGCAATGTATTTAAGATGTACAAAAAATATAAGATATAAATAGAGTTAAAAGCTATTTTGGCTTACGCGTTGACAGAACTATAGAGAGCCAAAATAGCTATATTTCTTAAAAAAATTGTAGAACTAAAATATGATCCTATTTTTTCACCGTGTTATAATGGAGTTATACTAAGTAAATGACAATTCAATCAATGAATTTGTATCGTTTCTTCATCTCTATGTCAGTATATGGACTCCTCCTGAGATATTTTACTGCAAAGAATTTTACGATAAGTATTTGTACATACGTCGTCTAAAATACGAATTGAAAAACCAGCGCATGCTCAATATCTTTTTAATTTAAAGCAAAACAACCATTCTCATATGAATACAGTATAGTAAGTTTGTACTAAGAAGTAATGTATTTATATGCTCACTAAAATATTTTTTTGTTAATACGATGGGGCAAAATTTCAATTTGCTGCCATAATTTGTCTTCGTATTATGGGCAGGGGTTGCCCTGCCCTATTTTGCTTTTCTGGCATTATTGGCATTCCTTTGTCAAACGAAAAAACCTCTATTTTTCAACTGAAAAGGAAGTCTTATAAAGCAACACAATGATGAGAGATATAGTTGTAATTTTGAATCTTTTCACATGAATATTTTCACATAAAATACGTCCTTATTTCACAGATAAATGAATAGGATTTTGTTTCAGTTCTCTGGTCTTTGAGATGTACTGGACATCAAAGAGTCAGTAGAATTTCACTGAATAATTACTGCCTTCATAAGTGCAGACTCTTAATAAAATAATAAAGACAAATTTTGTAAAAAATAACCAGAGGATTAAAAAGAGCAATTAATTTTGTTTTTTAAAACTGAAACCGATACTGAAAAGATTACATTCATAAAGTAGTTGTGAATTAGTAAAACAACACTTATCCGCAGTTGATGATGACGTGTGTTCTTAAATTATTACTTGAGTGTGTGGTTGAATATAACTGGGATAAAGTAACATTTTGTTAGTAATGAAGAAGAAGTCATTGTCTATTTGTTGTTGTTAGCATCTGCATCCTGCGAGAAGCCAATAGCTGTAAGAAAATAGAAAAGCCACCCCACAACATCAATAACAAAACATAAATGTAAACGAAATAAAAATTGTACACATGCCATTAAATATAAAATAAAATTTGTTATTTGTTTGTAAAATTTCTACGGCGAAAACAAATCAATCAAAGTTACACACGTTAGTCATTTTTATGAATTCTAATTAAATAAAAATATTTGATATCACAGCTTCTAATACCGTTGTGTCATTTTCAGATGAGATTAACTCTATGAAAAATTTTAATGCCTCTAAAAAGTTCAGCAATAACATGTTGCCTTTCCGGATAAAAGCTACTAGACCACATATATCATACCATCAGGTTGCTGACAAAAGCTTATTTCAAATACCTGTTAAATTAAAGCTGGGAGATATTTGTAAATATACATATTTTAAGCGCAGAATTTTTTTTTTATATCAATGAATACATAATTTATATTGGGCGAGTAAATTCAGTCTGTAATTCTGAACCTTTATATTTGTTACAAAAATAATTATATGCACATTAATATAAGCATCTGGAGTTAAGGGAAGATAAGCAAATATTATTATATCGTATGCAAAACTTTTAATCAAATCATCATCTACAGTTCATTATAGTAATAAACTTATAAAAACAACCATGTCATCATATATAGTAGAAATGGGATGGCAACAACTCTAGATTCTAAAGGCGGCAAACCAATGAAGATGATATTCCGTGATGCCGAAAGAATAGATATTTCTGTATGTTTCTGAGATATTACATATAATGCAGTTTTGTTTATTGTATATAAAAATATTTTTTTTACTAATTTTCATTGTTTTGAATAATGATTACTTTAAATAAAACATTAACGGTTACCGTCCTGATCATTTCCGTCCGTCAAAAATAAGCAGTTTATACTTCAAGCCTATGTACATAATATCATTATCAAACCTCATTTGTATTTTCAATAATGGTTTAAAAGTTTGTTTCATGTGAAAATAAATCTATTTATTTATTTAACCATGTCGGCTCCCTACTTGGAGCATATGGACTCCACACGGAGTTTATCTCAACATATATTTTTTTACGCGAACTGCTTGTTACTCAGTTGCTCAACTCCTCTATTTTCGAAGAGAGTAGGGATGGAAAGGGTACGAAGACTAGGTCAGGACTAGTGATTAGTTAATCGCTGTTACATTGCGTCGCTCTTTGAGATCGGAAGGGATTTTCATCAACACAAACACCCGGAGATGATTCAATTACGGAACATGACTGATTGTCTGATTTAGAATAAACTTTAAATAATTTTTTGATTTCAAGTTTTGCCAACAGTTAAGCCACAAATATTGTTAAATATAATGAAAAAAAAATGTGGTTTTATATATTATAGTTACCTGGTGAAAACAGCAGCAACAAACCATGCAAGGAAACAAATGAGGGCGGCTCTCGTCTTGGTGCAGACGTATCCAGCTTTGAGTGGTTCACATATCGCGTAGTATCTTTCAAAACTGATGGCAAGGATTGTCAGAACTGATGCATGGGCGACTGTCAACTCCACGAAGGGAACAGCAAGACCTTGAAGGGAAACAGAAATTAAATTATGTAATTGATTTAATGATATAGTACCGATTGATATTTATTTTGAACTGTTTAAATTTTATACATTTCCAAGAGATTTGTATTTCAAGTGCACGGATGAACTTGAATTGATATCCGATCATATTTAATCTTCCTTATTTAAAAAATATTTAAATTTCAAAGAAGCCGCCCTCTCAGTAATCTTTTCTTTGAATCGTTGTATCCAAATTTTTTTAATAATTGGTATTTTTTTATTGTACATTTTCTTTTTATTCTTAATTTGGTATAAGTTACCCTATTTCTATTTATATTTATATCATTAGTTGACAAAACTCTGATGAGCGAAAACAGTCTCGTTACAAAAATCTATAAGTAGAACAAAAACAAATTTGTTTTACTGATTGAAATTTATTATGTTATATGTAGGTATTACCAAAGATTAAAAATACGCAATATTTCATCAGCTGTATAAAATATTGATAATGTAACAATTATTTAGCGTACGAAAAGTTTGTTAGTTATAGTTTGTCACAAATAAAAATTTAGTGTATGAGTTATCATATTATTATTTTTCGAAGTATCCTAATGCTAGTTTATCAATTCAATATTTCAATTGGAATCATTTTTTTTATCCAAATAAACGTTTTTTTCCAAAATCTAATATTTACCGGTCACCAAACCATGACCCATCTAATTATTCAACCGTGTCTGCTACGACCTAACAGCCCTCCCATCTTTTTCCATTTCCGGTGAGAAACTTTCACTGATAAAGTATGAAAATGAGGCGGAAGCGCTTCGTAAAATGTTTTTAATCGAATCATCTGAGGAAAGTTTTTCTCATATATTTTGACGCGTCGACTACGGAACTGGCATCAAATAATGTCTTTGAGCTTTCGTCCAAGATTTTATCACGTGTGTTTTCTCTCTGAAATTTTAATTAACGTAAATTTAAGCGATGGAGCTATTTCAATGGTTGCTTTGATTGATTGATTTGATCTTATCAATGTTCTTAATAACTACTACAGGACTAATGTAAAAATGTACTTAATGATAGAATTATCCTTTGATCGAAATTGTTTTTAATATGAAAAGTGTTGACTAAAATAATAAAACACGAGTGCTCATTTGTCGTATGTATAAAGGAACAGACAACCACAAGGAATTGTTTTCAAGGAAGATCAATTAAGAGAATTGATTGAAAGAGCAATAGATGGTTGTTATTAAATTAATAGACGTTGTATTTAAAGTGAGAGTGGGAAACAGTAAGGATCTAAAATTAATAAAAAAAAATACTCTAATAAATAAACAAAATCATAATACTTTCGTTGGATTCGGCAGTAACTTCGGGTTTGATATAAAATTTTAAATAACTTACTTATACCACGTATTGTGCGTCTTTTATATCGTTAATTGTTTATTAAATATTCCCTACTTTATCAAAAAATCTTTTTTAAAAGCTGCTTCTGAAGTTATTTTAAATTCTATATTATAAATAAACATTTTTTGTCGTTGGTTCAGTTGGTTATTGAATCATTGCATTATGCTTTTTCCAAAATAGTATCCTCTGAATTTCGTCAGCTTCTGTTAACTTCAAAAAAATGAACTGTAAATCTTTGTTATAACCAAAAAAGTCTCAATATCCTTTCTACACAATACAGCGTATGTGAGATTATCTTTTTATCGGCAGCTTTCTTTCTGTGCTAAAATCATGCTAACTTTGCTATAAACAGCAATGGCGTTCTACGACATACGAATCCACTTGACTGCACTAAACTGGTTAGGTTTAGCCTGTCTAAATATAGACGTAAATTATATTTTTTCTCGATCTCAATTCGAATTATGTACTCAATTTAATTCAAAAAAATATACATTGTTTTCTGATAAATTAATCTTTCAATTAAATATACTATGTATGGAAAATATTGGTAGCCGCTCAGAGACTTGAAGAGATTAATGTTCTTTCCTGTTTACATTAATATCAGAGAGAAAAGTTTTCGTATTTGATTATACTCAAGTGCCTTCTATTGACTTATATTAGGCCAGTTTTCTTATATTTATTTCTCATTTACAAAACGTTCTATTGAATAATGTATGTTTATTTGACCTATTTAGAAATATTTTTTCAAAAATCATAAATGTATAAATGAATACATGATTTTAATATTGATATCAGTATTGTATGATAAAGAGCTGTGAGGACATCTGTAATAGTATAAATATATTTTAACTATGCCGTCAAAATATAAAAGACTATTGGTTTTATTATCATCATACTATTTGAAAGGAGCAGACAAGAAACCGGGTGTAATTCACCCAGCAGCCAAACAGAAGACTGTAAAGGATCTAAATGCACTAAAAAGAGAGTAAAAGGGAGGCTTATGTCTTAGAAAGTCATAGGATTCGCTTGTTGCAACCAAACGAACCTTGCCAGTTTTCTAGATAAGAAAAATCGTCGGAGGCCAAATAGTACAGACAAAATTATAGTCAAACCGTTAAAGAACATAAATATTTATTTTGATTTAACGTTTTTTAACAGACCCTTTCGCCCGGTGGCGTTTATGGGTAATATATGTACAGTGAAACCCCGATTCTACGTTTTTCAAGGGATCGTAAAAAACAAACGATTAATGCGGGAAAGTTTTATTTATGAACTTAATGCCAGGACTATAGAAAATGAACTCACCACGCGAGAAAACGTATAATGCGAGAACGTAATATCGAGGTTCCACTGTAGTACATTTTTCAAGAAATATTTTCAATTGGACCCAATATTTCATTGACTTAGACACTGTCCGCCTGAAATGTATTTTGACTGAATATTTACTTAAATACATAAATTATTTCTTGCCCAAGTTTATTTGAGTAACTAATAGTACATTTTATTAAGACATAGATTTGGTCGGTATTATTGAATTACTCACGTGCTATTCGTAGAATTATTTGATAAATATATAAACGAATGTTTGTTGACGATACACTTCAAAGAATATTTATACAAAGTGGAAATAAAATACTCATTTGGTTATATTATGTCAAGTTTTTCAATAATTATTGAAAAAGTTCTTTTTTGTTAGTCAACAAATACTGTTATTGGATTTGAAGAGATTTTTTTAATAAAGTTATTTAGAATTTAATTCGTTGGCGCTTTCAAATGTCAATATGTCAATTTTACCTATTTTAAACAGCATTTTTGATTATAAATAAGATTTAAAGGCTTTTGCTGTTTTTTTTTTGAATATTAAATTATTATTTATTCTAAAATAATAAAAGTAATAATAATAATAATATTTTTAGTATTTTTCCACATACAATTTATTGGATCAGGACCGGGTTTGCTCATGGCGAGTATTGTCAACTGATGATATATTATTTATTCTATTGTGTTGTTTTAAGGTTTAGTATAGCTAAGAGAAAGAAAGTGATTTTACATAATACGGATTGAAATATCTTTAGATCCACTCCTCTTATTATGTCTCTTTGTAACATATTGTTTTGTATAACTGAAAAACTTTTCCTTAGGGGACGAGCTGATGATTACAAGGAAATACTCTTGGTTTATTATGGTAGATCTCTACCAAGTGAATGCCAATACAATCAGATATATTCTTCGGTTGAAATTGTAAGTCTATAAAATAGTAATCAAATCATATTCCTGTTTGCCGCCGTGTTATTCCACATTACAACTAGAAAATTAATTATCACACTTTTCATTGAGAGCAACGAAGCTCCAATTGTTTTGCAATCTCAATAATAAAAAGAATGTATTTTAGCGGATTCTTCTTATGTTTAAAATATTTACGACCACCGTTCTTACTGATCGATCGAGTTCTCAATTACAATTCATTATGAATCTTAATCATTAGTAAAATTTGTGAACTTGAAATTTATGACTTCTGTGATTTATTTCTTTGTTTACGCGCTGTATCGGTAAACATGATTTTTTTTGTTTATTTTATATCACATGGGTTGATGCCGTTTTGTTACTCGGATAAGTTTTTTTTACTGAAATGAACTTTAATATTCGGAAAGAAATTCTACTATTACTCACGTTAAGATAATCTAGAAATTATTTATTCGTGTAACATTGGTATTTTCGAGCGAATGCCCTTCTAGACAAATAAAGAATTTTTAGTGGGCCTTTCAGAGCAAAATATCTTATATCTTATCAGATGAAAATGCCTACCGAGAATTCGTTACTATTCATTCATGGATAAAACATGAAATTCATGGAATAATCAAGATTATCTGTTGGACGCTTTAAAAATAATATTTCCTGAATCATAAAATATGATTGTATTCATATCCATATCGCTATCTGTCATTATTAAAAAAGAATTTATTCTCAAAATTTCTTTTGATATCGTATTGGGATGGCCACACTTTAGTAAAAAAATAATGACAGTGATGTTCAAATTATTTTTCCTGTGTAAATTATTGATGGTTTTCAAATAAAATAAGTGTTCGTTCCAATTTAATAATGTATAGTTTTTTACAAATATATTTGTAGAGGAGTCGACAAAAAATGTTGTTTTGTATTCGATTTGGCAAACATGGTAATTTCCCTGCTACTGTGCTAAGAAACATACAACGGTGATATGTTAAAATAAAAACATCTCAGAGTTTCTTACAACATTTTTTAAAGATAAAGATAATATTTTTGATAAAAATGCCGAGAAACTTTAACAGAGTATTTACTGGTTTTACATCAGTAGCACCACTTCTCTTCGTGCATAGTCAGAATAAGGAGAAAGGTGACAATAGAAAAATACTGGTGAATGATTAACCATTGTTCTGTCCCTGTATTAGTAGATAGGGTAGATATTGATAGAAAAAAACGTCTCACGTATTCTTTCGTATATTAATTCACATATTGATGTAAAGACAGTATTTGAAAGTGTTTTTTCTGATACACAGATTAGTATGTATGTAGTGAGGATCAATAAATCTTATTATTATCATGCAAAGAAGATTATTTTGTTGAATATAAACGCTTTGTTTTTTTGATTGTTAATATATAATTATATATAAGGTAAATGTAGTAGTAGTGGACCATGTACCAGTAGTCGACCTTTTGAGAATAAAATGGCCCAAATATGAAATGCAGATGCGGGATTACTCTAAATTGTAATGTTCAGACAAGTTAAGGCATCTGTGGTCGGAATGAGCCACTAACACATCACAATATAGCCAATGGACTGGCACTCCATGGTGGCCATTTGAAAACAACACATAGTGAGGAAAGTGTATTATTTCAAATTTCTTAAGTGATCAATCTAGAAACGGTGTGTACTTTGTTCCTGAACCACCCATTGCTACTTGATTCAACCAAGAGTGGTGTGACAGAAAGCCTAGAGGCAACTCTGACAGAAAGTTCACTATAAAGTCCCCTAATTAGACATGGTCACCTACTGGATTTTTAAATATGTGAGATGGTAAACTACTGAAACAGGAACATGGCTTTAAATAATTTAACACATTTTTTTTAAACAGGCCCTTTCGTAATTTTTGTTACATAATATTAATTGAGACATATGATCCAATATGAGTATACTTGCTTTGCCATCATTCGGTACAATGCTAAACCTCAATCATTATTTTTGATGAAATTTTCTCTTAAACGGTCCACTACTGGTACATTTACCTTATTTTAAATATAGTCGTTAAATTTAGTTGTATGAAGTGGACTGTTGCGTGAAGTGCATGTCATGTGCATGTCATGTCAACTGTCATGAGTCACGAGTGACCAAATAACTCATTTATAGTGCTTTAAAGAAACATAGTGATACAACTTGTTTAATGAGTAGCAGAGTTTTACCGTGATTGAAACACATTACAATTCACTGGATATTTATCACCAGCTCCATTTTGTCAACCAGTGTATTTATAGTAAATTTGATTTCTTTGTGCAGTATAATTCTTGTTATGTAGAGTGTAGACAGTTAAAATTTTATTTAATTATTAAATTGATAAGGCGTAGGTAGAATAAAAAGCCTCACATATTGAACAGAACTG
This sequence comes from Himalopsyche kuldschensis, assembly GCA_028554975.1. NCBI lineage: Eukaryota > Metazoa > Arthropoda > Insecta > Trichoptera > Rhyacophilidae > Himalopsyche > Himalopsyche kuldschensis. The sequence continues at coordinate 2,111,379 of JAHFWI010000067.1, read as the reverse complement.
CCGTAAACGATTTCATATAAAGTATAATGGTTCGATATGAAAGAAAGTTTATCATGATTATGCGGGTTCGACCGGAACTTAAATGATTTAGATACTAAAGTATGTGTCCAAATGTATTTTCCAAGTATTCGCTGACATTGAAACTTTGGCGTCGTTTATCGAAAAAACGGCTGTAAGTGTCACTTTTTTTGATAAAACTTTTCATATGTAACGCAAGAGACTAATGACTTATGATATTACTTATTGAAGTATCCAATATTTGACCGAAGCATCATCGTGTTATCGTGTATACAACGTTCATTTGAGGTTGGTTACAAATGGGAATAAAATATATTATTCGAGGCTTCGTGTAATCTATAGCAGCTGTTACATTTTCATTAGCACTCTTCTTTCTTTTTGGCAGGGTTACCAATGAATGTTTTCGTGGTACAATTTTTCCCTTCTATTCGAAACTATCTTCACTTATACGTAAAGAATAAATATATCTAATCGGTCTCTTATAAACAAAAAAAGCACAAATACCACATTGGGCATTGCAACTCATTTTATATACTATTTTTATAAATCACATGAGATACAAAAGTCACTTCAGATCTACTTGAAGAAAAACATGAAAACCCAGTCCAAGACCTTCAAATTATATATTTTCAAAGATCTGACATTAGCTGCCTCATAAAGTAAATGGGTAAAGTATACATAAAAGTAACTGGTCTTTTTTTTTTTTTAAATATTTTTATTTTATTGTAATTTTTTTTTTGTTGTAATAGCTCAAAGTTTTCATTGTTTTCATTGTTCAGTTTCATAGTTCATTCACCTCATCGTATTATGTTGTTTATCAGGGGTTTCCAACTGGTAGAATATTTTCCCTAAGAAGACTAGTTATACGTGAGACTATCTTGGGAATTGAGTAACTAATATTGGTAACCCCTGTTGTAGATGATATAACTATTTCACACCGCAAGATGGTGATAAAAACATTTAGATTTATAATACAGAAAGTTTTCGAATAACAATCATTCACTCAAACAAACATACAAATTTTAAAAAAAATATATATATATATGTGCGACTACATATTGGGTATACAACGTAATATATCCTATGTGTACGTAACAAGTGATGGAGCATAACAATTGAATGAAATAAAAGTGTGTAATTAAACTATTAAATGTTGAAGAACAACGCTCATGAAACCGACTCTTAAATGAGTCGGGAATCAGAATTCATATACACTCATATTCTACTGAGTGAAAACATTGAATTCTTATTTTTTTCCAATGGAAATCTTTGATGCAAGGTTATTATGAAACTTCGATAGTATAGGTATTAAAAAAATGTTCTTTTTTATTTCTATGAGTTTTTTTCATAAAGAAACATTATTTATATTATTTTTTTTGTTGACATACAATATATAAATTGTGCTCAAGTCAAGTAGAAACGTATGAGTTTTGTTTCGGTATAATACTTCGATTGTCAGAATATTCCTATGTATTATATACCACAACTCATTTAAATAGCGTTAGATATTCTCAATTTGTTTATTTTAAACTAATCAAAATTAGCATATATGGGCAAAGTTACTATAGAAAATAGTTACTGAAAGGAAGGAATGATGTTTTGAGATGACCGCTAAAAAAAATCTTGAAATGTTGTTAGATCTTTCCCTCTCATACGCTAAGATTTATATTATGTGATAAAAGACAAAAAAGCTATATAAAGGCATTGTAGATTTGTTTATGAAGATTTGAACAGTAGTCAACCCGAAAGCACTCTTTTGAATTCGCTTTGGCAAAAGTTGCCATTTTTGTACATATCTGAAAAAGAGGATAAGAAACATAGAGCATACTATTTCCACCCCTGCTGCCAAAGCAACTCGGCATCGCTCGGTTTCCAGTTACAAAGTGATGCCTTTTGCCCCTCGGTGAAAGTTTACCGGAAGAATGTGCTAAGCAGTTCTGCCGATGCCAAAATCAACACCGTCACAGCTTCCTTTTCCAGAGCTTTTTTTATACAGAGTTTCTCGCAGGAAAATATGATGTTGCAGAATTTAAGGTCAATTTGAAAGGCTTGATAAAACCACTTACGAAATCTGATCTTGTTTAATGAGTGTTTCTTCCGGTTTTTTATCATGAAGAAAATGGATAGTGTGATGTCACTGCGATGATGTTCTTTTGTTATCTAAAGTATATCATTAAATAAAAGCATATATTGTTTACACAACTATTTTCTATTTGTTTCGAGTACGCAGACTATAAAATATTTGTTCATTTACTGAGAAAAATATCTTTTTTAGTGATTATATGATAGCACAGGACAACAATCTAATTTCAAATTTATTGGCATCAAAAGACGATTACAAAACTCTCCACGCTTTCTGTAAAGTTACTAGATCTTGATTATTTAATCACTCCAGTTACCGCTTAGAAATAAGGGATATTAAATATAGGATATATTCTTTCCTTCAATATTAGCAATGAATATAAAACAAATTTTATGTAACGTTATAAAATTATTCTAACGAAAAATTAGTTAAAAAAATTAAAAATAACACTTTTTTACACATCTTTTTGTGCAGTTTTTTTTAAATCATTATTCGAGTATTAAAAAAAACATATCGATTGCATTCAGCTATAAGTAAAAGGTTTAAATACATTTTTTTGTCGATTAATGATGTTTATGATTTCCTGTCCGATATCGTAAGGCATATTGTTGTTTGAAATACAAATGTATATTATATTTAATATTAATTTTAAATGACAATTACCACGCGGATAACTTGAGTGTTTGGACAAGAAGATTGAATAAAGAATATAAATATATAAAATATATGAAGGATATATTAATATTGTGAACTAGAATTTTATTTACACGTGTCTAACTAAATTGACACAGCACACAGACTGAGTAATTTATTTGTATTTTTTCATACATACATTTCAGAAAGAATCCTAAACCATTTCAGATGGAATTCAACATCAGATGTACATGTTTTGGAATAGCTTCGCGACTTTTTGTGTAAACAATTTATTGCGAAGTATAAATTTAAAACATTTTTTCAATTTTTCCATTCGTCATTGAAGCATGAATGTTATCGAAAAAAAAACTTTTGTCGCGAAAAGATATTGTGTTTATTTACGAATTGTCAGGAATATTTTTTTTGTATGGCACGATGTTACTACAAGAAGCTTCTAACTTTTGTCAGAGAATTTATTGTAGTTAAGACTGAAATACACTTGAATTTGACTAATTATATTGAAATTTTATAGGCGCCAAAAGCATTTAAAAAAAGACACTTCTTATTTCTGATATAAACATTCATGCCCTACGTACAAAATGAGTCAATGAATACAAAATCTATGGATGCATTAAAGTATTAACCTTTAGTCAAAACGGTTACATGACATATTTTGTTCATGTATGTAGATATGTTCCAATAAAGGTGGAATTGGGATTGGCTGTCAGGTCCGTGGTCAAGTGCCAACGTCGTGGTCTTCCATTCCAATTGAATTAAGACTCCATAATGAAAAATTGGCTTAAAATACGAAATTACTATGTAGAAATGCTGCCCGACAACATTTTCTAGTTGCGCTTGTTGCGTACGATGCGCAGGGATACAGAGAAAGCATGTGTGTGTGGTAATATGAATCAAGATAAATACAACTAGCAACTAATTATAACGTTCTGTTTATACGTATTTACAGTTAACAGTACTATAACTCAAATAGAATCATTATTTGACCATGAATGGAGTCTGTGAAATAATTTAAAACAACGTAAAATATCGAGAAAGCGAGCAGCAAATAGAATTGTATATGATTTTAATAATATGACTTTTTCTCGCACGAAACTTGGTTACATTGCAATGTTGTATGTTTGAGCCACAGAAAAGGCGGCAGTGAAGATACATAAAAAATATAAACCTTGTACCTAGGTACATGTTTATTCTTTTGAAAAGATGTACCAATTGCTACGAAAGGCGTGTGATCTTATTACTTTCTCTTTATTATACCGTGTTGCCATTTTACTTGGGTACATCTGTTTGTAATGATACCTCCTATTAAAAGTTTAGCTACTTGAAAGTAATCCCGCTAAGAGGTACTTAGAATAATGTTTCTAGCTATAAGAAGCGATATTTCCATAAAATTTTATTTATGAAAATTGAAAATTATCAAACACTTGTATAATTATTTTTGTTTACAATATTGAGTTTGCATCCCATTTAAGAAGTATTTGAATTGTTCAAATTTAATCACGCTGATATAATACTTAAGCCAATACGCAAATAGAAAAAAAAACAACAGAATACTTGAAGCTATCGAGGTATGGATGTACCGACATGAAATGAAGATTGTCAGACAATATTTTTGAGAAGCAAACGGAAATAACGCAGTATCGATAAAATTTTCTGCGTCGATGCAAGGTTAAAAAACAATCGTATGGAGAAAAAGATTATATTGGCTACGCAGCTAAATAAGCGTTTTAACGTTTAAATAATTCTTAGTTGATTGGTTCATGATATAGTTATAAATTGAAATTGGCTAATTACATGTGATGCGTATTCGACAATTTAATATACGTGCACTACTTAATTACATCTCTAAGATAATAACATGCGTAAAACCACCGCTACTGTGACCTTACATCCTTTATATAAAAGGAAATATGAGGAAAGTTGAATATTTTATTTATTTAAGATTTATTTATCTTCTTAATGTTTTTTATAGTAAGTACATAATTGTTTCGGAGCAAGCTGAACACAGATATAAAACTAGCACTCTTCAATTCTATATAGGTTTGTGTTATAAGCAATGAGAAATGAGTACAAAAACTTCTTAAAATTACAACGATGCATAGTCAAAAAGTATTGCATATACGAGTGAGTAGAGTATTGATTTTTTTTAAATATGGTGATCGTATCGTACTTTATCCTTTAATATTATGATGAAATATATCCAGAGAAATTTGTAAGTAATTTAAAATCGTACTTTTATATTGAATATTATCTTTTCCCATGGCTATATGTATAATAAATTTAAAAACCAATATGTCCAATTTCCCATTTCTTCGGGACATATTCGCGAATTGGGTTAATGCAGGTTGAAGTGAAGATGTCTCAGCAAGATTGATGAAGGGATGCATCAAAAGGGAGCGTGAAAAATATATCAACACCGATCTGTGCATGTAATGCGCCACTAGATCAGAGTTTGGTAACATCTGGCGTAAAAACCCAAAGAGGCTTCGTAAAATAGAGCCTGAGATAATGAAAAGCTGTTTCCATCAGTATATTCGTAAAAAGATTTAATTCGCATCGTCGGTTAAATTGAAAAAAAGCTTAGGTAAGTCATTAAAGACAAAATTTACTGAGTACTTAGGACAGAACAAATTATTTTATTATGGCCATTCTTGGAGAGAAAGATGAATATATAAACTCTTTATGTCTTATGACGGAAAAATACTGTGAGACCAAAGTGTTTTTATCATATAAATTTTAAATAAGTTCGATTATTCCACGTATTGTGTTACTAATTGTGACACGTGTTTCGCCTCTTTCATATGCATCTTGGGACTTACTATCGCAAAGTTTGCTAAAGTAACAAAGCAAGGCGATTCTAATATTTTAAAACTATAAATTACAGAAAGGAGTTTGGGATTTTTCCTTTTTACGGGAAGTAAAGAGGGGGTAATAGGATCAAATCAAAGCAAAAAAATAATTATACTACTAATGAAGTAAGCAATTACAAAATATTAACTTATGAGACGCAATCAATCAGGAATGGGTTAAACCTGACAATGAATAGTAAGTACGAAGATGCTTCTGAAAGAGGCGAAACACGGTCACAATTAGGAACACAATACGTGGAATAATCAAACTTATTTTAAATTTTATATTAAAGTGAGCTTCCACAACGCTACCGCCGAATCCATCTAAAGTGTTTTTATCATCATCATTTTATCATTGAAATCAGAAGTGGTAGTTGGTTCATTTAAACAAGCTTCAAGTCACTGGATATTTTCTGTTGAAAGAAATCGGGAAAGTTTGTCATGTTTCTTGTCTAGACATCTCATAGGTCATATAATGAGGAATCCATTTACCATTTCCATGAAATTCTTTTTTGTCGATCGTGAAATATCATATAAGTTTATTTTATCATTGAATATTATTTATAAAAAGTTAAGTTCTGGAAACTATCTAATTCTATTCAATATGGAATGTAGGTATGATTGTATTGAGAATTGTTATTCAACCATAGATTTATAGTGTAGAATAATATAAATTCTTTGTCAGAAAGTAATTGATAAGTACACTGAAAATGCTAACGGTCAAAATAAATATAAAGTTTATCGAGTATTACACATTATCATATACGAAGTTTTAAGAATATTGCATTGAAATCACGTGAAATAGGCAATGTTAATTGATTGAAACAAATGTAGTTCACTTCATGCATGGTCAAATATGACATATGTTTTTATACAATACTAGCCGGTACCCGGCAAGCGTCAAATGAACGGTATGGGATCGCATACGGGACAAAAAAACCATTAATTTTAATATATTTAAGTAATTACTAAACTTTACTGGGCGTCCACACAACAAATCACCAAAGCTTTATCGCAATCAGATGAAAGATTTGGGAACTCAAGTACCTTCGCGGTCGTCTACACAACAAATAATCAAAGTTTCATTGCAATCGGATGAACCGTATGGCAGCACATAGAATACTAACAAACAAACAAAAAAATCGATTTTTATATATAAGATATGGAATAAGTGCAAAGAAGTGTTTTAGTTATTTGAAAATAATGCATTTCTACAAATTATTTTTAAGACAGTTTACATAAAAAGTATGTATCTTAACGTGGTAAACTAATGTCGCATTTCTAGCTTTATTAAGACGGTGAATCACCGTAATTGATTTAAGGCTATATGGATAGGGATATAGAAAATAGTCCCTGGAGTTAAGAAGATTATCTGTGGTTTGACTCAATAAAGATAGAAATAAATTATAAGGATTTGCGCTCACAGTTTATCCTTCACTAAGACTGAATTAATACACCAGTCACTCGGAAAAAGCTAACGATTTCTAAGTTGAGAAATAATTTTAACCGAGATTAAGCTATGTGGTTAACATAAGTATAACTAGATGCCGCGTATACTTCTTATGCCAAAAGAGTTTGAATTTTATACAATCTGAGTTTTCTTTCTTGGAAGGGCTAACTTGTTTTTATAAAAAGCCATAAATGGTATGCATAATGGAGGTTAATAAAAGTTCGAAGAAATTTGGTTGTTATTGTTGTTACTCCACTGCACATTGAAAATTTAATTTAAAAAAAATCAACGATATTTATTACAGAAAATCATTTAAGGCGTCTTAAAATCGAGAATTAACAGTACACTACATTTATTTGAAATTGTATTGGATGTATAGTTAAATTGAATTTTAGGGCGTTTATTTATATCAGGTTCGTGATGCTGTGGTCAAAATTCCATGACGGAGTTCGGGGGTTTGAGTCCTGGTCAATTTATCGATTATATTCGAACCTAACAATTGGCCGTGCGTTCAATAATCACATATTATTATTAAATGATTCATGAGTACAAAACAAAATGAAATAGTTGTTAAGATCGATCCATTATTTATACCTAACTTGATAATCCCTAAATTAACATAATGTTAAAAATATCTTTGTAAATTGAGCAATGTATGTATATGCAGTGTAAATAAAAAAAAATTATCACACTGGAATTTTCGTAAAGTTGCTCGATATCAATGTCCAGAATGTCAAATTAGAGTTATGAAATTTTTTATAAAGTTTGAATTTTGTCATTTGAGCTAAGATCCACCTGATTTCTAGGGTTATGTTTTTACCACTAGACCACAGATGCTGAAAATGGTTCGAAAGAGTTTGATGAATGTTGAAAACATTTCATCACTTATTTCAACAATGTTGGTAGACAGCATCTTATCTGATTGTATAAATATGAGTTTTTAGGAAATTAGAATATAGATTTTCAAACCGATCGACATAGGTATAAATAATGCGCTGGGTCATTAATCCGCAATGTTTCTGGTGTGGCCTTGAACCGTTAGAAATAGTTATTTGGAAATTTGTGGGTACATGCAGGAAATTGGCAAAATCTCACATTGACTGGCAGTTCATTATTTTCTATACTCATCCATTATCAGCTGAGTTAACCCACAGTGACGTGCGTATAATTTATCCGAATTGAAGGTAGGTCAAGAAACATCCCATATATGTTTAAACAAGTATTTCACAAATGATCATCAAACGTATCTGTGTATATTTTTCATCGGTTTCTATTAAAGTCATAAGAGATAAACTCGATGATAAATTTTTATGAACCAGTCGAGGCCGACTCGATAGATGACATACGCCCATGTCCAAGATCTCTTTTTCAATTGAAAAAATCTGACCTTGCCGGGACTTGGACCCGGGCTCACCTGATCGCTAGGGCAAAGCTCTTGCCACTAGACCACAGGGACCGAGCTAGCTATTGATTAAAATAGATGGATTCAACATTTTCATTTCAATCAATGCTAAATAATTAAAATATATTTTTTATATCGTTAGACATCAATATCTTGGCAGAGTGGTGCTTTGTTTTTCAGAGTCAAAGGATAAATAAATATTTTACAAAATAAAGCATTAAAAGTTGCACAATTATCGCTATTTTATGTGAAACGAGCTGTGTTAAATTGCAAGCAGTTGATAAATTTCATGAACGTCGTAGATTGCTCCTAAAATAATAATAGGAGGGCGAAATCCATTAGCTTAAATAGTTACCACATATTTTATTGTATCTTAATTTCATTAGATACTTTTGATGATAAACTTTTTGCATCTGAACGCTACTGCGTATGAGAAAAAATTCTTAAATCCTGTCGACAATTCGATTTCCTAGCAGATTGACAGATGATATGATCAGGGCCTCTTCGAGTGAATGAATAACGATTTGATCTGTTTTTTTACCCAGCAAAAATAATGCTTTGATTATGTACAGTGGATCCGATAGTTATATCAAAAAGTTCAATGTTCGATGAAAATAATATTATTGATATATCAGGCTTGACGACAAATCAAGTTCATACTATAAACAAATAATATGTTTGAATAAAAAGTGATATTCACCTTAGCACCAAAAAAACAATATTTCACATCGACGCGCGACTCTTCGAAAATTAGATGGCGCCAATCGTGTGATTATCAGTGACAGTGGCCAAGATTGTCAATTTAATGCATTCTACCTGTGCCTCGGCTCCAAAAATTCCAGAAAGCTCAAAATATACCTATTGGAATTTATCCCCATTTTTGATTATATGAATTTTTATAAAGAAGTCGATTTATTTGAATCTCTTTGTTTCGTCTTATTTTTTGTTGAAATCTCTAAGTCAATGACTGATTTAACCTTCGCTGCACGGTGATATGTATTTACTACAACTCGACTCTAATAATGAGAATATTTCTATTAAATATAATAGATACTGATCTGAGAATTTTTGTATTCCTCAGTAATGTTATTAAGTATTAAATAAAATTACAGTTATGTATGGTTATTCATTTGCAGCGATGGAAATAAATAATTAGTGGAAGAATCGGGCAAAGAATCACCCATACACACAAACGTATTCCAATTTATGCGCGTGTGTAAGCGCGAGGGCGAGCGTACTCTTGCAGGTGTTCAGCCCCGGCGCGAAAGCGCATGCGTAGAAGTGATCGACTTCGAACTAGCCAATCATTTCGTCATTACGAATTCGACTGCCGACGGGTGAAGACGTCGGAGCGGCAGCTAATTGCGATGTTTTTTTCTTCTTTTCAGACACTTAGATTACAAAAATTGTTATATTTCAACTTCAACCATAGTCAATCAAAGCAATGTTTAGAAATATTCACATTTTTCCGGTTTTTAAATAACTTTTTCATATGGTGTAGTAAATACATATCACCGGAGCTCGCGGAAGTTTTTAGCACAGTATGGGGAGGGTTAACTAAACAAGGATGTAAAAAAGAATTCATGTAATATATTTATATTCAAAAGATTACAAAATGTGTGTATTAAATACATGCAAAGTAAACATAACTGGTCTATATTTAATTAAATATGTAGATTGTTTCCGAGTTTTCAGGCAATGTAATGTTTCATGATATAAAATCTTATATAAATCCGTTGGAGTGTACAAGTTTTTAACTAAAGAGTTCAAAAACTACCTCGGAACAATTTCGACAGTTAGTATGTTAGTTGGTTATGATGAAAAGCTAGTGAATAGAATTTTAAATTGGTGATATCGTAGTAACTACACTTTACTATGATAACAAAACTGACAAACGACGCGTTGAATGGCATATAGCCCGTTTTGATACAATAACCACTTCAACATATAATATATTTCAGAGGTAAACATTTGCCAATACATGTTGTGTCGATTACATATTCGCAAGTTGAAAATCCATACAGGACCAATGTATTTGCCTTAGTAGAACAAAAGTTTTGTTTACCTTCAAATGAACATTTTGTTTTATTTTAAAATTTGTTTCTCCTCTTTAAATATAAATAATATGCTGCGCCTTTTATGCCATCCTATGTTGAATAATTATTATACTTTATTATTTATTATGGATAACCTTCAATTTATACGTCAAATACATGGCGTATTGGCGTCAACTGTAATATATGTATTAGTTTCCTTCGTTATAAACAATAATTAAGTTTTAAAACTTATTTTTCATTCTTACATATGAATAGCGATTAAAATATTATGTATTTATTTTTTTAAACTCATTATTAACCGACAATAAAGAAAATTCAAAAAATAACGATTAAACGAAAAATTTACACAACTTCAGTTGACATCTTCTATTAACAGAATTCTTCACATAGTAGTCGATAAGATATTTTTTTCGTATCATAATTGCGAATACGTCAATTATTATTGTTTTGAATAAATAAGTCAGTCCAGATCAGACTGGAGGAAAAAAAGACATTAAATCAAAAAGCTCAAAATTAAGCTGCAAATATTAAGGAATTGATGTTGTCGGGAATTGAATCCAGTCTTATATAATTGCTAGTGTAAAACTTTAACCTCTAGAAAACAGATATATCAATTGTCTAATGAAAACACAATTATCTTGGTGTTATTGTAACCTAGAATCGTTGTGTACCAAACAAAACAAACCGATGTTTATACACAGTCCCAAACAAGTGCGGTATATCGTATTTGAGTGAACAGTTCTGTCTGCTCGTGTGTACGTCATTAATAGACGTTTGCGGTTTATTTGACGTCGGCCTTATTTCGTCGGTATAAAAACACAGTTAGCATTACGCTTATTACTGGCTTTCAAAAATGACAAAGTAGTTGCCCCGTACCAACGCGAGCTGAATGAGCAGCGCTGTTTGCTGCGGCCCGCCCTCACACGGGCCCAATAAGCTACGCTGACTTGATCTCGACCAAGGCCAAATTTGACGCATTCTATAAATTTTCAAAATCATAATATGGGGAACGAGATACTTTTAATTCCACTTTAGATTCAACGCAAAGTAGATTTAAACCAACCGCTACGGCGGATTCTTAGTTTACTGGTACACATGTAACTTAAACTTAGTAGCTGAGCAAAGCTAATTTTATTGTATTCCTCCCCCCCACCCCTTTGCAACTATATATAAGTACTAAAGTGCATTGTCAAAATATCAGTCCTATCTAGCTATGCATCCGGCCAATTGCATGATAAGTAAATTCGATAAATTCATGATATTATGGATCGTAGCGTTATGGATGGAGGTCGTGCAATAAAGCGAGAGGCGGTGGGACAACCAACTTGTACTGTTTCCTACGGGGTCTTTGGACATGTGAGCATGTTATTGCTAATCACAATCAAGCTGGGAACTGCATTTTGTCTTAAATGAATATTTGTCAGTCTTAATAAAGTCCCTCAATCCCAAAAGGTGACTTGAAAATCATTCCATATTTAAATGTTCAAAATAAATACCGTAAAACATACAAATACACACGATCGAAATACCACTAATAATTTTAATATGTAATACAAAATGAAAAGGTTCTTTGAAAAAAAAAATATATTTGGTGCTGCTTAAGGTCTCAAATATCTCTTCAAATTGCCAAATCTCAAATAATCATTGAATGAGTTTTTATATTTACTTACAAATTTTAATGTAACTTTCCCACACTAAGATGTTTTTAAACCGATAGCTTATTAAATAAAACTTTAAAAATCTATGAATTCTTTTTATTCTAGCCACACTGACTTGTTCAGGTAAGATGACAAATGTATGCCATGTTTGGCGGCAAGAATGAATACATTTTTGACATCTATTTTCGGCGCAGGGTCTCCGGTTTCAATGAATTGTTTGTGGAAATAGAAAGAGTAGATATTAACCAAAATAGAATAATATGGCAACACTTTTCTTTATTATCGTTTAAATAATATTTAGACTGAAGCGATAGTTTAAATGCTTGTCTTTATTTAGAATGAAACATATATAATTACACACATATATATTAATTAGTTGTTTTAATTGTGGGGTTCTGACTGCTGACATATTTCAATACACATTTTTTTAAGAATCTATCGAAGGTTTAAATTAAAAGACAATCCAAAGAAGCGAACGAGTCGCTGAAAAAATCATCTGAAAATTGTTTATTTTGATCGACTTTGATGTAAATTTAAAAACGCAACGTTAACAACTTAAGTAATGGTTAGTAATGTAGTTGTTTTTTTTTTATATAACGAACTATATAGAATATTTTTTTGATTAAAAACAAATGCATGATCCTTATTCTTGTCATTAGAATAAATATATTTAGTTTTCATCAAGATCGGAATAATAGACTTTTAATTGTTTTTTCTCAGAAAAAAATCTCAATCATTTAGTTTTATATTTTTATAGTCATTGATCTATTAACACCTAAAAGATCATTTATACAATAAAGATATTCATTATATAATAGTTATGAATAGTAATTTAAAAAAATGTATTTTTTGTCTCACCTATCCCATCAAATTGTTATTAAAAATTCTTTTGCTCAGCATGTTGTATATCCTTCTATTAAACATAATATGTATGCACAACAAAGAAAAGTACAATTAATTGCAATGATAATTAACTTTCCAACCCCTGGTATTACAAGGAATTTAAAAAATGTTCATTTTGATGATAGAGCACGCTTGCATTTAGCTTTTATTTGTATTTTTATGCACATTCTGCAATAAAAGCCGAAATTTACATCACCAATAACAAACGTTTTATTGCGTATAAAATTTTCCGACCCGTAAACCTTTTAAGTTATAAATAGCAATAGACGCGCCTTTTGTGCTGTGTTAGATTTTGCTGCAAACTGGGGGAATTAAAAATCTCCACTAAAGACGTGAGCGGCTTGTCAAAAAGTATTAATGGAATGTAAGAAAATATAGACCGGCACCCGATTAACTCTTTAAAATCCAGAAGAAAATTATTTATGATTTTTGAATTTTTGTTTTGAAAATTAAAATCACATAATTTCTGATAAAGATTTTACACTTATATTAAATAAACATCCGCAATCAGTATTCGTAAGAAACATCCATGTTCTTAATAATTTTCCTCATTTATAAGCATTCATCTGAGAGAGATTTTAAGAAAATTTGCATTAATAATTTAAAATATTTGTGAAATAGCTTATACGAATATAGAATACCTACTTAAATTTGAAAGTATTAGATTATCAAAACAAATTTTAAAAAACAACATTGAATCGTAAAGATTAAAAATTTTGCAGTTAATTTTCTTACGCTTGTATACAAATAATAAGAAGTTATACGTATTTCTTTGACAAATTCCAATAGATTACACCCAAAGAAATTGCTTCCTTTTTTGTATCCTATTTTAAATATACAGTAGAAATGAATATTTTTCCGTTTTTAAATGATGACATTTTTACTTTCATTCATTTGGATCTTTATCGCCATGTTTTTGTTTTAAAGTTTTTTTGTTAATACAGATTAATATCTAGTTCATGCGTTGAGCTTAGCGAGAAAATTTCTAGTAGTATAGGTACACCAAAGTTTGTGTGACAAACAAAAATACATTTTATGCACTTATCCCACATTTAATTTATTTGGATCACGACCGGTTTCGCTCATCAGCTGAAAATGCTCCGGTCTTGATCCTGATTTAATGTGAAATGAATACGTAAAACTTCTTATTATTTTTTAATATAATTCCATTCCACCAAGTATTGACAGTAAGCACCGAAAAAGTGGTTTATGTTTGGCAATATTCGAACTCAAATTTCGTGTTGTAGGTGATTGTTTGTTTTGAATTATGAATCTTCTTTATAAATCTTATATATAAAACCAAAACGGCGTATGTATGTCTGTGGGTCTGTAATTCCCTTTTGCATTGTTGGTCATTAAGTTGCCATAAAAACGAATATGAAAGAAAATATGTTTGAATTTTTATCGGCGAAGACATTTAGTCAAAATGTAATAAATTAGTCTTCTACTGAACTTTTCCCGGCTTTTATTATTAATAATAATGTTTATTATTTACGTTAAGGTATTATTTGACATTTCTTTGACAGCAAATTAGATTTTTTCCTTGAATTTGGACATTTAAATGGGCGAGAATGGGGCTGTCATCAAATTAAATAAAGTTTGTGATTTTATTTTAACTCTATTTTGGATGTTATATTTTGTGATATAATTATGTCGAATGATATAACATTAAATAATTATTGGACGCTTAGTCCGAGCGACGCCGGGTAGCAATACTAGTAGTCTTATAAAAGATAACGATTCATAATTTACTTAAACATAAATGCATGCAAAAAATAATAGACTAACATATTATTGGTAAAACGATGTGAAACTTCTGCACGTTTAATAAAATATATAAATTATGTGTGGTAAGAATCGTAACACAATTTCATAAAAATAAGATTTTATTAGTTTTATTTTTCTGATTTATTTTAAGCGGATAATTTTCACTGAAAAAACTTTCTTAACCGAACGAAGCACAGAAAAATTCTATTCTTGCAATTTCAATTAATATCTTCAATCGTTTGGCTATCCAATTATTTTGTGCATTGGAAAAGGGGGGGGAGCACATTAAACACATTCCAGATGTAGGCTGCTAGTGACGCGTAAACAAAAGGGAATTTAGGTCACTTCTCACACCATTGCAACCCCCCCCGCCATCGGTCTCGTGAAGCCCTTTTCAGACTCTAGGGGGCAATAATATTTATAGATTTGCAGTCGTTGACACATTATTTATATATCAAAATGAAACGGATATATCAACATGAAAAGCTCGTGAAAGTGAAACGTAAAATAAGGAATCATAGTTCCTGCATTATATATTATGTTCGCATACTTTTAACTATTACACTATAGTATAATAAAAAACGTAGAGTAAAACAGTATAAAAAAGAGAATTCATTGAACATAATATATTTGAAGCCTCTAATATAATATTATAATAGTCGCTTTTACGTTTTACA
Organism: Himalopsyche kuldschensis; assembly: GCA_028554975.1. Taxonomy (NCBI): domain Eukaryota; kingdom Metazoa; phylum Arthropoda; class Insecta; order Trichoptera; family Rhyacophilidae; genus Himalopsyche; species Himalopsyche kuldschensis. Next base: position 2,095,864 of record JAHFWI010000067.1, on the reverse strand, counting down.
AGAATTGAAGAAGTTGCTAATTTTAAAATTAATTTTGAAAAATAGATGCATTAACCTTCGTAGGACTATCCTTGAAAAATGACTCTCAGGCCAAAGGGGGGTAAATAAAGACCCCAGTGTTTTGGCCTTATTGGCATAGACTGCAATAAAAAAATGATTGATTATGATTTGACGTATATTTATACATCTTTCTAAAAAAAAATCATATAAAATCCCTATTTTTCCTATAATTATTCATATTTAAGTCGCGCATTAAAACAACGACGTTTCCACTCCAACGGCTATGGCGGACTAACAAGCCATTAGCCGTGCACGAATTCACATTAACTTATCTCTTATCTTATCGCTTATCGTCTTTTATTGTTGCCAGATATGAAACACTCCGTCCATTTTATCTATGACTCACTATGATCACGTTCTCTAATCGCTTATTAGACTGAAAAATTCCGTCTTCTTCTCTTTTTAAATCGATTACGTCGCAGCTAGCCAATAAATATCATATTTTTTTTCTGCAAAAGGTGTAAAAAACTATGATTTAAGAATACAAAAAGTTTAGACATCGTATCACATGTATTAAGATAGATATTAAGGGAAAGTAGCTGTTGGGACAAAATCTATAGTGTTCGGGATGGCTAGGTTAAAACAAAAAAACCATTGAATCCATTGAACACAGAAAATCTTTCAGATCTTGAGTTTTCGAATTAAACTCAAGATGCTCACTATATTCGTAAAAAAAAGATTTGAAAAGATTCGTGAGAATTAGAGTATTCAAATAATGAAAAAAATAATCAATTTGTCTTCTGATTTTTCATGAAAATTTTACAGTGAGACAGATTTTTTCGTATTTCTTCGTTTTACTGAAAGGTTTACAACATCTTTTGAAATCGTTTCGAAAGATTGAAATAGAAATCTCCACTTCAAGATATTTGGGATCTTGTATTATTTTTGGCCGATGACATGTGCCTCCATATAAATTCATTGGATGCATTCCCAAATGCAGTGAAATAAAAGGGATCCCCGGAATTGTGAAAAGGGTTCGCTGTCTGGGTAAATTTCTGAACCGTGTATTCCAGATTAAATCTCACTCCATCTCGTCCTTTGAAATGGAAGAATGAATGCTCGGCCCTTCCTTTGGCCTGCATAATGACATTAACTTTATCGGAAAGTTGTGGCTGCTCACTCTCAAAGAAACAATCCAATGTTCAAACACTTGAACAATGTTAAACTTTATCTTTGTATTTACTTTCAAACTTTTAAAGAGTTTCTTTTTTTTGTTGTTTGAATCCATTTAAAGAAGATTCTGACTCGATCTAATAATAATTCATGTAAAGGTTTACAATGCTCAAGTAAAATAAGAAAAGAATTTTCAGTACAAGTTATGGAATATATGCTGCAGTTTTTAAACGTTATACTTACTAATGAAGTGTATGTATAGCATTTAAAATAATATCAAATTCTTCCAAAAATTCCCAGTAGGTTGCAAAAGCAGACATAGTCAACGAAATGATAGTAGTTTAGCTTTTATTTTGAAATCATGTAAAGCGCATTTTATTTGCAAGTAATATTTATCTTACCCTAAAAGTAAAATCTTTTGTATCTCGCCAAATTTATACCGGGGACATTGTAAGCGTGGAAAATTCCTTTTCAACGTAGGTAAATTATCTGCGACGTGGAGCCATATCAATTATTGGTGAATAACGACACAGCCATGTAAGTTTGGCAAAGTGCATCAGTGGCGTATGCAGCCAAAACCGGATACTGGTAACGGCCGTTAGAATCCGCATAACGACTCGAAAAGCGTTCTGACTTACTGTCATGATATAAACGGGGAAGTACACGTTTACCCGCTTCTCCAGCGTTCACACGAATACGCGTAAAAAAAAAGGTGGTCCAATTTCGGCGCTCACGCAAATACGTGTGATACCCGAAACGCGCCCATATGAGCATTTTAAATCGTCGTTCGATTTTCGGCGTTCACGCAAATACGTGTTTCATGTAATTTCACGATCTCTGACATTGTATGAGACTATTTCATGATATGGTATATGGTATTATGTATATAATATGCACATATAATATTATAAGAAAAAAATAATAACTCAAAAAAAATGTAAAAAAAAAGACTTTTTTTAATAAAAATAATATGTATATGCTTCAAATTAAAAGAAAATAAAAATAGATTTTTTTGCAACATTTTTGTTAAAATAATTTGCCGGGGAAGTGGTTAAAGCGTTAAAATCTGCGAAGAGTTTATCTTACGATGCTAAGATTATGTGACTGAAATCTGCAAGATATACCACATGTTTATAAAATTTTAAACGCAGTAAGAATTGCTGATCAATCATGAAAATTATGGTCAAAATTCTATTATATATAATCGAATGCTGTTGACTATCAATTGGTGTAGGATACAGTTAATTCTATTGAACTGATTTAGTTAGAACTAATGTTTGGAGTAAGTACATTAAAGCAAAACCTACCCTCATAATTTAAAAAAAGAATTGGTTACCTTGTTATTACATTACTAGTATTCAAGCAGTGGAATAAGCGGAGGGTGAACCGTTTGTTGGAACTAAGAGATACTTTATTAGAATCTATCAATAACTTTACGATGATCCCATTATTATGATCAATGATTATGTTATTGCAGAGTATAAACATTTATTTATGATACACCGCAGTCGTGCACTTAACAAAAATTGTATTTTAGTGAATTATTCATGTATTCTCGGTAAAATTTCATCGTTAAAATACATGTTATTATAACCCAAATGCGTGAGCGAGGTAAAATGAATACTGTGTTTTATAGATCTTTAGAGATGTTCAGAATAATTTCGGACACTGAATTAAAGCTTAGGGATACAATATAAATCATGATAAAGCTTAAACGCTACTTTGAACATTTTTAGGCTTTAAAAATGAACAAGGAAAGTTATAAATGAATTTTGAGCAAAAAATATCTCCAAAACCGTCAGATTTGGCGTGACAAACGTTTCGTTGACGAAATCTAATGCAAATAGAAAAAAGCACAGTTTTTCTGGAGTGACATTATTTCGTTCAACACTGATAGTCTTTGGATTCGAGTGTATATTATCCAAATGCGTTTTATCTCGAGCTTATATACTAGAAATAAATGTATATCCTCATTATAAATATAAAAAACTTATCGCATGAAAGTTTTCATTTCGAGACTGTAGTCAAGTGGTCAACGCTGTTCAAATACAATAGCTAAGACATTTTTTTTTAAAGTTTGATGTAGTATCTTGGCAATGGATACCTATTTTATGTATCGTGTATGCGGAATGATTTATTTTCTAAATTTAATATACTATGTTTCATATTCAAGAGACAGCTAGAATTATGCTGTACGCTGAACAACTAGCTGATTATACACAAGACAAATTTTAGAGAATGAGATGACCAGGGAATTGTCAAGCTTGATTTATTGGCCTAAAAACCTTTGATAATTTGGCTAAGGGACGATATTTTTATTTGAGAAAACTTTGATAGTAATACTGGTGTTGTAACTATGCGGTGATACAAATGAATGGCTTTTTATTTATTTTAATAGAGGTTAGATAGTTTTACTTTATTTCATTGGATTGCGAACCACGAAGCTCGCGAAAGGTTGATAATGAGATTTGAATGAGACGTTAAAGCTTTTCCTTATTATTTAAAATTAAATTCAATAATATTACGCAAAAACCAACACTTAACAATTCTATCAAAAAGAGTTTTTACTCAAACAGAAACACTAAAACAATTTACGCTCTCTTACATAAATACCTGCTTATGTACAGTCCTTTGTTATTTATTGAGTTACGGGCATTACATTTTAGGCATTTTGTCGATATAAATATAAATGTTGAATATTTAAAAGATATCTTGTTTGTTTATTGTCTTCGCTTACCAGTTATTGCGAAAAAAATAATTTAAACAATACCGTGATATTTTTGCATTTTTCGAGAATTTATGATAGTGATTATAACTTATAAAAAATTTGTCTACCATAGATAAACATGATATACATTTGATGATATGATTTTCCTGTTTTCATGTTGATATGTAAAAAAATATCCGTAATTGTTGTTCATATGATGCTTATTCAGAAATATTTTACAAACAATCCAATTGCAAATTTACTTTGAATTATTTATTTACACCTGACTACAAAACCTGCAACAAGTCATATGAAAATATTGCAATTACATTGTTTGTCTTTTATAGAACGTTCTCTGTTATTTTACAAATAAGAACATCGAAGTATGGTGGATCCATAAAGTGTCCGTTGCATTTCTTAAATGTTTTGAAACTATAGATAAAAGTATCTTATAAGAAGCGATATTCTTTAATGTTAAATAGGAAACAAATTAATTGCGTAGTCACTCAAAAGCCGAAAGGCTAGTCAAATATAAATTCGAATACCTTTTTAGGCACGAAATCTTGTGGCTTGCAATGTTCTTTATAATGTAAAATTTCAAGGGGTCAGAACTGTTGTTTTAATGAACCATATGTTATTAAACCGAAGCCCGTCTATTCATTATCAATATCACGAATAAATAAATCTAAACTAAATAAATTCAAAAGGGTCGTATTTATTTTCCCGCTACACTGGCAAGATAAACAAGCTACAACCTGCAATGTTAATTAATAGAGCAAATAAACTGAAGAATTCTGTTTAATCTACGAAAAAGAGAACACATACCGAAGGCGTTGTCATTAATCATTGTGTATTTATTTACTTGTATACGATATGAGATTTTTAAAAATGTGTTTTATGACGCGTGTAAACTTATGACTATTGCCATGACACTTTGTCGCGGAAGACTACTGTTTTTCTACGTGAAAATTATGTTTCAAATTTGCTTGTACGATATATAAACTTGTATGCTTCTTGTTGATGACTGTATAAGGACGTTTTTATTACAGTTATTGGCTGCATGAATCATCTGTACCGGTTATTCATGATCTTAAATGTGGGCTATTTTTAAAAAACATTCAAAAACTACATACATAGATAACTCTCTGTCGTTCTGTAACGGATTCATATTTTTAGCACGAGACCGTAACATATAGAAATTATTTTATCTACATATTGCAAAGATTTATAATTACTTAGTTTTTAATACTAAAAAATTAAAAATAAACGTGCATTGGATTGTCTTGTTATACTGTCCAGATATTTTTTGTTCCAGTTGTTATTTTCTGGTTATTTTCTATTTTCCTTACCAGATTCCGTATTCTATGGAAATATTTCAGGTGACATATTAATTTCTTTTTTTTCAATCGCATTGTTTATTTCAATAAAATTGTATTTGATTACTGTTTTATGGGAATGTTTTATGCCGTCAAAAGCCGATATTTTTGTAAGCAAGATACCTATGTCTTTAATGTGTATCATGCACGTATAACATTGTGATACTTTCAGAAGGGTCAGTGAGAAAGAATCGAAGTCGATGTTACGTATTGTTGGTCTAAAAATTATTGTCTGTCATACGCAAAGACAAAGAACGTGGTTCTTCGCAACAATGAACTGTTTTAATAACGTATTATTATTGTTATAGGCATGGGGATTCAGCAGTATGCAATTTGCAACGGTAGAAGTGAATCGTTAGTCATTTAACGATCACAGGCCGCTAACTTTAACGACCGTCTTTATCGCTGGGTGTTATCTGTAGGGAGTCAATATTTTGCAGGGTGCATCCCTTAATTCAGTGGCGCCATTTATGAAATGATGTTTTCCTAAAAAAAAGACAACTCATGCTCCAAATTTGAATTTAAATCGAGTACAATAAAAACGTCAATTCCAAAAGACGTTTCATGCACTTTTGACATGCACAAAGAATCATTTATCTCATATACAATATTTATACATACATTTCAAACATTTGAATATATAATGCATTCAGTTATATATTCACTTTCTTCAAAAAACCTATGGTTGATTTATTTGATGTCAAACATTCGTAATGCACGTGTATAATGTTTCCTTAAACTTTATTTTGGATTGCTTAAAAAACGGCTTTATTCCAAATACTATGATAATTAAAATAAACGGTTACTGTCAGGCGTTTCAAGACCTGATAAATACAGTTTTAAATTGCCAAAGCACAAGAAAATTCTCATCTCTTCTTTCTCGATAAAATATTGGATATATGTATGTATATAATATATATTTTTGAAATTAATATGTATCGCGATTCTAAAAATATGTTTACTCGAACTAAATGGCTATTTCGAGCCGGAGCTAAGGATATAAAAAGGAGTACTTGAATTTTCGTCCCATTGCAAAGCAACATTTTAGGTCACATTAAGGTTTAATATAAGTATCTCATAAAAATAAATCACAATTTAGGTAAAGTAGGATTGAAACTTTCCGGTCCGAAACGGCCAATAAGTTTCTGAAATCGATTTTGAAACCCCAACATAAATTATTGAAACTTATTTTAGTAAAACATACATGTTTGTCTATATATGAATAGATTATTAAAAACGGATATAAAAAAATAGCTGATTATTCCACATATTGTGCTACTAACTGTGACACGTGTTTCGCTTCTTTCAAAGGCATCTTCGGACATAATAAAAACGGATATAATTAATGTGATGGAACATCTATTGGAAATTCTAGTGACAAGCGGAACAGTACAACAATATGTGTTTTACCGAGTAGAAAAAAATGGATCAACTATGTTACTATTGAGTGTATTATATTCAGTGACGGCTGGTGACGGGGTGCTGGGGGTGCAAAAGGAAGATTCAACTATTTTTCCGTACTACGGAAGAGAAACAGTTGGTATTGCGAACATCTGAATTGAAAGTCCATGCTATAGAAGTGTTTTAAAATCCAATGAATAGGAAAGAATTCTTGCAAAAATGGTTGAATCTTTCATTGCACCCCCCAACACCCCATCACCAGCTGTCACTGATTATATTACAGTATACGTATTGAATATTCAATTTAGTATATAATATAGTCATTTGTTTTAATTTTATTCAAAAATTCTTCTATTTGACTTATAAATTAGTGCAATGTGCCACTTTTTTTCAAATATCAATTCAGAAACGAAGTTTTTAGTCGTTTTTGAAGATATAAAATGGGTGTTTTTCCGCCACTGCTAACGACAGGAAAGCATTGTGTGAAATGATCTGTGTTGGTATTCTAAATCAAAACACAGTTGGGATGGGGGCGTCGAGAAATAATTTAGGTGTCAAATTATTGTAATATGGTAAATAATAGAGCCTAATAGCGGTAGATCCCCATTTTATGATTTATTGACTAAGTAAGAGTTCTTTAAATACTTAATCATAACTTCTGGAACAACAATTAACTTTAGGACGAATGGAAGCTTTATTTGTTCAAAATATACAATGACATGCATATGATTCTTGAAAAGAGATTTAATCAATTTAGAATGCTGGAAATTTCTCAGTTGATCAAAGCATTACGATACAGATATGTAAGATCCACAAAAAGCTTATTCTTAAATACAGTTGCTTATAAAAAAAAATGGCGAGTGAAGTTTATAAACTTCGTAAATAATTAGTTTGGGACGGAACAAACAAATAAAATTTATTGGTTACCAGATTTGACTGATTCCAGTCCATTAATTTAATAACACAAAAAATAGATTAACAATTTGTTATTGAAAATTTCAGAACGTTAATTGTTATTATTAAAACAGTAATTGGTTCAGAATTTATTTGGTTCTTCTTCCTTTGTCTTGCGGCTTTTGAAAATTACACATTTAATATTTATACAGAAGGAATATAATTAATCGACCCTTTAGCTGAGCTTTTTTTAAAGTTAATTGTGGGAAATATCTGTTTTTAAAGCATATAAACAAAATGGAATATTTCATTTACAGCTATAAAACCATGTGGCAAAAGCAGTGAAGTTGGAAACGATTTTCAACTAACACCCCTCGAATCATCGACACATTTTCTTAACCGATATTTTGGGATTTATTGTTTATCAACATGAATAAAAAAACATATTGGCACAAGGGGTTCGGTAATGACATAGCACATATGGGAATACAGATTGACCCAAAAAGCGATATAGTCGACGCCGTAAATCTCTCGCTGTCGAGTTGCCGACCTAATTTATTGCAGGTGAATAAATGCACCTCTGGCCTAAAAATATATTTATCGATACACTGTTTCATGTTTTATATGGAACTCATGTAAACAAAATGAATGCTTTATGTCGGTTTAATGTATTATCGAGAATTCCATTGATGTTATCTAATCTATTTTTCATTCCACCCTGGATAATATTCCGCTTTCAACGCCGAAAATATCGGTATCTTATGTGACGCGAGGGAAGCACGGCATTTTGTTAATATGAAAAAAATAAATGATGGTGCTTTTTTTATACGTATTTCTTGTACAAGTTTGTATCATCCTAAATAAAAACGGCTTGTTTCCAAACATGTCATTCATTTAATGCACTTTGAGTAGAGGCGTCTTATTTATGAATAAAGAAATAAGCATTATATCTTAGTTATTCAATAATTGTATGATTAGTACCGGTAATGTTCATCAAGAAAACATTCTGATTTTAGCACCCTTGATCAACGGAATCAGTTCTATTTGTTCTATTTGATTTAAAAAAAAATTAACACAATTGAATAAAACAAAATAAAAATACAACAGCTAGAAAATTACAATGAAAAAACATAAAACAAATTTAGAACAAATTATATAAATAATAGTATCTGCTTTCAAATACCTTAGCTTCTAAGCATAAAAATCTAAAAATTAGACCTAGTCATAAATTTTCGTCTTACTTCACTACGGATGTGATGAAAAGTAAATATTAAAAACGTTCTATGTATGTTAAAGATAACATATTTATCTATATATATATATTATTCAAAGTATCAATTAATTTGAAATATTAAAGATGTAGTTTAAATTTCTTTAAAAGAGCAAACAACAATACAAAATATTCTTATATTGCTCACAATTGTCGGCGCGGTAATGAGGGGGTCTATGTATACAGCGCGGTAGCGTTCTGCGCGCAAATGTCAAAAATCATTATTGCTGTTTCACTAAAATTACATCAATATCCTGTTAAAAAATATAAAACAAAAGCGCTAAAAGTAAGATAAAATAAGTTTAACACATATCAACGACACGTATAAATATATCACATCGACCACTCAATAAACAGAAAAATTTGTATTTTAAGACGAATAAAATATTCTAGAACATCACTAGAAATGTTGAAAAACATGTTTATACCTTGTAAAAACTTTTTGATCAAAAAAATTATCAACGCCTCGCAAATTTATGAATGATTTATGATGCTATAAATCATAACAGAATCTAATGTTTTATTTACTCGATTGGATTTGGCTTAATTTAGTGGGCAGTCGACCACAGATTCGTTTAAATTAACTGTGATTTATATCAGAAATAGTTGAGGTGTTGAGTTCTATCATAAATATCAGCTGTTTAATGATTACTTCATTGATTTTTTTTTGGGTATTATAGCATTATGTATATCATTTTTTTATATATTTTAAAGTCAATTGTAATAGCGTGCAATAACGTCCGTAATGTAACATATTAAAATGTGTTACAATAAATAATTTTGAACATTATAAATACGTTTACCATTTTTTTTATGTATGTAGATATAATATACATTTATGAGGTGCATTCGTCTTCGATTAATTCGTTAATTGACACATGTACACCTTGCAGAATTTGTATACCTACGTAGAAAAAAGCAAAAAAGTCGACAACATTTAACCCTCCCCCCTTACGAAAAGTTAAAATGACGTCCCTAGGTAAAAATACTTACCTTTTTTGTTTTTAAAATCGGATGAGAGTAGGATGGTAAGGATTATCAAAAAAACACTGACAGCCATACCTTTGGGCAGATTTCCAAACTCTTTGTGGAATTTAAGCTCGTGACCCACGTAACCAATTATTATAAACGCCATGGGACGTTATTACAGCTTATAATTTGATATTATAATGACTTATTGCTGCTGGAAACACTGTCAAACCCATCACTTGTTGTTTTTATAAAATGATAGTTATTGTAAATATTTAAAATAATAAAAAGACAGTTGACGAATTATATATCACTCACTTATAAGTGATTTGTGCCACCATTAAGACCATACAAATGGATGAAATTAAAATAAATTAGGAATAATTATTTTGAATCTATCTTTTTTGTGAAAGAAGAGAGATTGAAGGATATTAGTAGATGAATGAATATTAATATATAATCTCTTTTAGAATATTTTGAAATACAAGTTACCTGCATGTACATATATATAACTTTTAAATGATATTAAAATCATCAAATACAGGGCCTATTTCAATCATTGCTGGGATTGCATGCACATTGACATAATTCATTGTTCTTTTTAAGCACGCAATTGCTAATAGGATTTTTTTAAAATACTTACACGTATGTATTTTAAAAATCTTTTTAGATTTTGAACTATCAAAATTATTTTATTTTCCTTTCTAAATATTATATACGTTATTAAATTTATTAAATGCATAGTAATTTCAAAGCTCTAAAACAATTTGCAATGAAAATTCATACCTCCTCTGGTAATGACTTAAATGCATTATGGTTTCCGAGCTTTATGGTGCGTGTTAAAATTTATGTCTCTTATTAAAAGCTTTAGGCGTCAGTAAGTAAGATGCGTGCATAAAGCTACTATTGCACAAAGGTCAGTCGAGAATAAATAATTGTGCAATTAATTTAAAACATTTAATATTTGCAACTTCACATACGGATTTTCATTTGACTACCAATTACTTCATTGCCGTATTAAACTTTTAAAATTTTGCTACACATACCTACGCAAATATATCTTCTGATGTTATGATTTGATAATATTCCTTTTGAATTTATACTGGAGGCATGTAGGTATTTGCCAAGAATTAGTTATTTTAGAACCATAGAGAGAGTGATCAGCATTTAAAAAGGTCGAGCAAAGAAATTCCGTGAATAATCATGTAATGCATAGGCTCCCAATATTTTTCGAATGGCGACCTCTTTTTATGGAAGCCATTTGACCCACGACCCTCAAGGCAAAATTGAAAAAGATATTTTTATTAGGTAGTTAAAAAAATCAACGAAAATGAATTAAAGTGTATATTTTTTAGTTGAATGTATAAGTATGTCGCGACCCCATTGGGGATCTCGACCCATGGGTTGGGAACCAGTGATGTATTATAGTATTTATGGTTATATAATTTAAATTCCATAGATTGAAGTGGATTTTTTCGTTAAGTTTTTTTAAATACCTTATTTAATTTTTCAGCTAGCACTGATAAATAATATTCGTCTTTTAAAGAGCATTAAAAGTTTGTTGTGAATATTGAATAAGCTTGCTAATGAAATGTTTAAACTATACATTAAGTACAATCTTTCAGTAGTGATAAAATTAAAACAATTGATTTTGTATGTACGAAGATTCCGTTTTGTAATTTTCAGTAAAATTTTTTCAATATATCCTTATTTATTCTTATTAATACGAATCAAGTTGTCATGCATATGGAAATTGAATAAAGCCATCAATTCCACGAAAGGCAGCCAGCCCGAGTAACATAATCTGCCATTTTAAAACGAATGTCAGTTTTTCACGAGATGTTTTAAAGGAGCCAAAACAAACATGTCTAACTTCTTGTGAATAATGATTTAGCTCTTGTGGGTACAAGAAGAGAAAAAGAAACAATGATTGAAACCACAACTTTGCAAAGAAAATATTTTGGCATTAAGAAGAAATATTTGTACATTGAGATCGAATTTATGTTTAACTTGAACGAGTTTTATATTATATTTTGATGATAAATGCATTATGCTAAAATATATTTCCTTCTCTAAGATTCGAACGGTTGACAGTTTTTACTTTGATTGGGGATAATCGTTTGATTAATTAAATACCTAAATCGAATTTTGTCGTCTAAATTGATAACTAATTTTTAAGAAAATTGTTTGTATTGAAAATGCAAATAAAAGGAGAGTGAAGGTCTAAGCTTGAAGCCGCAAGAAGAAACGATCAGATTTATTGAAAATTTGAATTAAAATTATAATATTATCATTAAATAAGTAAACCACCAATGCATGTTTGTATTATTTTTTGAAATATGAAAAAATAGCGCACACCTGATTGTATGACGTGGTGCAGTGGTCAACGTCGTTAGCTTCCGTGACGGACCGCCTGGGTTCGAACCCCGGTACGATCAGATTTTTCAGCAGATTCTGTTGGAAGGCAATGGGTGTTTATGTTGTTAAAAATCTCTTCCCACCTTTCCGATCCCAAAAAAGCGGGGCGCTTAGCGAGAGAAATTAGCTTATCACAAATCGTGTACTAGTATTTGCATCTTTTCAATCCCTACTCTCTTAAAATAAAAAAAATGTGAAAAAAATAAATCCGAGAGAAGTTCACATGCTCCAATTTGGGTGCGGACATAAGATAAGCATTTCGTATGTTTAGTCAAATGAGCTTTTTGGCTTTACTTTTATACATAACGTTTTTTGCCAGAATGGAAACGATTTTATCTCTTCTGACTACTGGTAAAATACTAGGTCACGTACCCGTGCATATTTCCTTACTTTGACCACACTTCGACTCCACATTGCCTCTGAAAATTTGGCAAGAATCAATGACACAACCCGTAAAGTAAAATATTACGTAGGTTGTATTATATTTACGTCCAATGATATTTATGAGCATTTTATGAACAGGAATAAATACAACTACTTCAAGATACGTTTCGAATAACCATTTTTTTCTTTGTAATATTTTATTTAGCTTGTTTCATTTCATTTAATACCTCAAAATAAAACATTGAAAGTTTTGTTCATGCTACAGTAATTTATTAGGTTATTAATAAATCATTTTTTCATATTGACAAACTGATAAACATATAATACTTTTATTAAAACAAGAAACAAACGGGAAAAACAATTTCCGAGTTGAAGCGCTATGTATGTAAGTTATTATTTCATTGGCAACAGGGGAACACAAAAAAACGGTAGGATGTATAGTGCCTATTAAGGTATAGAAACTTTTATTGGATAATATCATAAATACAACAAAGGATTGCAATACTGGATGAATATATTCATACCGGTATTATAAAAAATGAATATAATATGAAAAAAAAGTACGCTCAATTGGGACGAGTATATAAATAGTATTTCGATATATAATACTGGATACCGATGTCAGAAAAATAAATTTATTTACTTAACCATAAAACGTTGTAAAATTATAAGGTACAATATATTCTTTTTTTTAGTTAAAAAATGACTTTAAATGGTTAATTCCTCAATGCTGGAATCTATCAATCTTAATCGAAATTTCTAGAAATAATTCTAGCTGCAGAAAAAGCCAACTCAGATTGTACGCATGTAAAGAAAACATTCATAAAATAAGATATAATATCGGCTTCTGTAGTCTAGTAGTAAGAACTTTGCCCTCGCGATATGGTGGGCCTGAGTTCAACTCCCAGCATGGTCAATGTCGAAGTTGTCGATATGATAATTGTAAAATACTGGATAGTATTTTGCTTCTTAAAAAAATCTTATTTTTTTTGAAAAAAAAGGTTGAAAAGAAGGTTTCGGTAATATCGAAATTGCAACCCCTACTAACAACAGAATAAAGTTCTATAAAAAAACATTTTTCGGCATGAGTATGTAAATATTGTTTATTATGATACAATTTGAAATTTTATTAAATTCTGTAAAAGGTGTAAAGTTTTGTGGAGTTAAACGTTGTATTAACAAAGCAATGATTTGTGTTAAAAATTTAGAGGGAAAACTTTCATACATTTATTTTATCAAATTATTCCAAATGTAAAAATGTACGCTTAGAATAGCTGTATCGATTCTTCAATGAAAACAGTTGCGTTTTTCCAAAGGCATGTGTATGCCTTACCTTAGATAGTTTCTGTAAAGTAAATCTTTATCTACGACTAATTATTTTATGTTATGATTGATGAAAAGTAGTATTTATTTAATGTCAGTGTTATAATCAATCCATTTTTATAGCAGAAGAAAGTTTATGAACTAAACTATTTGAGTTAAGCATACTGTATTAATTAAAATTCTACTCATTTGGACTAAGCAATAAGTTTGCGTGTGCTTCTAAAAGTTCAAATTATTTATCGAATATCGTAAACTTCAGATGTACCATTAGTGCTGGTATCGGGTGGGTTGAAAGTCAAAAATACTTTCCCACATTTGCTCAACATTCACGTACAAATTCCTCCCCAATAGAGTATTTCATATATTTTCTAAACGCACACTTTTGTAGCCCGTGTTATATTGTGAAAATAAGATTACACGGTTTCCAAATATTGAATTAATTGTCTTAAGAAATTATTTGAAATTTTATATTAAGGCCATAAAAGTATTTGCAGCTTTTATACCTCGGTACTAAAGATAACTTATCGACGATACATGTTATAATTTTAAAATATTACACTATTGTTCAGTAGCGCAGCTGTTTGAAAAAAGCAGTTAGGTAAGTTATTTTGTTATGAATTTTATAACTTAACGAATTGACACTATAAGTTTGCAAACATCGATCACAACCGGTTTCGCTTATCGTGAGCATTACCAACTGATGATCATTTGAAACCGGTTCTGATCTGAATTGATGCATTTTTTTTATTAATATTTTATTTTATGTTGCTTTTCTGACAAGAATTTACACTCCCGAGTCAATAGTGATTTCACTGTATACACTGTTGATCTTAATTTGAAAAAATGTAAAAAATGATAATTGTAAATATTATATTTTACATTATCAAATAGTGGGATGCATACCGTGTACGATAGTTGTAATATTAAACTGCACAGTATGTCAGTATAAATTTTGAAAAATATTTTCCAACCTTTTTAGATGGCATAATAACAATAATCCTATAGAATTGCTTTCTAAAAAATGATTAACTTTTATCCTTGCACTCTTTCATAATCTACCAAATACTGAAAACAGGGATAAGAGAGGACAATCCACCATAATACTTTTGGAGTTTTATTCATCTATCTTTGTAACCTCTCATAAGTGAATTGAGGTACTAGTTTACTATCTGTAATTGTTAACTTACTGGCAAAGTAGATGTCCAAAAAACTTTTTGATAATATCTTGTACCACAGTATATTAAAAAAAATAATCGGTAGATTTTGTAAGCAGCTTTTTCTTTTTCTGAGAGTAAAGATTTTAAGCTTTATAATGTTTAGTTACGTTACATTGTTGGAGCAATTTATTTTCCCCTAAGTCAAAGATTTACAGATTCAGGTACTTTAAGTAGATACCTTGAGTCGTGTTCGTTTATTTTGCACAAAAGACTGGCGAGATTTTGAAACGGTACTTATTTTATATAAAAGGGTTTTCGGTAAACCCAATTAATAGTTTTCAAAAGATGAAGTTAAAAATATGCTAATGCGGTTCATCAAATATTGTTCATTAAAAATAGATTGAAAAAGTCCAGCGCAGATAGCGTAAGAAAATATTTAATTAATATACAATTATAATTTAATATTTTAGGAAAGAGGAGAATTCTATATTTTAAAATTACACCAAGAAAAACTTAAAATTTATTATATGAAATAATAATTTCATTAGGTAGTATAGAACACATAGATTGGATTTTAAATGTGTTGTCAATAGCCGAACCCGTACCCTAGCAGCCAACGTTGTCCGTTTCGCTTATGGTGTTCACTGGCTTGTTCGTATTTCAGAATAATGAACATGGCCTGTCATGCCAAAGAAAATATTCCGGTGGTGAAAAAGGAAAAAAACCCTGTCAGCGCAGAGAGTGAGAGCGTGTCGGTGTTTTTTTGTAAATAATTGAATTTTTAGAACACTATTTGTTTTTATCAAAATCAAATAGTTTGTACTATTCGTATTGAGCGAGTTAATCAGGTAACACTGTCACTTTTTAATAATTTATGGTTGTAGCTACGATTAAATCTTGCAGTAGTGGTTTTGTGAAATTATTTATTGATATATGAATGTAATGCGTCAGATTTAAACGAAAATATTTCTGTGTATAACATTTAATATAAAATACGTATACAGAAGGTATGTATATTCCTTTAGCGTTATTCTATTACGAAAAAGCAATAAATAATATTCAATATACGAATATTCTTTTCTAAAAATAGTCGGTCCGCCATGATATTTTCATGTTTGGATGCGTCGTATGAAATGCTGAAAATTGCTTTGCAATCGCAGTCGATATTGACAAAACGTGCTGGGACAGGAGTAGGCGCATTCAAAACAGTGTGGTCTGTGTTCAAATCCCAAGCACGTCTTCTGCGGGCCAAGTTTAAATGAGGGCCGAGTGAGGCGGGGTCCATTGGGAAATGTCACCAAACTTTCTTCTTGTGTAAATGACTGGCGGCAGAGTTAAGGCACTGTGCCTTTTTTTGGCACCACATGTGTCAAAACACAATATCAAAACCTTGAAAATAACATAATTATTGA
Source organism: Himalopsyche kuldschensis (assembly GCA_028554975.1). Lineage (NCBI taxonomy): Eukaryota > Metazoa > Arthropoda > Insecta > Trichoptera > Rhyacophilidae > Himalopsyche > Himalopsyche kuldschensis. The sequence continues at coordinate 2,079,380 of JAHFWI010000067.1, read as the reverse complement.
TACTTTTGATGAATTCGGCGGTAACATTGTGAAAGTTCATTTTAATATAAAATTTAAAATAACTTTGATTAATCCACGTATTGTTACTGAGGAGGATGTTAACTAATCTTTTTATTATGGCAAAGAATGATGAGAGTTTTTACGACCAAGAATAGAGTGATTGTGCTGGGATAACGATATCAGTATAATAGGCTTCTGTAACTGGAAAATTCTAATTTGTTGTTATTATTTATCTTTATTGTTATGTCAAGAAAATTTACGGTTTTTTGCTGCTCGATCTCTTGTGTGAATTTAATATTTGTATGCCGTAAGAAGATATCTATGTAACTGGCTATCTGTGCCTGTCCAAATGCAAAAGATATCGTCTATAGCTATACAATACGTGGAATAATCAAAGCTATTTTAAATTTTATATTAACAAAATTACTGTTCGAGGATAAAACGTTTTCAAGTTCATCAAAAAACGGATTCACATTTAAAGTGATTTAAATTATACACAATTATCCAAATCATTTTGAATAAGGATAACATCATTTTGATATAATTTTCACCTGAATATAGATTTACGATTTTTAGGTATTAAATTAATCAGTTCCTGCAACTGGTTTATTTTCTGCTTTATTACTATTTTTAATGGTGTACGCTGGTAATGTGGAGTATATAGACTTTTAGTGGAGTTTATACTGCTCGTTTCTCCGAATTCGTCCGAATTCGTTTCGTGAATCCGAATAAGCCACTCTTACATATATTCACTGTGCTGGTTGTTTTACCCACGTTAAAATGTTAGCAGTCACTGCACAGTAATCATGTAAATCTCTGGCTCGAAAACCTGATAATTATAATTTGCCCATTGAAACTTATTGACAGAAAAACTTCCACTTATTCATCTAGATCACTTTAATAACAATTAAACTTAGTGATTTAAACTGTGCATGCGTTCATTTGTAACGCCCGAAGATGCCGAAGGGGAAACCCGGGTCGTTAGATAAAAAATTACAATATTCAAACAATACATTTTTTCAAGTAAATATAATTGTAATTTGTATTGATGATATAATTTGTATATATTCAATAGAAAAAAGAAAATGTTTAGCTTTGAAATCAATTAATGTCTCTGAAGAGATATTGTTTGTCACGCGTACAAATATATTCTGTACGCGTGTTATAAAAAAGATGATGTAGTGGATAAATGAATGTGACTTTGACGTGGAGTTATTAAGCTGGGAAAAAAGACCATGGAATGATTGATTGTGTGTACTGTTGGACAGCATAGAAAATGATATCGATAGGTCTCATGCATACAACAAGTATTCGAAATATTATTGAAAAATATTCAACAACAACGCTGAGAATTATCTAATTTAGGTTAATTGAAATTTGTTTACTATTACTTACATATATTTGTTTTTTAATATATTCACGTAAACATGAAATCAAAGTTAAGACGGAAATGTAATATATTGTGTTCTTTTAATAAAAAAATCCTTTACGAAAGCACTTAATAATTAATATTTTCTTCTCAACATTTCCGCCAAGTAAGTAAATTGAGACTTCATCGACATCATTGGAAATGATTTATTTTCAAAAATTGTGCGTCGTCAATTTTATTTGAAAATACATATTTAATTTATTTATTTATTTAAGAAAAAGCAAATCATGGCATTACAGCTGACGCCAATGCGCCATGGATTTGACAAATATAAATACATGCATTTATATATATATACATACATACATGTAAATATATAATAAAAATTACAAATTAATTAAAAATTAAAAATAAGATGAAAATTACAATAGTCATAAAAAAACAGAGAGGAAAAATATTATTAATATCACATTAGAAATTTTCAAGGCAGTCAACCGAATGAGATCTGACAAAATCAACTTTTATTCATAAAATATAGTATTCGTCTGAACTCACTCACGTCAATATGAAATATGTCGACATCCGAAGCAATGCCGTTTAAAATTGTTAAAGCTCTTCCCAGTGACATTCCCATTGGCAGACTGGTTCTACCCCTTGGAAGAACAAACAATTCATGTTCACGATTCCTCAAAAAATTATCAGGGACATTCAATTTAACATTCTCAAGAATGGTGGAATTCTCATTTTGGCCTCGGATAAGTCGAAAGAAATATGTGGCCAGGTACATTTCTCTTCGAGTATTCAAACTATTGAACGTGAGCATGCCTAAAAGAAAATCGGTTGGATAAAGCCATGGGTAGTATCCGTATGTCCTCAAATACAGAATTCTCAAAATGTAATAATTTACTAGCCTTGGAATGATTTTTGTTTTAATAAAAACACTTTAACTTATCCATGTTACATGAACACTAAAGCTTTATTTATTTTCACAAAGTAATTATTTCAATATTTATTTTATAACTATATAGAACCCTTTGATTTGGAATTGGTCGATTGATATTTTTATTTCGTGGAATAATCGATTGTCAAGTCGTGTTATTATAGTAATAGATTCCAAGTTATTTTTTAAAATCATTGATAAATAACAAGTTATAGTCAAATATCGGATATATTCCATATATTATAAATAAAAAAATCGAATAACCGTTTTCAAACCACTGAGCTATTTTCATCAGAGCCATTTCAAAATAATCAATAGTTTAGAGAAGTCCTCTTGAAAAAGTATCTTATACGTAGTAAAAAAACTTAGCATAGAGCCGTCATTTAGCGATTACAAATATTTAAATACGTAATTATGTTTTTTTTAATCAAAGATTTATGATATAAAACATGCTTGTTTGCGGTGTCTTTGGGTTGATCATAGGTCACTCGTAAAAATTTTGTGAGCATACATACGTATCTGGACCTACCATTTTTTTATCACGTTAATTGACATTTCATTGATAATCCATTATTGAAGGGTATTTATAGTTGGTAGATTCTATAAACTAAATTGGGAACACATTTTGTATTCATGATCAGTTTATTTTATATCACTTAATATTTATAATACAGTTTATTACGTTATTATAATTTAATGTGTACACCTACTGACAGATAAGATGCTAAATCAAACGACGATTTGAATTTTTTATGTGCTTTTATAAAAAAATCAGGCAAATCCGTTAATAAATCGCGGGTAGCAAAAAAGGTCGTAAAACACTAAAGGTTTATCTTTTGTCTTTTTCCTTCTTCAAATTTTATGGCATACAATAAAAATGGAGACTACCATTTTTCATATTTTTTTAAGCGTTGTCGATATGCCAGGAAATATCAAGTGGTCTCAAAAAAAATATGTACCGATTTTTCGTTCTATAGAAGTATTTAATTTATGTAAGAAAGTGATGAAGAAAATAAATTTATGTCAATTGAACGGAGAATAGTTAAATAAAATTATTTTATTTTTTCAGAAGCAAAGTAATATTATACACAACATTCAATGGTTTTTTTTGTCTAGACTTCAGTTGGTTTATGTAAAAAGGTGACTAAAAATAAACTTTATGAGGAACTGAAGGGTAGTAAATGTGTTTTTTGGAGACCGATACAGTGGGATATCACTTGGACCGTCGCCATTTGACACTATGTTGAAAGCTTAGTGCAGTATAAATTTGCCTTGATTAATCTGTCTATCGAGAGTGTGTATGCTATCATACATCACACAAACTACCTCTCTCTATCTGCTAATCCAGTGTTCACATTATGCGCTCAATGTAAGATCACATGATAGCAATTTGCAGTTGGTTTGCAACATAAATGGTTTCTTCTGCAATCTTGTGCTTAATTCACTACACATGAGAGGTATCATTTGTATCTCTTAATAATCGCTTTTCAACACTGTTTTCTGCCATACCTGCTCAATACAATTTTGTAAAATCAGTAAAAAAATCTGTAATAAGAATATCAAATATAGGTTGAGTATTAGTTTTCTAAAGTCCTTCTGCTCTGTCATTGTCTACAAGTTTTTTTATTTTATAATTCTATCAAAATTATCTTCATAGGAAAATGCAGTAAAGAGGAATTTCATTTATAGATCAATCCTTACAAAAACATTGTCATATATTATATATGCATTAAAGCGATATACGTGTCATATATTGATTGACTAGGCATTTACTTGGTAGAACTCCATTATAATACGGTAAGAAAAATAACAATATATTTTAATTCTACATAAATTATTTTATATATTTGTTGATAGCTATTAGCTACAGATTAGCTTTCACTTCATGAATACACCAAATCAATAACTTATTTTTTCCATATAAAATTAAGATGGTGGAACAGAAAAGAATATGTTGGTATAGTGTACCCTGTCTAGCCTAGGTATATAAGCTAATTCTAATGCTCGTTTAAAACATAGTTCTGACGAGGCGTTAGCCAAAATAGCTATCAACAAATATATAAAATAATTTATGTAGAATTAAAATACATTCTTATTTTTCATACCGTATTACGTGTCATATGAAATTTTGGGAAGTATCTCGATTTCCGAGTCACAATATTAACGACTAAATTTCATAAAATGCACACAGATTTTGTATGTGTCATAATAATATAATGCCAGCTTTAAGAACTACTGAACGTGAAAGATATCTTCCCACATTCTGGGTATACGTATAAGTACTCACTTATTTGCAAACCACTGTCACGCATTAGGTTGGAGTCAGACTATATCATATAGAAAAAATGACAGATATTTATTCAAGTAATGGTCGACACACTCAGGAATCATATATCACATTTTTGAAAGTTTTTTTTTTCTCGAATAAATGGGAGCGGAATATGTCGTTTATAAATACTGACCAACACATAAACCAACCCAATTTATAATTTTTGTATTAATACGTATACTGTGTATCTTAAATTAACCTACACGTTATATTTTGAAGATGGATACATGTATTACAAATCATCGTGTATATTTTGATTAAGATTTGTAAAGACAGATTATTCAATAAGTTTATATGCTATGTACTGCCAGGCACTGCGGTTTTTACGCTGTAGTCTAGTTATATGGATCATTATGACAACCAGGAAGAAATACATATGTGGATTTCCTTGACATAAAGTATACGTCGAATAGTACTGCCGAATATTGATATTGTAAGGATGACCTCCAGAAGAATCCAGCTGCTTTGAAATACTCTGAGGAAAGATGCAAACTATCTCCATCTTAAAGAAAGGTTAATTACATTTTGTCGATGTTACAGTCCGCTCTCAAATCGTTAATTGTATTCATGAGAAAATCGAACTAGACTAATTTTAAGCAAGTATCGGCTTACAAAGCTTTGAAATATGCACAAGTTTCGTAAAAAAGAGCTGTCAAAACGTCTACGCTCAATGAATAGAGCAATGTTTCAACAGAGTTTAACCATGAATTCTTGACGATTTTCCTATCAATATTTTGCGTCTTTCTTAATTCACCATTTTATTTACTACTAATTTTGCTCCTGAAAGGTGTGCACTATATAATCTGAAGACAACTTACTTTTATTATTGCATAACAAAACGCTGTTTTTTTAAGAAAATGATTAGCGTGTTGCGATCATATATGGGCTGGTAATAAAGTTTCAAACACAATTCTTAAATCACTATATGGTAGATTGACCCATAATAAAATACATTTTTTTAAATTTTTTAAAAAAATTAAATATATTTACAAGTTCAGTGAATCAGAGACAATTGGTAGAGAAACTAACATTGCATTAATGGTCATTTTACAAAGAGTAAGCAAAGAGAGATATTTTTAATTATTTTGATTTTATTATTCATATTATCTTTCCATAAAACGTCAAACGTAAAAAGATTATAAATTAAAAAAAATTATCGTTAGTGAAATAGTTTAAATAGTATCAATAAATTTATAGTCCTATTTTTTAAATTAACAGTAGTAATTTTTCTAATTTTTTTTGTCCAGCTTATATTTTTTACGGATAAATCCAGATGTGGGTTATGCTCCTTAAGTTGTTTTAAATACTATTTGATGATAAAAATCTAAAATAGCGAATTGTTTTTATATAATTTTTAAACTATATAAAACTATTATGTTTATATGTAGAGTTCTATTTAAAAGTACTCGTTGATATTTAAAGCTCTGCATTCCTATCCGGAAATCATTACCTTTCGTTGAGAAAACAATTTCTTAATGCGTTGGCTATGAACATTTAATATATTTATTTGAGAAATGTAATGGAAGATTATTTTTAGAATTATTTTGTAACTCGAGAAAGCTTTCACAAAGTTATAACGCAATTTTCGTATTCTCAGTTAGGAGACAAATTAGCACACTTAATATAGAAAAAATAAATCAACCACGACTGACCAGGGAAGTTCGCCAAACTCTGAGCAGAAACAGTTAAATAACTCACTTCAAGGTCACTATTTTCTACGGAAGGGTTCGAAAACATTTGACTCTAGTGAAATATTCTGGAAAAATATATGAATTAAATCTATTTAGTAGTCCTGTAGTCATGACACGGGCGGTAGCCGTAATAGCTATTGACTAGGTATGTATATATTATATATTTTTTTCTAGAACTAAAATACATTGATATTTTTTCCCCGTGTTGTATGTAAAGGATTCTAAAAAACTACTGCAAAAAAAAAAAAACTTATGTCAACTTATATTATATCCCCTCGTAATACTATCATTACTCGGGCCTAGTTTAAATAGCATAGAAATCCAATATGCTGGCGTATAAAATGATATTACACGAAATCACCATGAAATGTAAAAGCACTGGACAAAGTTTGCATTTGCATTTTAACCGTGTAAGATTTTATTCTATACTATTATTCAAATATATACCTATGAGAAAATAATCGTCTCGTGAATTAATTCAGTTTTTTTTAAAGATATTTTATCTATCTGTATTGAGACGATTTCGGTCACTAGCTTTGTGTTTTACACTAGAAGACAAATGTGTGATAAAAAAGTTTTTTAAATGGCCCATTGAATTTTAAATGAACACCAAGCTCTCAAATAAAATCGAAATTTCGACGATCTGTGTGCATAGAGAGAAAGTAACGGAAACGGTTTTAGATCACTGCTTTAGAAAAAAAGTTAAAGCGTGGGTCCCGTCTGCAGGGCGATGCTTCTAAATTAGGCACAAGACACTACATTAGAAGATCCATCAAGCGCCTAAAAGAATCGTACAGCGGGTAGAAAAAAAGCCATTTCCACTCGGTCGCGCATGAAAATCACACTCAATTGTCCGCCATTTGTCACGTTGGAAAAGCTCTCTGACAAATCGTTAGATGGCATTCATTGTTTTTTTGTTTTTGTCATTTATATTTCCGCAAGATGTCACTTTATGAGATTGAATAAAAGGCATTGCTATTCTAATAAGACCCGTTGTCAAGTTAGTTTATTTTATTACATTAATTATATTTACATTTTCTTGAGAAAGGTCATTGTTACATGTATTTGTATATTGGAAATAAATTTCTTTAGAGCCGCCAAGAACAATATCTACGGGAAATTTAAATTCATTACTGCCATTACTCGTTACCTAAAGTTGAATAAGAATTCAGTTTAGTGAAAGATTCGTCAAAAAGTTTCATTACATTGAGATATTTTTCTGACAGCGAAATACGTGTTAATAAGTAATTTATTCTTATGGAAACATACAAAGTAAAACAATATTTTTTCTAAATATTAACTTTTTAAAAAATTGGCAGGCAAACATAGAATACCAAAGTAAGATATATATTGTGTGTTCATGTGACATAATTAACTAAATGAGATAGAAGTCTTTGAAAAAGCGAATAATGTGAATCGTTCGTTTGAAATTTCTTGAGATAAGACGACAAGTACGCAATAAACAACTGAATCGCTCGTTGAAATAAATGGTACTTTAACTGATATATGCCTAAGCGGTTGGTTATATTGTGAAAAAAGAAACTCTAAATATTTTTTTACCAGAGTTGTATAAATTTCAAACTTGTCAACGGTAAAGCAAGCCAAAATATCAGACATTTTTGTCCCTTGTGGAATATGGTGAAACGCTTTAAAAATCAGAAAAAAAATCAATTCATACATATAGAAAGTTGACAAGATGGAGATACGAAGAGTTTTTCTCATACTAATCATTCATGTAACAATACGATGCTGACAAACTAGTACGTTTGCTTGAATAAAAAATGAAATTAAAAACTATATTATATGACTTAAACAGTGGAATAACAATCATATTCATTATACGTAAATAATTTTCCATTGTTATGTGTCGAAGCCATTACATGTTACATTACTAAAAAATAGAATGTTTCAAATTTTAAATTTATTAATTTATCTTAAACAATTTTGATAACCTAAAAAATGGTGGATGAAATTTATAAGATTGCTGCTTATTAATTTTGGAAAGAGGTTACTTTTGTATTTGATGTATTCTTGATACAATTATAAAAAAAATGAATCAATTCAATTCAAAATTACATTTGTCTTGACGATTTATCATAATATCAAACGAAAATATTGATAGTATATAGTTTGTGATAGTTTTTTATCACTTTTAATCATAATGAAGATGTAATTTGTTTATGGATTATAAAACAAGAGATTGATTGAAACGATATGAACATAATGATGATATGTTTATTATGTAGGTAGTGTTGCTATAAGAAAAATGCTTATGTTGTTTCACAAGTTATTAAATCCATGAGTAAAAACAACAATTTAATCACAGGCACACAGTATAATTAAAATATGTAAATACAGCACTGTCTGGTGGTCTTATCGAATGTCAATAGTACGCAATTTACACCCACCGCAAATTTTATCCACTTAGAGAGATTAAGAAGAATGTAAAAGGGAAAGGTCGGGAGTTTTTGTTTTTCTCGGTCGATAGATAGTAGTGTTTCTCGTATCACACCCCTTATTCGCACCGTACTCTTAATGTGAAGGTGGGCTGTATTACCATTATACGCCTCTGCAACGTCACAATAATATATTACAGAGCTTTTAAGCTCTGAACGAAGAAAATTTATATATTTTTCACCTTTTTATTTTCAGAATTACTTCCAATCTATAAATACACTTTGATTTCATTTGTTACACACATACATACATACATAGTGAGTAAGTGTAACAGTGAGTAAATCACGGAAGTGCTTTTTAGTTTTTTTTTCACTCACTAGCACGCTTTTATGGGGATCGATGATTGTGGGAAGGAAGTTATCACGATCTTCATCTCACCCATTTGATCTTTAAAAATGTGTGTAGCAAGAGCGATTAGTCTTTCTCAGCCTCATCTTTAAATCTTTACCCTGTTGGAAAAAAGAAATTTGGCTACTGAACAACCACCAATTAGAGTTGCTTAATATGAAGTCCACATTATTCGCATTCGGAGTGGGGTGTGGACACTGTTTAAAAAATGTGTATTTGTGAGGCCAGTAACGATGATTTTTTCATATAATGCAGCTTATAAGATTAAAATATGTATATTGAAAAATATATTTTATGACAAAATTTTTTTTTTTTAACTAAGGTTTAATTAACTTTTAACTGGAAAAAAACATTTCTGCAAATATTGTGCTAAAACACATTGTATCTTATTGCTTTTTAATGAAGTGTAGTTTAGTGTTTTTGATATAAATACAACTTTCGTTTTATAGATTAAAATGTTGAGACTCATTAAAAATAATCCGAAACTTTATCGTTAACAAGCACCAAATAGAGCGAGGAAAGTTTACTAAATCATTTACACCTTATCGGATACTGAAAAAGCTGTGAAAGCTCTATTTGACTTGTGTGGTATATTGCGGTGAGTGGAAAGAATGAAAAACTTACCCACTGATTTTATTTAAAAGCAAACATACTTACTTTCGAAGATTTTATCTTTTCTGTGGTGGGCGTACTCAATACTTAGATGTATAAAACATTATATGAAGCAATTTTTACTATTTGATGATAGAATACATATTTGCTTTTCAGCTGTGTCAGCTCCAAATGTGGAGCACGTAGGCTCAATAGTATCTCAACCACAATTGTTTGAAAAGAGCTGGTTGATATTTTTTTACTTAACTCGTACTAAGAAACGGAGATGAATGAGGATAAAATGATTGGGATAGGAAACGACTATTAATTATGTGATCTCTCTTGTTCTCCCGTTTTTAGGATGTGTACTGATAAGCGAATAGAAAAGGATGTTAACAAACCACCAAAACCCATTAAAAAATCCGCTTGGGTCTTAGAACCCGCGAACTCCGCTACAGAATAGAACAAACGTCTGAAGCATTGACACTTGGATTCAAGTACGGTCAAGTAAAGATTAAAAAAAACACTCAAACCCAAAAACAAGTGTCAACATTATTTATTGTTTTATTTGAAATTACACATTTGTTTAGTTTTTCAAAATTTACACGGATAAAAATAGGTGACAGTAGAATTATATCTACAGTATATTCAGTTCATCAAACAAAAGCAAGACCAAGGAGAATAAATTGAACGTTTTTTGTATTTATATATTATTATTGTTAGAGTAAGTAAGGTTTATTTTAATATACATATATGCTGATAATAAGATAAATAATAACAATTGAAGTCAGTTAAACTAAATATTAAGATAGATCCTTTATTAGATACAGAATAAAGAAGAAAAAAATAGTTTTATACACGAGATAAGAAAACGCAAATATTTCTACATATACTAACTAATATTTCATTGGCCAATAATAAATTCGTCGTGTTAGCAATATAATTGGGTTGGAATACTATTTTATGTTTTTATCTTTTGTATATTCACAGTTGAAATGGTAAGTGTCGAACGCACTCTCTGTTAAAACTATTTCCGCAATGCTTTAGCAAAATGGTCGACTATTATGCGGAAAAAAAACTTTCGCGGAGTAAAGCGCTGACAAAACCGGAAGTGCTGGTATTATTGCAAAGTCTTCTTTTTTGAAATCGTGTTAGACTTTTGTTTAACTCAATCAACAGGGATAACAGAATTGAGTAAACAATAAGGGTATGAGTGGGAAAGAGTTTTCCGTGGGTCTGCTCACATAATAATGATTTCTACGCAGTTTCATCTCAGAGAGATTTTGTTTTGTTTAATTATTTTACTTATATCCACGATTAAGCAATAAAAACACAACATAAAGACTTAGAGTTTATTTCTTGGGTACTGAGTGGCATGATTTGTATGAGCAGTTTCTTTGATGGACATTTATATAGTTGAATTTGTACTTTGGTTTGACCAAATTTATGGTGTTAATTCTTCTTTTAGAATTCATGTGATAAATTAAAAACAGTTTTTCCGGCAGGGATTACATCGTCTCTCTGAGCTATAAAGTGGAAGAACCAAAGAGTCCGACTAAAGCAGTTGGTGATCTTATCTTTAAGCTCTTAGGAATACAAATTATCTTGAAGATCAGTGCAACACGAATCTTAATACCATCCATACTTTCCAGTCTGATGCGTCATAGGTTTACGTTTTACATATCGCTTCTCCAGCAGAAAAAGTACGAAAGAAGGTTAAGTTATCCAATGCAACATTCAAACAATTGTAAAATACTTATCTGCTACTAGGGGGACAGATGGGTCGTTATTGAAATCTTGTATTTTCATTCCTACGGTTGGAAGACAAATGAGTTCCTAAAGAATAATGCAATCGTCATTTGCCTCGTTGTTCAGTAGGAGAACGGTTTATAAAAATTTAAACGACCCATATCGTACTTATAATGTTTCAGTTTTTGATGGGAATAATTTTTAAAAAAAATGCAATTTCAACCATTTTGATTCTATTTTATACACCGCTTTTGTACTTATCTTTTATGCCGCTGATAGACGCCAGATAGTCCAATCAAGATATTTATGATTGATGAATATTATTAAAAAAAACAGATTCCACAGTCAATAAAAGATGAAAAAAATATTCCGTTATAAATTACACTGCGTTTTCGTCATAGGTTGACGGTTAACAATTTTAAAGTTCCCAAGAACACTTCATCTCAACGATTGTCTAATAAATGCTCTTATCACATGTGGAAACTTTATAAGATTTATTTCTTTTTTAATGTCTGCTTTGATTCACGCGGTGTCATTGCATCACAAGTTTGCGTTTATGTGAGGAAATTTTATGAATTTTTAAACAATAATAATTTTTAAAAGAATTTTCTTACAAGAAAGAGTTGTAAAGATGTTTGATGCGATGCCAAAAAAGTTGTCGTATGATTTCTTGCAGCTTGCGTTCCATTTTGAATGCATAAAAATAAGACGTTGCAATAATTTTTCATGTTTTGGAAAAACCAATATATTTGATTTAATATTATACTAATGGAACATCTCAGTGGAAGCTATTTCTCGATGACTGATTGCTATTTAGTCGACAACTTGGAAATGTTTTATTATAAATTTGTTGAAATAATACTCTTGAAATTTTTAAAACACATTTTATATATATACTCCATGAATGTTTGAAAAGTCACTAGAAAATAATATCACTGATACCTTTGCCTAAGATATTAATATTATTTCACATTAGATTTAGTAAGATCAGAACCGGTTTCGCTCATCCCGAGAATTATCAAATGATATTGTATTTAAAGCGTAAACTTTTAAATTATTTTACATTTTTTTTTGTATTGATTCTGTCACAGAAAAAAAGCTTTTGTTTGGCGTAGTCGCGAGCTTCATTGGGAATTAATAATTGCATGAAATATTTCATATCTCGGTTTGTTTTTTGAATGAATGAAAATCTCTTTTTATTTAATGTATTATGTCTTGCCAGAATAAGTACTCTCCTCAGCTATTCTTCATCATAATATTTTTGACGTACTGCCAGTCCAGACTCTTGACTAATTGGCAGGACTTACGACTGGATATGAAAGAAAATAAATAATAAAATGTTTCATTTTAAGCTTTTGGTATTGTATACATCGAGTTAAAATTGCTGTTTGGTAATATTAAATACATTTCATAAAATATCCGAATAGCATAACGAGCCAAATATATTCGAATATTAGATAGGGATCACTAATCCAGACCCACATGATCTCCAGGGTACAGCATCTACCACTAGACTACAGTGGTCGCCAATTAATTGCTTGGAGCTATATTTTATTGTTGTTAGAAAATCTATATTTTTTCCCATGGCTTAAGTTTTTGGAAGAGCATAAAAAACATCGCAGACTTCAATATGTTTTGATGCAAATCGATACGTTGGTTGGAAAATCTTTATGTTTGAAAGGGTCTATTGAAAGAACTCATGAACGTTGACTTATCCTTGTTGATGCACAACCTTTTTGGAAAAAAGGCCATATAATCAATTCTTCGATAGTTCGAGGGTCACATTGGTAAAACTGATTAAATTATCGATATTTTTAGTGAATATTTTTTTTTATTGTTTTATATTGTTCTTCCAACGTCAGTAAAAAGTTCTGAAGTAAAAGGTCATTGATATTTGTCGTTGCGGCCTCCATGAAATGTCATCAAGGGCCACAGGTTGTGCATCACTGTTGTAATGGATCTCTTCAGATTATCTTTAACAAAAACGTCATGTTCACTTTATATAAAAATAGAGATCCGACGGATAGAAATGCATATATGTATATGTAAGTACATAGTTTGAGTAACCCCTTGTTTAATTTAGATAAAAAATATTTAAAAAATAAATTTGTGAAAATTAACAAGTAAATACCTAAAGGCAAAATATTTATATAGCTAACGTTTGAAATAAATTAATTTCCTATCGCTGGAAGTATTTAAAAGTCTTATGTTACTATGAAGTGCCCAATATAGGACCAACACAATGAACTAAACTCCAAGTACGCGATACAACTGATATAAGTTCTCCCGCTTTGATTTATTTTCGTTTTCAACGAAAAAGCAAAGCAATTTGTTACAATTCCGTTTGTATTTTTTTTTGATTTTGGTCACTCTCAATATCAAATTCCCTATGCTCTCCTGTGTATTTGTTTTCCAGGCACATAACAATTCTCGCAAAAGGGGTTTAACACGCAGAGATAACTTCATGATTTTGAAAACAAGGGTCTGCCCAAATTGGTTGATAAATAACATATATTTAAAATTATATACGCAAGTTTATGAGTGCTAAAAGTTTTAAATAGTTATTTTGAAATATTGTGGTGGTTGTCTAAACGATCTCGCAACATCCTGCTTTAAGAATAGGATGAACCATTTTTCCTAGCAGAAATCAATAATTTGACTACAAAATCAAACTGCAGGAACTGGGTCTCGAACCCGTGCGTTCTGCAACCTAAGCCATCGAAGATATAATAAATTCTAAATTGAATTACCAAATTAAAAAAGTTTTCCATTTTATATTTTCGATGACAAAAGTTTTATTTTATATTTGCGTCGCAGAAGATATTAAGAATTAATTCAGTTTGACGATGTTTATTTTTAGATAGATATAATATCTGTAGAGTACTTTAAAAAATATTAAACTTTCGACGCGCACTGCACAATGAAAACATAAAAAAAAATCAAGCGGATAAATATAAATTTTAGTTAAGAAGATATTTTTAATTTGTGGGGTTGAAATAAAATAGATTTCTTTTGTCAGTAAATTTAAAAATATTTGTCGGAAATAATTTCATTACTTCAACTGATTTGTTTTCCAGATTTTAATTTATAATATTATCAGATTAATTTCAATACAAAAAACTGTACAATGTTTTAAAAGAACTACAATACTTGATATATTTATTGGTAAAAGATATGCTAAAAAAAATATTAAATACAAATCAATTTGATCGAAACACACGACTGGAGCCGCTCAGCTATTTATCATTATTTTTTAAATTGAATTAAATAGTTTTTTTCCATGGCGAAAAGACAAAATCGCCAAAAATATAATATACAAACTCCACACTTTTTATTTCAAAACAGGATTGATTTGAACTAGATAGTATCGAACCCGGTAACGGAACCCGGTAAGCATTTTAAAATTTATGTTTGAATTAAATTATTTTTTAAAATACGAAAAGAAAAAATTCGTCAAAAATATAATATACAAACTCTACACTTCTTATTTCAAAACAGGATTGATTTGAACCAGATAGTTTGTGTTTTTACGTCAAATTAGTTCTGACGAAGGCGTAAGCATTTTAAAAATTTATGTATTTTATAAGAATTTTTTTAAATTATAATATTATTTAAAATATTTTTTGAAAACAAAATTTGGTGTGCAAAATTGTTTTATGGCTAGTGCAAGAATTATTTATGCATTTAACACATAAGATTTCCGCAAAGATTAAATGGTAAAAAAAGAAAATAAAAGACGAATGTACCTACAAACTACCTTAACCCTCAACTATACGCAATAAGAATGGTTCAAGAAAGGCCTTATTTGATTGCATCAACTACATGACAACAATGGAATTCCCACTGATGGGCGACCTTAAAAAGTGGCTCTCAAGGCAGACTCATGAAAAATATGACACCTTTGGGATTTTGGCTTTTGTTGTGTTCCATTTGTAATAGTTTAAACTTACAAAGCTGGTAAAAATGTCTTTATGTTTGAATCCAATTAGTTATTTTTTCAGTTGATTGCCGATAATGTTACATGATATAATATATACCTGCACAATAAATTTTATTATGAAAACGAAGTATTTATATCCAACTGTATTTATAAACATAGTTTTTTATTTTCATAAAATGACAAAGTTATGAATTGACATATTAATCGAAATATTGCCGCAGGTAACTGATTTAAGATCACTTTGTAATGTTCAACGTAAGAGTACAACTTTCTTTAGCGTTTTTTCTCCTTGCATGCTTCTCTTTACAGCCATTCTAATTTCTCAATTTTCCATCGAAAAGCATGACATATGAAAGAATTTTCACTAAGCACATAAGACGCTTCCGTTTTGTTAAAATCCATTCAGAAGAGTTAAAGAAATGAGAAAAGAGTTAGAAATAATTTAGTAATTGATCGATCTCTATTCGTCTCTTTTCCAGGATTGGGTCTACCCATGTTGTTGATGAAAATTGTTTATTTAGAGATACGAACCCTTCACCATAAATTTTAGCAGAGCAAAATCACCTGTCTAAAGCGTTAGCATTGGACGCCAAATATGAATACAGAAATAATGCATTTTATAATAGCAAGGCTTGTTGTGGAAAAGATGAAGGCCAGAGTAACTTCGCAGAAATTGCGGAATATGCTTTTTAGGCAATTTAAAATAAACTATTTAAGTAACATGTGCTACTTTCCAACGTTATTTTATATGATTTTATTGTAAAAAAGCATTGTGTATTTTTGTTCGATTTCAAACAGGTTAAGAGCCATTGTGTTACGGTAGGCTGGAGAGGCGTCAGGTCAAAATCAGGAGTTGAACCCTTGACATTGCGTTCTAAGCCCTCAGGGACAAAGAAAAATAAAAGAAATTACCGAAGATGTTTTCTTTTATAAGAAATTGTACACTTTGTTGTTTGCGAAAAATTTCGGAAGCTTAACAAACTTTTAGATAAAATTATTACAACGCGATAGAGTAGTTTGTTGTAGTTTAAGTTCTGTAAGCAGTTTCTTATTTATGGTCGCCAAAAGTTTTCGAGCGAAAAACATTTTTTCACATTATTAGTCATTTAAATTGATTCAGTACCTACAGTAAGGATTTAAAATGTTTGCTTGATAAAAAAAACTTTTATATCTATTCGGTGACTAAGAAGCTATATGAGGATTTTTTCTGATTTTACTTCATCATCTATTCATCATCCACAAATAGCGAACAGTAAAAAATAGTCGTAATTATTCGAAAACTTTTTTTGCCAGTGGTAATATGTGAAAATTTGAATAAATATTGAACAATACAAATAATATAAAGGCACCAAACTTCTCGCGTGAAAAGCAAGATTTTTTTTTTATCCAATCAAGATATAATGCACCGTAAACATCCGGAGATCGCAAAAATAATTTAAAAAAAATACTATTGATTTCGAAAAGATACGTGAAAAATACATCGATGTCATAAACAGTAGATATGGTAATTTTTTATATGTATTATGTTGAGATTAAAAATATAAAATTCACACACTAACTATATATCTGATACAATATTTAATACTCAACCTATCTATGTAAGAGAAAAAGTAGCTACGCCAGAAAATTTCATACTAGAAAATTACATACTTGCTTCTTTCATTTTGAAATATGGTAGGGTCGCAATGATATAATAACAAACATATTCTTTGTGGCGTTATAATTTTTGCGTTTTTATGAGGGTGGAAAAAGGTGGCAATATCATTTAACAAGGGTTTGTATCACTTAATGTCACAATGTCATGTTATACTGGTTGAAATGATGACTTTTTACAGAATTAAATATAAGTGTTATTTATCTTTGTACATTGTTAAAATTGTAATGCTTTATTTTAAGGTAATCAGGAATGGTAAATAGTGTAAATTTATAACCGTTTTTTGTATATTTACAGATATTTAAATGTTTAACCATATAAATTTAACATTTATAACTTGAAGTATTTGCATGATTCAATGTACCAAGCCCGTGGCCTAATTATATTTTGTGATAATTAAATTGAACGTTGAAAACTTACTAGTACAAAGTTTTGTGTACTATGGCGTTGATAAGAATATATTAAAATCATTTATAATATTCAACAAAGTGCTCATATTTAAACTATATGAAATAACTGCTGAGGAGCGAATTTGCGTTATTTTATAATACAATGTTTCGTTGATATTCCTGCTTTCGAGTTTTGTAGTTAAGCCATAAATATGATTTTTTGGTGTATAAACGTTTTTTTCAAATAAATTTTTGATATTTTCATCTCCTAACCAGGGCTTTGGAGTTCCGTAAAGAAAAGTCCGACTCCGACTCCGACTAAAAAAATGGTTAATATCGTCACTTTTTTTCTCTAATTTTCCTATTTATGTGTATTCAATTAAATATAAACCCTATCAATGCGGCCAAAAGCCAAATTTGACATATTAAATACAAAAATAAAAAGTTCAAACTTTTCAAAATTTACGACTCCGAGTACGACTCCAGCCAAAAAACCCCGACTCCACGACTTCGACTCCGACTCCACAGTCCGGCTCCTAACACATTCTTTAAAACGTAATTCTGTACAGTGCTTGTCAGTCGTTCTCCGATCATTATTGTTTACCTCCATATTTCGACAAAAGCCAGCCCTGAACCATATAGAACGATATATAGATGAATATCAAATGACAATATGTAAACAGTGTTATATTTTTTTTATTCTACCCATAGCATTATTTATTTATAACTGAACAACAAAAGCATCCAAAAAGGTTTATGTCAGTGGGCAATTAGTAAACATGTATCGTCAGGAATTCGTATGTTACTCGGTTGATAATGATATTAAAAACTGAAATGTGAATATTTGTGGAATAAAGTTTATCCACTGAACCTAAAAATGTAAAGATATGAAGTTTTGAGTGAAGGCACGTTTGTGTTGAACGTATGTCGGTAGGTATTACGTGATCCTGCATGCAAATACCGGAAGGTTATGCTACATTGTACAATGTGACATAACCTATCCGTGAAACACGAACAAAATAACAAGTTAACTCTCTTTTTCGATGGTTTCGGCGGTAACATTTTAATATAAAATACAATGTGACATAACCTATCCAAAGTTTGAAAATGATTAAGTACGAACAAAATAACAAGTTAACTGTCATTTCAGAATACTATATTTTAGGCCGTTTTCTCTTATAAGATAAAAGAAGCGGTCTTCATTTGAATATGTGCATATAAAACAAGAAGGTGAGTAACTGCATTTTATTTAAAAAAAATTGTGTCGAGTATGTTTCATTGAGAATGACGTGTTAAATTTTAAAAAGGTAATAAGTAACATTCTATAAAGAAATAAATAAAAAAAATACAATAGAGGAAAAAAAAATCAGGAAGCTTTAAAGCAAATAATTTATTTTGACATTTTTAATATAATTTCATAGCACCAGTTCATAATCTTGTAATATTGACTGTGTAATATTTTTCAATATATTTTTCTTTCTAAAAAAGAATTGAAATATACCATATATAATAATATAATTAGTAAACTTACCTACATTCGATTTTATCAATTTACCACATTATTATGAATTTACAAAATGTTTGTATGTATTTAGTATAATTTTACCAAAAATTTATTTATATATTCGTTAACTATAAAATATATTTTTTGGAATCTCAGTTTTAATTATTATTTAAAAATTGACATCAAACATTACGATTTTAGCATATTTATTAACTAGAATAAAACGAACAAATGAGAAACTGAAATAAGAATACGCTTCCAATAAACACTAAAGTTAGAATTTTAATTACAGTTTCGTTCTAGAAACATTACTTTGTTGACGGTGTATAATTAAAAGCATACCGAAACGCTATTCAAATACGCATACCATTTTAAATAGGTGAAACCATCTTAGTTTTAGTTTTTGTAATTATTTTCTATTAATTATAAAGCAGTGAAGGTCACTTTACTATGACAGATGCCCTCCAAAGACACTGAACATGTTGACTTGTTTTTTAAAGATCACACCACTACGTAAAGATATATGTCAGGTGACAAAACAATCTTGGTCATCTCCAGATACTAAGTTTTTGGGATTTATTGATGGTATGACTGCTCACGCTATTTCAAACATGGTTATTACGTCATTTTCTGCAACATTTTTTTTTTAAATATATTTTATTTTCCTGAAATAGTCATCTCCATCGTCTATCAACTGATTGATTGCTAGAATTGTTTTTAAAAAAATGCTAGAAAAGGTTGCACAATTAAAACACAAGCGTCATAATGGGTGTCTTTGATCGAAGTAAAATGACTTTGATATTATACAACACTATAAGCTAATTGTCATAATTGTAGTTTTAAGTGACTTTCATTTATATAAGTAATGCAATAAAAACGATGTAGGTTCCATGAAATATATTCTGAGCCACCAAAAGATAACCAACATCGGCGGTTAAAAGTCCTCCACATCATTGATGTTATTTTACTGAATGTTGTGAAATTTTCACCGCACAAAATCTTAATTATAATCAAAACAAGCAGCTTCAAATAAAAAAAAATTGTGCCTAAAAATTATAAAAATCAACTTTTTGCAAGTCGATTTTCAAAAAAAACTTTTGGATTCAACTTTTCAATGCGGAAAATCTGCTGCTTCGTTTTGAGGTGAGAAAAAAACTTTTCCAATTATTTTGTAATTATTAACAAACTAAATATTTTTCTACTGCTCGCGTTCGGTCATTATTTTCACCCTTTAATGAAGTTACAGATCCCGCCTAATTTTGAGGCTTCTTTTTATTCATCAAACAATCAATAATTGGGAAACTCCTCAGAACAGAAGAGAACTAGTTTTTAATTTTTATTTTATAAGTAAACTCTCCATATTAGAGTATCGCATTTCTTCTCTTGCAATTAGTATAAGAATATTATATCAATACCTGTTTAACTATTGACACATTCAGATTATTGACTCATCAGTTGAAAATGCTCGCCATGAGCGAAACCGGCCCGGACTAAATAAATTGTATGTGGAATAACAAATAATAATGTTTTATTATTTTTATAATATTGACACATTGTTATCAAATTATCAGAATTGGTTTAACGGAGGGCGAAACTTTTTTAAAATGGGCTGCGTAGAAAAAATACAAATTCAATAAGAAAATTGGGAAACATAAGGTTAAAATAAATACATTTTAAGCAAGCTTCATGTAGTAGTTTGTACTATTGATAACATGTATCGCATACATTTTAGCTTTAACCATGAAAAAGTGCACAGTAGATAATAGTTGTATAAGTATGTCGGCAAGTGTATTTACACAATTATTTGACACAAGTGTCTCCTTAACCAGCTTAAGAATTCATTTTTATACAAAAATAAGAAAAAATATACATATGTTTACTAAAATACAATTCTTTTGTATCATAATGTGTTAATTAACCTTAATTACTTAAGATTGTCGCAGTATTTATAAATTTCACCAACTGTTCTTATATCATACTAATGTTGGTACTAATTATGTCACCTAAGCGTTTTTTCCATGATATCTCATCTGATTTATGCATTTTCTCGTGTGGAAATTCCACAATTATTTCTTAATTGCTCTTCTTTCCACACTATGAATTTCTATATAAAAAAAAATTGTGTTTCTATGACAACGAATTATTTACAATATTCTCATCACAGTTTATTGGGCATTATTGTACTAAATCAGAACATAATTAATAGTAAGGCAGCAGAGTTTCTTTTGTCTAGTTGGTATAACCAGTTATTATTTTCTTCTGAAACGCTATTAAAAATGTATGCTGTCAAAAGAAAGTAAGTGTTTTGGGAATCTTTATGTGTGTGTATTTATTTAAAATATCTTGACAGTGTTCAGTATTAGCTTTAAAATGACGCGTATTAAAATAAACAAAATAGTCGATTACAATTCCTCTTTGAAGGGTTATTGTATAATACATACGTATTTGGTCAAAATATTGATTTAAAGATAAATCTTTTTCACTTTTTAGGGGTGTTCCCTGTACTAAAAATAATAACACATTTTTAGTACTTATTCCACATAAAATTTATTGTATCAGAACTGGCTTCGCTCATGGCAATCATTATCATCTGATAAGAAATACAACGGAACAGTGATATTTATACAAAAGTTAAGCAAATATTACAAGGTATGACAAACAATTGGTATTACAACTAAGCAAATAAATTAAAGCAAAATATTTTGCTTGTATCTCCTCATTTCAGAGATGGCAAGGATTGAATAAGGAGAGAACATGTATGTTTATATCTAAATGCCATATTTTAGATGCGGATAAGGATCGAATATGGTAGGGGTATACATGAAAATGTCGCAGGTGTCGAATCCAGGATTCGAAACCTTTACCTCGGAACCAACTCGGTCGAAATATTTGCTAGGAGCTCACTTGGATACTAGATATCTTAGTTTCATAACTGAAATATCATTTAAAAGTTCTAGAAAACAAACCAGAGTCAATTGAAACCTCTCTTTTCAATGTGTTTTTTTTTTGAGTGAACAGCTTTATGAGAATAAATTTTATTCCAAAACAGTACGAAACATTTCATAAAATTTAGAGCTATTTTATAATCATTTCATCGTCAGAAATTTTCCCAACAAGTATATGTCAATTTAATGCAATTATTAAGGCTTTCACGGGTTTCATAATATGTAGAAAAGAGTTTTGGAGGAATTCTTAAATACATAATCTGACGGCAACCTTTGTTGATATCGCACATTATTTTCTAGAAAAATTGTGTCTTTTACAATTAATTAACGACACATGGAGGTGATAATCCAAAAAATGCTATCAATTAACTTGTAAATACATTTAATTGTCCACACTATACACGATGGAAGTTTAGTTGTATAAACATCGTTTCTTCGGAGTAGTAAAAATAAAATAGCAAAAAGAAAACCAATTCACCCAAGCTTATCGATATATATCTAACTCATATATGTTTATATGAACACTGGTGTTTTATCTCTCCACTGTTAAATATAAAACACTTTTAACACATTAAAATTCTTCAAATGTAACATTTCGAAAAGTGTAGACAAGTGGTATGATTGAGTTTGTTCGACTCCTCTCGAAAAGAAATTGCTTACAATATTTAAAATGTGTCAAAATCTTTTTTGCGATTTTTGAGTCAGATTTGATCGACCATAGATCGTCCTGCGTTGATATTAGCGTTCTGATTTCATTTGTTTAATACAAAAATTTTCTTGCGTAGAAGGTTAATCATTTTGTTTTGAGTATTTTAAATCAAGCTGTTTTAATGGGACATCTCAAAAGAGTATGGTTCTCAGTATCAATAACTCTATCTTCAGTGTAGATAAAGATAAAAAAAATGCAGCAGCTAGTAACTAATTGCTCTTTATTCCTTTTGTTTTCAAGATCAGATATAAGTTGGGTTAATATACCAATTAATAAAATAACTGATAAGTTCATTTATTAAAGATTTTATTCGTGAATTTGAGCCCTTCATCGGTTATCCCCGTTCGGTTAACCACTGTTTTACGCTACCGAACTTTCATATCTCTACATATTTTATTAACGTCATGTTGTTTATTTGATTAATTATGTATAATTTTGGTTTCACTCATTGGCTACTGAGGAAATCAAAACACATAAAAACGACGCGTATTCAAAGTCACCCGTAGCCAATGAGTTAATTATCATATATTATGTATGATTTTCTATTAATAATAACCCATATAAGTGCGTTGACATCATGCACATGTTTTAAGCAAAACCTTACACACTGTTAAATGTTCCTGCTAGATATGTTCCAACTAGTTCCAAAAAAATATCACCACAATTACTTGGACTGGAGCGGGACGTTTGTAAGGCCACCACAAAGAGCTGGTAATGAGAGAACGGATATAATACGTTTGTGATAACGATATTCACACATCACGTGACGGATGAAGATAGCGATTGTTTTTTTACACCAAAACATTGCACGAAAAACATCGTGACCTTTGGATGAAGATTGATTTTGTATGCTGCTAAGCAACACTTCGGGTTACCTTGAACAATTAAAATTATATGGCTTGATTGAATGCAAAATTTAAAGCAATACCTTATATTTTAAAACTCGATCTCAATAAGTCAAAGCAACAGGGTTTATTGTCGCAGAGTCTCCCTATGCCATTAGCGGCGGGGAGCCAGCAAGGACAGAAAACTAGGCGCTACGTAAGCTCTCTGAAGGGGAGGGTGGTTTGAATGGAACCCCGTGGTTGCGAGGTCACCGACGGCCATGAAACAAGAGGTATGGATTCTGTGAATATCGCTGAGTAATGAATCAACAAACAGGAAAATATTTGTAAAAAATATATTCTTTTCTCTTTTCAGCCAAGTCAAAGAATGCGGAGAGCTTTTGAAATAAAAGGCTAGACACACAATGCTCGCAAGCATAATGGAGTATTTATATTAGTCAAATAAGCGTCTATTAAATTTTCCACGAAAAAGACCGGAAAGTATACAGAGAAAATCCAGAATATCCAAAAATACCATATATAATTTTTCTATGAGAACTGCACGTTACTCAGTTGATCAACCTCTCTTTTTCGAAGAGAGTAGGGATGGAAATAATACGAGGACTAGGACAGGACTAGTTATTAGCTAATCGCTGTCACTATGCGTCGATCTTTGGGATCGGAAAGGTGGGAAGGGATTTTCAACAACACAAACACCCATGCCTTTGAACAGATTTATCGACTGAAAAAATCCGCTCGTACCTGGAATCGAACCCGGGCGGTCCGGCACGCAAGTCCAAGCCGTTGCCACTGCGCCACGGACATATAAATTTTCCAAGCTTAAAATATTGTGCACCATGTGAACAGTTTTCAGAATTTTAGGAAATGATTTTATATGTATTTTTACGTTTTATATTTCTCAACTGGAATCTACTTCTCTGTCTTTACCTTCAATATTTAAGTTCAAACATTAAAGTTTTTATGAAATACATGTGTAGTATTTTATCTAAAGATGTTTGTTCAATAATGTTAGTATTCATTTTGATTTTTAGAAACATTTTTATAAAACAAAATAACTAATTAATTTCTTGGTGAGGAGGAGCCTGCTTCAATATGTCGTTAAATACAGCCATTGGACTGAGTAAAATTTTTCCATTTCACCGTTTTCACTTATTTGACAAATTCCATACATTTTGAACTATATGTATCCTAGTAAGTTTATTGAATGCAGCCTTCCGGTATGAAAATATTTCCCATTAATAGAGTAGTGTTTTTGTGTAGAAACGCAGATATCTTTTAACGAGTATAGCGGGTGCCTTGTCAGAGATTATTATATTTTCTTATTTGCATCGAAGTGCTTTGAAACAAAAAAAATGTATTATACGAATGATTTTGTTTGACTTACACGAAAAATTCTTCAATTTGATAAATCATTGTCACATATATAGTTTGACCCTTGTATACGACGCATTTCGAAGACTCATCCGTCAAATGAATGACAGCTTGAATGTACAAATGCTATTTTAATATGCGGGGTCTTGATAGTCAAACAGTAATATATGATTACTTTAATAAAAAATACGCGCTCAGTTCTTAAAATATATTATTTCGATACTCTGATCAAACGATTTTCGTGTAAATCTATCGTAAGCGTCATTATTTTACCGTGAGTATGAAATCAAAATACAATTATAAAGTGACTTTATCTTTTATTCTTTTCCGGTATATTCAAACATATTATGTAAATTACGAATCACTTTGCTGAAAGCGGAATTCTAAGGAAATGGGAATATTGTAAACAGAATCACGTAATGTGTTTTAATGTTGTTTGATTTGATCTGGTTTTCAAAACGAATGTAATTTACGTAAATAAACAGACTACTAGACGTACGGAATCAATCATTTGGCTTTCAATAAATACAAGCGTTATAAATAGCTAAAAAAAATAATAATTTTTGGTTGCCATGTGCGCAAAAATAAACTAATTTAGTTTTGAAATTAGTATTCCGATACGTTGAAACAAATTTTATATATATTTAACAAAAGATAATGAAGTATCTTCATTTTAATAAAAAATACCTTACCTTTTCACATTCAGATTCTTCTATACCAATCCTCAAAATGTTATCAGGAAGATTAAATTTTAAATTCTCAATAATGACGTGGTTCTCATTTAGGTTTCGTATAAGCCGATCCGGTCCGTCGCGCAGTGTCAACGAAGTTAGCTTGCGTGCTGGATCGCCCGTGTTCGATTCCCGGTACGAGCGGATTTTTTCAGTCTATAAATCTGGTCAAAGGCATGGGTGTTTGTGTTGTAGAAAATCTCGACCCACCTTTCCGATCCCAAAGAGCGATGCATAGTGACAGCGATTAACTAATCACTAGTCCTGTCCTAGTCCTCGTATCCTTTCCATCCCTACTCTCTTCGAAAAAAGAGATGTTGAGCAACTGAGTAATAGGCAGTTCTCGTAGAAAAAAAAAGAAATGCTAAGATAAACTCCGTGAGGAGTCCATATGCTCCAAGTTGGGAGCGGACATGGTAAAAAAAAATTATCCGAAAGAAATATATGGACAACTTTATTTTTCTTTCAGCATTACAACTTATGAACGAGATCATGCCCGAGAGAAAATAAGTTGGATACAGACATCCATACTACACATATGTCTTCAGATAGATTTATCTCCAAAATTTCGTTTTTCATTGATAAAATGTATATTATCTATTTAAAGCCAATATATAATGGATAAACGAAAATCAGATCAAAAGTCTAAATAACTAGCAACTAACTCCTGTAATTCTTGTCGAACTTAATACTTTGATAACATATATTGAACATACACTTAAATTGATGATAATTATAAAAACTTAAATAAAGTCTATATGTTTTACATTGAATGTGAACGTTGAAAAAACTGTTGTCTTACCTGATTTTAGTGTAAGAGAATAATCCAATATAGTTTGATTGAACTTTGTTTTTCCTTCAAGATATTGCAGTAAATTAATTCACCTTCGTCTCATATTTAATTTTGGCATGTAAACATTGTATAGCTTTGAAACCGTGGGTAAAATTCATGGCATATTATGTTACGTATCATGTAACGGTTTATTTTTGAGAGCATAGGTCAAGATAAACACGTTAGCGAGCTCATGAAGATCAAGGTCCACGATGGAAAATACAAGAGAATGGTGATATGAAAAAAAAAATCAAATTAAAGACACCAAACTTAGTCACCTACCAATCACTGGCGTGCGTAAAACAACGACAGGAAACAAATGATTGAAAATGACAGCTTTTTTGATGGAGATAAAATAACAATAATTCACCTCATCAAAAACTCATATACCATTCGTTTTATATTCGGCAAGTCACTGTTTATCAACTGTACACCAGTGACGTTTGTGAAAAAGTTGAGCACAAACCTAAGTCATGCTTTTATCTATTGTTGTGTGAATTATTTATATTGGACTCATGCGCTTCATATTGTTAATAAATAGATTTCCTAAAAGAAGCGTGTGAGCAGGTAAGGGAAAAAAATGACACACTATCGATACATGTCGTTTGATAGTAATTATCTGTTGTGTTAATTATAAATTTTTTATCGCCAAAAATTATAATTATTTCAGCGTACTGGAGAGCATGGGAGCCATGTTTTTGGTTACTGTTCCTGGACCACTTCTAGAAATAATTAGAATGTTTGAGTGTTTGAGTGTTAAACATGAGTTATTTTTTTTAGGGATATACCCATTTAAATCCGTAGCCGGAAGGTTTGGAGTCAAACGCTGCACTGGAAAGATAAAACCTAAAATAACCAGCAAGAAAAACTATTTTTTACTCAGTAACGAAGGTATGAAACTACATTTAAATACCGATCTTGATCTATACATAAAAAACGTGAAAGTGGTACATAATGTGTTTGTTTATTGACAGTTAACTCCTTAAAGTGATATTTTTTATGATGAATTTTGATCGATCTTATTTTTAATTATAAATATAATTTTAAAAGTACGCTACTGTATATCAGTCAATGTTATTGTAAAAATGGTATCTTTGAACGTGTGCCAAATTAATTCAAATGCGTATTGTTCAATGTAGTTTACGAAATATGCAAAGTAATGTATATATTTTAACTATCCGTAATATATATATATTTCTCTAACAAAAGAACATGGTTGTTTGAAAAAATATTATTGTAAAATATACAAATAGACTTCAGTGCTCTGTTTAATACTACGCGGTTTCTATGAGGATTAGTTATTAACGTACACAAAAAATACTGTTTAAGTGAAATTGATTTTTTATAATTTATTCGTTATAACTTATTTTCTATTTAATATCTACTATTATGGAATATAATCAGTATAGTGGCTGAGTGATTATTGCGATTGGGTTGGTTGAAGTATCAATAGACTCGAATCCATTTTATCTATTAACGTAAGAAGACTTGCAGTAACAAATTTAAACATTCACTCCCATTCTTCAGTTCCTAAAGACGAAATATTTTCCTAGCACCCATCCTTAACTAAAACAGGACGCATGGAAAGTGGTTAACTAACGACTAGTTCTTTTCAAGCTTCGACGTTTTATAATTATCTCCTTCAATAAGGGACATTCATAAACTGAATACAAATCAGTAATCGTAAAACAAATTTTCAATCTGATTACTTCATTACGAGTATGCACCATATTGGTAGCGGTTCAAATGACTTTCTTCCAGGGCTGTGGAGTCGGAGACGGAGTCGTCGCGGGGCTTTGGCCAGAGTCGGAAATTTTTAATATGTCAAAATTGCTTTTGGCCGGATTGGTAGTGTTGATATTTAATTGAATACACATAATTAGGAAAATTAGGAAAAAAAAGTAACAATATTAAACTTTTTTTAGTCGGAGTCGTATTTTTGGTTAATGTTGGAGTCGAAGTCGTGGTTTTGGTAAATGCTGGAGTCGGAGTCAGAGCCGAACTTTTTTTTACCGACTCTACAGCCCTGCTTTCTTCTTTCAATACGTTTAATAATTATGCTTCGCGGACATGCTTAAATACTAAATATGCCAAAGAGAGTAATTCCATTGAATGAAGTACATTAAAATAAGAAATATGTAATGGGCAGGGATTCATCCGATGAAATTAGCGGCTGTTAGATGTGAAAGTGTGTTTACTGGAATTATTCCAGCAGTCAATGTATCCCAAAGGAACATTGAGCATTCTTGCTTGAACTTGACTTTGTGCGTTGACCCTCTCAATAATCGAGAAAGTGAGTTGGCGTGATTTCGTTTACTTAGCAAACGTTTATTCCTGGGAGTTAAAAGCTTTGCGACTCTTTTCGGTAATGGCCGGCGTTACGAACGTTTTTATTTTTATGCGTGCCTTTAACTTTATCATCACTATTTCAATTATCCATATTGAGAGCAGACATTCTTTCTCTGTGAGTATCTAATCGAGTCGGATTGATAAATATTTCTTTGGTGTAATGAAAACACATGTGTTAGCTGTATAATTTTATTTATGCTGGAAAGCTTTAATGTCAGCTTTTTATTTTTTAATAATTCCTACTACTATCAAATATAATTTTGCTACATTGAAATATATATTTTTTTACTGTTAGGAACAGTTTTTTCTAAACTTTTATTACGTCATATATTTAGTAAAAAATATTGACAAACAGACACATATTTTAATAATAAAATTACATACATAGTTTATTTATGACTAAAATAAAAGTATGAGAAACAATAAACGTTTCAAATATTGAACGTTTTGCACTTTCCAGCATGGAAACCGCTGTCTAGGAATATAATTAAATTAATATTATTTTCTCTTGTAACGATAGAGACGCTTGATTTTAAAAGAAGCTTCTTTATAGTATAATATAATTCTGTCAAGGACTACTTCTAAGAAACAAAACTTATTGGTAATCGTTTTATTAATACTTTCGTAAATGATAAATAAATATTGTATATAAAGGTTTATAAAACATCAAAAAACAGTGACTATATATTTTACTCTCTCTGTGTTAGTGGAGCACACGTCGAACCAAATGCATTAGGTGAAGTGGAATCACAATGGTTGAAAGATGGGATGGGACAGGACAAGGCTATGTATGTATATTCCCAATGTGTGCCTTATGGACTCCTAGAGAATTTTTCTAAAGAACTTTTCTACAAGAACTACTTGTTTTTTTTTCGAAGAGATTACATATAGAAGAGACAGGACTAAGTCATAACTAGTGGTTAGCTAATCTTTTGTAACGTCCCGTTTTTAGACTAGTATGGGTGTGGGAAGGAATTTTGGACAACACACACGTTTTTGTCTACGCCCAGAAATCAAAGATTTGATTGAAAATTATATCTTTCCGGATTGAGATTCGAGCCTATGAGCTCCGCAACCAAGGTCAACGACGTTATCACTCGACCACGAACACGACCGGACAAGTTTCTACTGAGGTATATTGGTATTTAACCAAGCTAGTATCATGTTTGTGTTTCATTATATACAGTCTTAAAAATGTAATTTATTGATTATTTAGTATGGATCGAGGTGTTTCAATTAAAAAACTATTGACAGAAAATGAGTCACACGGTTAGTTCGAATGATGTTGGTATGGAGCTATTTCAGATGGTCGTGAATCGTGACTAAAGACTCCAATTCGAGTATCGGGTATTCGATTCTTGAGTATACTCTTCCATTTATCAAGTACTCGATACTCGAGTAATTTGAAAAATACTCGAGTTACACTCGATATTTATAAATGAAGACAGCAGACAAAAACTAGATAGCACTATTTAATTTATTGCTAACTTTTAAATCGATTTACACAGCAACAGAGAAAGTTTTATCTACTGCGGGATTAAAAAACAAAACATCGCACCAAATTAAAATTTGAGACGTTTAATTCTCCATTATTTTTGAAATAAATTAACTAAAGAAAATATGCTTATTTTTTTATTTATATTCACAAATTTGAATTAATTATTTATATTTTGGTACATGCAAAACTACCTGAGTATTTTTAAATTTTACTACGCGATACTCGAGAAGTTGAGATGTCGAGTAATTGAAGTCTCTAGTCGTGACTAGGGATTCCAATCCCGGGATCCCGGATCCCGAAATCCCGGGATCCCGCCGTTTTTAAGTACCTGATGAGTCCCGGGATTAGAAAACACAATCCCGAAATTTCGGGATTAACTGATTTATCAAGCACGATCGAATTATTTAAACATATTTTGTGGAACGTGTCACACAAACGCGTATGTTGCATCAGATTACTCCCACCAGTCCCACCTCTAGGACCAGATGTCTGTAATCGCGTTTCGCAAAGATTTATTAATTTCTCTACAAAAACATGTTGAAAACCGAAGCCGAACAGATTTAACTGATACACTAAAATATGTATTTAATCCTTCATCATTCAATGACAACAAAACAACTCGTAAAACTATAAAAGAAACTATTCAAAAACTTATTGAACGATTAAATGAAGAAGAAGATCAAGATATGATCGAAATATCAGAGCCACTAGAAAAGTCATCAATCGAAATTACTTCAATGCAGTCATCCCACCCAATTGAACAAGAAACAATGAAACAACAGTTACAGGATGAAATCGCAATAAGCTTGATGACATGCGAACCAAAAATTCAAAATTGCACAAGGCTTATGTCCGTTATAAACCAAGAGATGATGTTATTTGATAATGGAGGCTCACGTGGTCATCACCTCGAACTGGCATATCAATATTTGATGACTATACCCCAACAAGTGTAGAGGCTGAACGTGCTTTTTTCAGCAGTAGGCTGTTTGGGAAAAAAATTAGATCTAGACTAAATGATGAAACGCTTGATGCTTTGTTATTACTACGTGCGTTTTTTCAAAATATTTTTTTCAATTAATTTTGTCACTTTTTTATTTATATTATTTTCCATTTTAACCCTAAAGTTTAACCCCTATTTAAGTCTAAAATTATACGTACATTATACATTGAACAATAAACAAATGTCAAAATAAATTGTATTATTCATTTTAAGCTATTTTTATCGATAAAATAACATAGCTAATATTAAATAAATAAGAAAAATATCCCAGATCCCGGGACTGATCCCGGGATCCCGGGACCAACTTATTGCAATCCCGAAATCCCGGGATCAAAATTTTGGCCCGGGATTGGAATCCCTAGTCGTGACACAATGGACGTAACTGACTTGGCGTTAATTATGCATCTCGATTGTATTCATACGAAAAAACATTGATTTCGGCAGCAAACAGTGTCTCGCGAAATGTTGATGTCATGTACCGATAAGCTACGGGAGTTACTGTGTCAAACAGTTTTTTAAAAGTAGGTGTATAGTATAATTGCAAAGATTAAAATGCTCAAGTAGTTCAAGTTTAATAGCAATATTCATGAATAAACCGCTGACTAAGTCAAAAGGCTATCGGTTTGCGGTTGATAATACTATATTTATATCAGTCTCTAATTATAACCCCTTGCTAACGAAATTCATACAAAATAATAAGCATAAAATTAAAATTCATTATTTACAAACTTAAGACCGCTTCTTGGTGTTATTCTCTAGTAGAATTATAGCATATTTTGTATCATAACGACCACAAAAAATGTTAAATAATAATGCGCTATCTAAAAATTTCTTGAAAATAATTTATAATATTTTTCAATTATATCGTATAAGCTATTGGCAATTTCATTAAAAAATAGTCAATGTTTTTAAAGCTTATTTAATTAAAGTCTCTTAAAAATAAACAAAAAGCAGCCAATTATGAAAAATCGTGAGAAATTAATTGGCGGCTAAAAATATTTAGTGTAATATTTGCCTATTATACAAAGTAATTTGGACATGAATCGTTAGAAATTCCTTTTTTACTGTGAGTTTTTACAGCGGGTTTTAGTTGTTATTTGTGTGTTAAGTTGTCAAGTCGTATATTAACTAAACATTATCAGCTACCAATCATAGCGCGTGTTTTCTTATTTAGTAATTATCACATAAAAACTGTTTTAAGAATTAAAAAAAAAAACAAGTGTTTATTCAGTTAAAACAATGTTCGTTCACATTGAATTCCAAGTAATGTTTTTAATTGCTTCTTTGACATACATTAATAATTGTTACGCAACGCTCACTTGTAATCATTCACCTGAGATAGAAAATGTGGCAGAATGCAAATGTAGTAAAAAATACAACTCGTTAAACTTAAACAATATTGAAAAACTGGCGCCAATAAAATACCTGATAGCCAAAGGATGCGGCATATACAAGATGGATCAAAGAATATTTGCCACTCGGAAGACAATAACTCATTTAGATTTGTCTAATAATTGTTTGAAGGACACTAACGCTATAGCTCCCTTAAATAATATCCTCCTAGATTTGGATATATCAGGAAATATGTTTATGAGTCCGACGCCCCCAAGAATATTCGCAAACCACCCGAGACTCACCAGGATTGTGATGAGTGATAATCCGTTGGAAGTAATACATTGGAAAATATTCTTCTGGGCGGTAGATCTTTTAACGCTGGACATGTCGTCGTGTGATATTTCTGATCTTCCGCTGCGTTTATTTGAAAAACCTACACAACTGCAAGACTTAAACGTCTCCAACAATAACATCGCTTCATTACATCAAAATTTATTCGGCACAATTCCCAAGTTGAAAAAGCTCGATTTATCTTATAATGATTTGCGGTCTCTACCGAATAGCTTGTTTCATAAAAATGTATTGTTAGAGAAAATAGATTTATCCGGTAATCTACTAAACGTTTTAGATGCTACATCATTTCAAAAGACACCATTGATAAATAGTTTATTTTTGTCACAGAATCAGTTGACGGCTACTTTGTGGAGCGTTGTTCAAGGATTACATGAACTAGAAGAACTGCGAGTGGACAGTAATAAAATTGAAGAAGTAATAACCGGCGGAGGTGTATTTCCAAAACTGCGACACCTTGCGTTAGCCTGTAACCACATTGGTCACATGCCAGCAGATTTCTTCGAAAGTTACTCAAGATTGCAAGAGTTATCCGTGTATGGTAACCCATGGAAATGTTCGTGTTTTCGTTATATCTGGGCAAAGATTGAAGAGAAAAACTTAAGAGTTCTTACTTATTCAAACATTACTGAAAGTTTACCTGCGTGTGTGATGGTAGAAAATGTGGATATTTGTGATAGTTCCCGTGTAGATTTAGAGTTATGGAAGAGTTGGTTTGCAAATGGAGGACATACACAATGCAAATTGTTGGAATATAGTGATGAATCAAATCTTGTAAGATGATGAAATATCATGATTTTTTTTTTATAATGTATCAGTTTATCAATCGGAATACAGAATTATGTACATATTTCCCGTGAATGTTAATGATCTGTTGGTACCCAAAATAGTGCGTCAAACGTTGAATCCTCGATACTTAAGGCATCATAAATGTTAAAATTACACGTTTCACTCGGTCGATTTGGAGTAGCTCGCGAATGTTAATCACAATCTGGACAAGTTAAGTTAAAATGGGCATTTTTTTACTTAACACCGACAATCAGTATTTGTAAAGGATTATATATCTTAAATTGAAAAGATATTTATTTATACACAACTCACTTGACTTGAAAACATGTGGGGAAATATTCATGAAATATTCTTAAAAATTCTTATTAAAAATACACCTTAATAAAGTGGAATCGGCAATACATTATTCTTATTCCTTGATTTCCGAAGTTACTATTTTTAAACACACAAAAAAGCAATGGCAGGAAATTTTAACTGTTTATAGAGTTTAAGCGGTTTAAATAAATGGTTCCAAAATATATTATTATTACACTTAAAATTTTCGCAAAATGATGTACTTTGAAAAGTGATCCCATTATATCTCCCAGTAACATCAATATGAAATGATGTGAAGGTTTTTGTAAGATTAAATGATTGATATTTACAGGATTTAATATA
The DNA here is from genome assembly GCA_028554975.1 of Himalopsyche kuldschensis. NCBI lineage: Eukaryota > Metazoa > Arthropoda > Insecta > Trichoptera > Rhyacophilidae > Himalopsyche > Himalopsyche kuldschensis. The sequence continues at coordinate 2,045,004 of JAHFWI010000067.1, read as the reverse complement.
AGGTTTTAAGCAAGATAAAATAATTTTATAAAGGGTGAAGAAAAAGATTGTCCAATGTAATAAATTCTAATGTTTTAAAATTATTATATTTAATTGTACCAAAAAAATTAGTAAGATTACTTTGTGTTACTTTATTTTAAGTGTATTGTAAAAATAAAAGTACAAATAAATGACTTATCTGTAACTATTTGGAGCTATCATTATAACAGCAATGAATTGCAATGTTTTATAAGATCATACAATCTGTCTTAATATATTTTCTACTGTAGGTACAATATATTAAAATAATAATCAATTTTACAGTTAACAAGAAATTAAACATTATTAACTTTGTTATTCCACGTATTGTGTAACATGTGGACGTGTTTTGAATCTTTGAGAAGCATCTTCAGACCTATTATCATATTTTTTTAAAAACACAAATGAACTTCCATAAAGTTAGCGAAGAATCATCGCAAGTATTTAAAGAATTTACCGTTATATTTAATGATAAAACATGTGAAATAGCCTATATACGAAAGCTCTCAAACCGAATAGTCTGGATTACAAATACAATTCATTGGAAGCAACTTTCGCCTTAAAACATGCAATAAAATGTTAAGTTTATTCAGTAGTCTTGCAAAAGCATTCCGAAAGGCAGCGTTAGGGGATGATTTAAAAAAAATCACCCAGTGGCTATTCGAATCTTGTCTGCAACACACGTTCATAAACTTTTGTATTTTTTGAATTAGTTATTTTATTTTTTTCTGAATAGAAACATTTTTTAAGCCACAGCTATTTATCTTTTTAAGACATAAGCCACTTTTGAAATCAGTCACAATTATAATATAATAAAATAATCACCTTTTGAGGTAAATTTTCACTGTCAATTATTGGTGGAATGGCATTAGAATAAAAATAATAAAACATTTTTAGTCCTTATTCCACACAAAAATTATTAGTTAAATACCTTATGATTTAACTTTAAAAGTGGAATAAGTACTACAAAATTTATATTAAAATAAAACAATGGTTAATCTCTAAAACAAACTGTTGGAATTTAGAATGTAACCTAAAAATTGCTCGATAAACGATTTTTTCGATTGTGGTCTAGTGGTAACAACATTGATGAAGCGATCAGATGAGTTTCGACTCAAACACCGGCAACGTCCATATAAAATTAAAATTTCTTAAATAAAATCTTGGTTTCTTGGACATATGTGTATGTGGTTTCATGTTTCCCTGAGTTGGTCGGGAACTTGAATTTTTTTCTGCATTGACACTGAATGTAATGCTAAAAATTTATAATTATACCTAACATATTTCTTAAGTGCGATCAACATCAAAATAACGTAAAAGTCGAGAAGTCCCAACCAAAGCATTCGCAATATTACTCGAATACTATATGGATTGAACAATTTTTTTTTTGCTAGTTATCTTGCGTCTAAATGTTTACCTAAATTAGAGTAGGCGACATATTAAATTGAGCATTAACTGTTTTGATTCTATGCAAATTAATCGATAAAGAAATACATCAAAATTTTAATACTAAAAATACTTTAATAAAATCCACAGTTTGGGAAAATCGTTTCAATCGAAAAATTCAAAACCATCATGAAACACAACCTCTAGAATGTTTCGGTGAAGTTCGTTAAACTCCGAATGACGTCACAAATGTCCGAACGTGGAATCGAAAGGGAAAGTGCATTATTTCCTTTTCTACGTACTCTGGCGGAAAAGTATTTTCTGAAACTGTAAGAATAGATGAACTGGTCAAACGTGGACTTAAATAAGCTACAGTGGTCGTAGGTAAAAGATCTACGAGCTTGTTTGATTCCATAGAATAAATAGCATTGCCAAAATGCTTTGTTTGGATATATAAATATATTGTTCAATTGCAAAGAAAACATTGATACATTGAAGCTTGACACATTGTATGATAAGTGGAACCATTATATGATTAGTGGTATTAATTAACCTGACTTTTTGAAACAGTTACAACTTTCATTGTTAAGTGATGGTATTAAACTACACATACTAAAAATACAAATTAAATCAACTAATATAAGCCGGTGGCTTACCAAAATAAGAATTTTATTGATATAAACCAGTGATCGCCAAACGGACGCACGCGAGCTACCGGTAGCTTGCGGTGGCATTTTCAGTTACTACGATCAAATTTTATCAATCGGTTAGCGGCAAAAAAAACAATCCTTAAAAATTTAAAGAAAATGCAGCATTATCAACATTATAATTAAAATATCTAAAAAAGTGAAGCAAAATGGCTGGATTTAATTAAATATTTTTTTTTAATACTATATATAGGGTAAATAAAAACTCTGCATTGAACTTAACGCCACTAAAATAAATTTTTCTCCAAAATCTTCTTTGGCAGAAAGAAATTACTTTGATTCCAAAGCCCTCATATATGTATAAGTAGCTCATCAGACTATTTATGAAAGGAGCTCATATCCTTATTGAGTTTGGAGACCACTGATATAAGCCGTTAAAGCTTAAAAACATATACAATGTGGATATGATCATATCTTTTTTTTATTTACCAAAAAGTTTAACTCAAGCGTAACATACTTATAATATTACTTATTCGGTAAAATATTGAAGTTGAATTGCCTCCATGTAATCGAATAAGCCATCAACAGTTCTACAATAAGTTTAAATATTACGTAACTACGAAGTTTATTAAAATTATATCTACCGACAAGCTTTTTTTTCAAAGCCTTGGGATGTTTTCGAAAGAGTTATCTTACGATAACTTCCACAGTGCCAATTTATTTTGAAATTGAGTATTGGCAGTTTTTGATTTAAAAAGTTTTATGGAAGTACATATATCTTATTTTTAAAAACTTTTACATTCTATAATTCCCCTCCAATTTTTCTTGACATATTTTCAACAGAAATTTATCGTTTTTTGTTCTTCCGTTGTTCCACGTAGCATAACAATAACTAATTACTATAATGTGTTATAGTTTCAACACGCTAACAATTTTTATAATACTAAATAAATAACCTTAAGCATAATGCCTGACAATGAAGATTCAATGATATTATTTAATGTGAAATTTATATTTATATGGCTATCCAAGAGGAGTTGACTCATTATGTGAGAAAAGTTTCGCTGCTTCCCTTATTATCCTGTCAAAGCGTTTTACATTTTACGGTTTTTAAGCAAAATTATAATCACAAGCTTCCATTAACAAGCTGAAAATTTTGTACGTAGCCTAACCGTAAAAATGGTTGGTCTGCTTACCGAAATAATACTTACTCATTTAGATGGTCCAATTTAACTGTCACAAAATTTTATATTTTGGTTCATTTATGTAAGAATTTTACATTGCGATTTTATCTTAGTTTTTTTGTAAAAAATTGATTCATTTTTAACTAATGTTAACTGTATTTCCCATACATACAGATTATTTATCTGGTAAATCAAAACTAAAAAGTCCTTTAAAACAGCCTTTTTACCCCAAAAATGAAATAATATTTATGTAAAATGATTAATTTAGCAAACGAATAAAAATACAACTTATAACTTTACTATTTCGATGAACTACATCTAAATTAACATTAAACAATAAAAAAGTTTATTTTAGTTATTTGTTTTTCAAAAAGTTTCCATCACCAATGAATACAAAATAAGTTTGCAAAAAGCTCCCAGATGAAATACCTCATTTTGTCAGAAGCTGACAGGCTTTAGAAAAGCTCTTGTGTATGGTGTATGTACTCTTGTTCTTGCATTCAAAATGTGATGGTTGCAATTCCATCTATTCGAAGGAATTGAGAATTCTTGAAAGGTAACTTGTCCGTGCCTTTTATAGCTTTACAGTTTTTTTTATAGAGAATTTATCAAAGATCTTCTATTTTACGTAACACATAACATACAAGATGAGTCTGCTAGGTTTGAAAAAAAATAATCAGTTTATTTTAATGCGATTTGAATTGTAAAGCTGTTCATTTAGCTTATTTACAAGAAAAAAAATCATTGAATTAAATTCATTTTCACCCATTGATCGTTTTGTTGAAGCTTTTTTAAGAATACTTCAAAATAATACTATACCGAAGTATATACGTTTTTCTTTCTTTTTAAATGCTTTTGTTTTTTATTATTTGTATTACGTCAAATCTAAAATAAACATACATACTTGCTTTTTCATTGCGTTGAAGATATAGCCTGCTATACATATACATATGTAGCTAAGAAAATATTTTTTGTTATGCAAAATAGACTACCGAGTATGTACATCCTTGAATTTGGAATGAAGATTTTTGCAACCACTATTTCGATAAGCAGAAACAAGTAATAAAATTTTCATAAATCATTCTCGATTCCAGGCTCATTTTCTTTCCGTGAAAATACAATTCTTTACGCTTTGAGGCTTTTTCTCATGAATGTTAAATTATTTTTGTATTTTACGACACCCAAATGCTAGTAAAGTAAAACAACTACCGTTTTGGTATTTTTATCTGTATTTATGATTCAAGACACTGTCGTCCAGTGTTTATATAAACAATGAAATGTGAGTTAAATAAAGGTTATTGTGTCCACGGACTTGAGTCCTATAATGGCATAATAAACGCTCTCATATATTTTTTCACAATCGATTTCTGAATGTGTAAACATTTCTTTCCCATATGAATTATGACAACGGGGCAATTATATAACGATGTATTTTCCTAGTCCCATCCGATTATCTTCACTATGTTATTAAATGAGAAGTTGAGTGACTGAATAACGAAAATTTCTTAAAAAAAAAACAACTTCTGTTGATGCTACTTTGGGAGTCCATGTACTTCATCCTTGGAGCGGTTTAAAAATAAATGGATATGAAAAAACGAATCTATCAAATAATAATCTATTTTTACCGACCTTTTTATGATATTTTCAAAAGTTGAAAAAAGTTTTGCTCAACTATAAAATTTATCTTTATAATGCAGTTGTAAAAGTGGTCCGTAATTAATTTGTCAAAACTTCAACTACCTGTAAAACTTTCAATGATATTCTTTTTTGTGGTAAGAAGATCCAGTTTTTGTTATGAATTTCTTAAATTTTTATAATCTTAGGATACTTTTGTTTTGAAAATAATCTGTGAGGAAGGTTTTGAATTGACTCGATTCCAGAAAATATATTTTCTCCAAAAGATTTTCTTTCAAGTTTGGATAAAAATAAAGACATTCCCAACATTTTTCACAGCGGATTATGCTGAAAATAAAAAGTAAACATCGTCTTTTGAGAATGTAATATAATTTAAATGCAATTTAAAAAAAACTAGCAATACTTTGAGCGTCATTTTGAGTTCCCGTAAAAGATGTAGGATAATTTCCACCATTGATAACGTCCTGCAGATAAATTAAATTTATTACCTTGATTGTGATGTTTTATGGATTTCGGAAAAGTGTTATTAGTTTATTTTTGTAACGATTACACAAAGAGAGATTACATCAAGTGGTTGGTTTGATTTTAAATATTTTCCAATTTTTATATAACATTTTTCATCATCATCATAGAAACTTATACAGTGTATGTACAAAAATATATAATTGTCTAGTTGCCATTTAAAAATTGAAAGCAAAATATCCGATGAGGGATTTGACGCGATGTACATCTTAAAATATAATCATTTTTCATTGTAAACATATATGTATGTATGTTTGGTCCATTTCGTTTGTTTGTTCAGAGAATCGTGTGGACCTAAAACAATTTTAATGGTTGGTTTGGTTAATTTTCCCCTACATTTTATTCCTAAATTAACGAGTCAAACAATTGTTTAGCCAATATACGTATAATACTTTTATTTGTAAAATAAGTTTATCCTCGAAACTATATTAGTTTAACTCATGTAATATCTAATAAATTGATGTTTCCCAAAATGTTGTTTTCGCAAATAGCGCATCATTCTTAAGCCATCTATATAAATATATATATTATTCGTCAACTATTATCACTGTGCCCAAATATTGAGATAACAGTTTGAGAATCAACGCTTAAAAGCACCGTCGTTAGACTACAATGGAGTAATATTCCCCGCCTCGGTGAGACAAAGACTTGGCATTGGCAATGAAAGGGTTTGAATTTAGTGTTGCTAACTTCTTTCCAAAAAGAATTATTAAAATTATTTTTATTACATTGTCTATGGCTGACATTAGATTTAAATCACGGAACAAATCGAATAACAAATTACTATCAATAAAGTGTTTCCAGTGCTCTTTTGTTTGCATTCAAAGTTCTAAAAATCTACTATTATTTGACAAGATTTCTTCCACATGTTCTTTTTATGACGTTAAAGAAACAGTTCACTCGTTGAATAAAGCTGTCAAAATATTGTAATTTTCATCTAAATTATTCGTACTATACGACCACACAACCTAAAATGAAGTTATGTCGAAAGAAGAAATGACACAGAAAATAAATTTCATCTTTAAAAGCACGTATGAATGAATGTTTCTTTTAGAATGTTTACTTAAATTAAAGTGCCACTTTGATAAAATATTATGGTATTGTGGACCAGTTTTTGCTCTTGAAATGATGAATGCTTTGTAAGAACATTACCAATAACTTTTCATTCGCAGTGTTTTCGACATTGCTCGTGAAAATAGAATGCGAAAGATTGAACACGTCTCTTATAAAACTATACAGGTGGTTTATAATACTTTTTCAACTTTAAATCTAACATTAGATAATAGAGATCTAGTTTCCCTCTAATTGTGAGCAAATACCATTTTGAATAGGAAAGAATTACAAATTAAAGTATTAACGACGTAACAATTGAATTTAGCCGACAATCTGCCAAAAGATTTTTTACCTTAAATAAATTCATTATAGATGGCGCATCGATAGAATGTAACATACTAGAATGAAATCATCGATGCTCATTTGTTTCCAGTTTAATGTAGCATTTTCTTCACGAATTACACATCGAATCGTTGTATCTACGAGAGTTCCGTTTTATCAAGATTTTTAAAAGATGGGAAAAAAGATCGACCAAACTGATAATCCTTTATAATTCAAATGTACATTTTATTTAAATGTTGTTCACGAATTATTAAGTATGTCACTATTAAGGAAGGCATCATTAATATTCTTCTGAATTTGTAAATTAATCGCACAGCTAACTTATTGATTACCAGGCGTCGCCCATCCTGGCAGAAGATTTAGTGGCAACGTTAGTAGAAGGAATGGACGATTGGGAATACAAGTTTGACGGCTGGGATTGCCACATTGAAAATTTCAAGAAATCAGGAGTAAGATCAACGAATGCTGCCAGAAAAGAAACTGAAAGTGGGTGAGTTAGTAGTAATGACAAGTGAAAGATGTCATTGTCTTATCGTGAACTCCCTTAGAAGAATAATATTAATTAAAACCAAGTTTTCACACTAACTTTTTAAACTGCAAGATTTTTTCCAGCTTAATGGTTGCCCTAACTTTAGTATAGTCATGCATGTATCCAAAGCTTTAAATGATAAATTCGAAATCCGGGAAACCGTTTATTAAAACAATTCGTTTCTCAATAATTGTAAGCAGCAAGAAAGAAAATATTTCCGAATTTTTTTATTCATTGTGTTTTTCATATTGATTTTATTCCATAAGTTGTGTTGGTGTTCAGAATAAGAGTTTTAAATTTACAACGCCAGAGGGAAGCAATGTGGTCCATAATTTTTAGCTCATGACAGCTGCTCCTTTTGAAACATACTTGACCAGCGGGTTCAATCAGAACAAACGATGAAGTAAATATTTTATAATGTTGGTAGGTATTTAAATTAATATTGTCTATGCCTAATCATTTGTCTTATACATTCCTTATATAAATAATGGTACACCTTGTAGATACAACTTTACAAGAAAGAAATAAAATGACAACACGACGGCAACGCTTCCAAAAATCGAGATATATTCGCAGGGCCATAAAATTGTTAAAGTACGCATTTTCTCACTTATTGCGTGCTTTGTAACAGCCATAGTAACCTTTTCCTTTTTACATTCGCGGAAACAATAAGTCTTTTTATTTTCTTAAAATCTTAAGCGCCACTTTTTAGCGGGCACTTACTATCGATTGAATATAGTCACATCTCCCGGTTGACGGTGACGTTGTGGTAAAAAATAGTACACCATGAAAGATCTGAAGGTGTAGATTGAATATGATTAGTTTTCACAATTCTCTTAAATAGTTAAAAGCCGTCGAATAAAATGATTGTTAAATAAGCCGATTTCTCTGGTTTCTATGCCTTTCCTCGATAGCTTCGTGACGGTGACATGCGTACCTACGTGTAATATGACATTTACTACAAATGTGGCATCATTACTGGACCGCCGTCAAATTGGGAACTAAAATTTTCCCCGTGGACTAGACTAGACTTTCAATAGCCATTTTAGTTTAATGTTTTGATAAAAATATACATAGTGATGTTTTTTCATTATGTAAAAATGTGTCAGTCAATACACACTTTTGGTTTAATATTACAACATCGCTCATGCGATGGTGGCGCCCTTGTTAACGGTCATGTTATAATGGTGCATCTTAATAATAAATAATAGTCAATTAATTCTTCAGTGTTTTGCTACCATTGAAAGCGAAACATGTGACTGTTTCAATACGTCTCGTGATTGCCACCAATAAAAAATGTTGTCTTTCCAAAAAAAATCTTCTTCTAAGAAAGCATAAAAAATTATGAGCACCAAAGAGATATTCTAAATCAGTCATCATTGATTTCTTCAGTTGCGTTATATATATAAGGTTAATGCTATTCATGATAAAATATATAACTGAAATCTATTTTTCATCATAGATACTTGTGTTGAGCTTTCATATTATTGATTTCCGGTTAGTTTTAATCAAAACATTTTCACAATAGACTATTGAAGCGACCTTCCGCAATATAATGTATATTTTCAAATATCCCGCCATTGAAAGTAAGGATGGAACTGATATTGAGCCCTTAGGCTGTTGCGAAGAATAGGCCCGCAAAATATTGAATACATTTTATTTGATTTTGTTTATATCACCCTGAATGCTGTAACTTTTTTCATTATATGAGTACAACACAATGCTACCCGGAAATTGGATATAATAACACGACATATTTATATTATTAGTAGTGTTATAATTATATATGTAGTGTTTTTCCGAACGTAATATATCAAGAGCCACTGATTGTTCCATCATAAAAACTTAAGCACGGAAACCCTCGGCTTAAGATAAAATGGGAGACATAAATCTTGACGAAAGCCCTAGATATATTATGCTACTTTATTTAAACACGACATTTTTAACAAGTGCGGGCAGCAACTTCTAACGGAATACTAAACTACTTGCTTCAAAAGAAGTGAAATTAGCTGATTTAAAGCTTTCGCAAATATCTGAAAATGTAATTGTTTTTCTATATAAGAAAACATGTCGTCGTACTTCTGATTAAAAAGTGTCTATAGAAAATATATAAACGGTTTTAAAGTTAATTGTTGGTGGGTATTTTTATGTTACAAAACTGTTAAAATTTGGGGAAAATAGTAACATTCTTGTGACGTATTATTTATGATTAAATAGTTTACAATTATCTAACCTTTAACTATAAATTATTAAAAATATACACATACAGGGCTTTTTTTGAAAAAAACCTGCCGGAACTCACTTCATGTCAAGCTTTTTACTAAATAAAATTATATTCAAATATCATTTAAGTAAAATTTTGTCTAATTGATTTTGAAATCTGTGAAAAAGGGTGCTGGAACACCGTTCCATCGTGTTAAATGAAAACAAACCTAGTACAAAATGTATATATATAATTATTATATGTGTTATACGACATGTATTATTGTTACAACTATCCAAAACACTTCCGTAAGTATGGCTTCATGCAAATAACCATTACTGTACTGTCGTCACTGTACCTTTACCTTTTCTAAATAGAGGCTATGTTTAAAAGTTTTCTTCACCCTTCCAGTCCATTCCGGCATACTTTAATTATAAAAAAACAAAACTTCTTTAAACTGCTTCATAAGCGACCCTTAAATAAATATCCAACAAGTGGTGTGACTTTTGTTTGCTCAGAGAAACATTTTCGAGCGAGCGAGTGTTGAAAATAAGTAAAGCCAGTCCGTAGTAAAGAGAAACGTTCCTGGTACAGGATCACTTGAATATTGAGACGCCTTTTGCCGTAGGCCAAGAAAATAACCATTGTTGAGCTTTTGAGAAAGGTTCTGAGTCTTATTGGGATCGCAAATGATTCGTATACGAGTATTTTTTCTTTAAATATTGTAACGTTTTACAATTTGCAATAGAATAAATAAACAACATCGTATTATTTACTTGTAAAATATTGATTGGTGTCTGATATACAAAACAGTATTTTAGATAGTTATAGAAGTCATTTCAAATAGTATTTCATTCGCTCAATATGTAATTCAAATTCGGTAAGATAAACAGATAATCCAGGCATGATTTATTTGAAAGATTTATTTATACATTGTATCTATAACAATATATTTGTACGGTCTTATGTACAGTTTATACTATGTTATATATAATTTATTTGTGTAGCATTATTTGTGCAGGAAACATGGAAAATAAATTTAAAATAAAAATTATTGGCACCAATATTTCATTTCCCATGAAAGGTTAACAATGTTTTAAAATACATGTAGATTACGAGGAAAATATATATCGTATAGATTGTGCAATAAGAATTAAAAGTGTACGTATCTGATATTTTTTTAATTATTTTTGTGAATTGTTGAGAATGCATATATTGAAATGATACCTTCTATTTCTTCGTGCCTTTGTCGCAATCGTCGTGAGAAGAGACGTCGATTTGCAGAAATCACCCTGCGTAAATTGTAGCAGTGCTACGCGTTTCATCGTCATTTCCGTGTTTAGAGAAGAGCGTACTTTGCAAAAATCATCGTGGTGGGACGGATTATGTAATGCTTCATAACAATCTGTGAAAAATTACCACTTCAACCTGAGGTCCAGGAAGTGTACAACGTTATCTCGCAATGGTGGGTTAGCCGAATTATTTAAAATGGCTTCACTATAAAATAAAATTTCGTACAATTTTATTATTATAATAATAATGTTTTTATTGGATACCATACGGTCACAGGCTCGAATCTGAGAAAAAAAATTTACGTCTCCACCCGTATACGTGATCTTAAAAATAAAGCGTAGAGAGAACGACTAACTCACGACTTGCTCTGTATAAAGATCAATTCAGATTGGGAGCATAAAGAGTATAATACCTAAGCAAAAGAGCCGGGGATTCACTCCGTTATTTTTGTGTAAAAATAGATAATATATGCATTAAAGTTACCTTTCCTAAGCCTAGAAAAAAGCAAAGTGGTTGATTATAAGACAAAGAAAAATATACAGACAAAGTCTTGTACAGCCAATAAAACTACGCAAATACAATACGGAAATGTGTATAGCATAGGTTCCCAACTTTTTTCAGATGGCGACCTCTTCTTATGAAGGCCAAATTGAAAAAGGCATTTTTCACAAGGTATGTAAAAAAATCAACGAAAATGCATTAGAGTGGATTTTTTTTAGTTGACTGTATAAGTTAGTGACCCCTCAGAAAACCCGTCGCGACCCATGTGTTGGGAACCTGTGGTTTAAAGTTAAGAATATGGGCTAATGTTTTTTTCATATTGATTGAAAGAGCTCAATTAAATAATATATAATGTATCAAGCCAGCGGGGATGGTTAAATATAATAATAATGACCGGAATATACGACAAAATAAAGTCGTCGAAGCAATACACCTAAGAGAATGATATTGAATATCTTTTCCAGTAACCAAGAAAGTAATTTCAATAACCAATTTCAATAATTACTGAGAATTTATGGGCTGATATTTATTTTCTTCCCTTGGCAATGAAGAAAGTTGGGAAGACGCATGTAAATATGAGTATGTTTTATTGATTTATCTAACCAATTTATTTGCCGTAGAACAACAAAATGCTAAGTAGGAAAGTTATTTGGCATATTATAATGAACGCAGAAGATTCTGGCTCCTAACCTTGATAAACATACGAAGTTCAGCGAACTTGGAAGAAAGTAATTTATGTTTCTTTTGAAATGTTTCGTCTGTTATGTTGCGTTGATTTACAGATAATTATTTAGAACAGTATTTGATCTTAAAGTAATTAATGATAAATGTCAACCATTGGTTTAAAATAATGCTGTGTTTTGGTTTATCACTAGTAAAAAATATGAATTCACTATTATAAGTTTTTGCTAAAAGTTGTACTTGTAGGTACTACAAAGGTATCTTAAAAATTCGAATGCCCGATTCGAAAATTCCGATTGAAGTAGTGTATTTCTATTCAGCCAGGTATCAAAAGAACGTAATAAAACGAACAAAAAAAAAACTGAATAATGAAGACATTTATTAAAATGAGAGCAATAAAAAACCAAGTTTCAACCACATTCCTTTTAATATATGTATAAATATACTGTTTTTTTATAATCAGTTGGAATGAATCATAAACATGAATTAGATAAATGGAATCTGTTAATAATTTTTTGTTTGCTTAATCAGACCATAGCGTTAAAGCGTATTAAAAAAATGACAATATCAAGAGTAATTAAAAACATTTATATTCTATAATTAAATAAATAATAAATTTAGTCCAAATAGTTCAACCAAATTTTATACATAAAGATTGCATTTGGTCTGAAGGTATCCTGAGTACCTAACCATCTTAACAATAGCTTCAAAAATTAAATCAGCTGTCCTTAATTTAATTTAATCAAATATTCTGTGATCCAACGGAGAAACAGATGATTTTGACACGTGAGCACATTAAGAATTCACCCACAAATATTTAGCTTTACGTGAAAAAACAGAATATCATTCTGGCCAAGACAACCAAATATTTACTTATACTACTTAAACTTAAACATTCAATTAACTTGATTTACTTTGTCATATGTATACATAAACTGCAAACATGTTTGCTATTGCTGCAACAGACGGTTCTGGATATATCATATTTGACTAAAGATTTAAACTTATCTATGAAATATTTCATCCGTATATGATAATCAAAATTATATTTTGATTAATTTTGTGGCTTCGTGTGATAGCATAAAGCGTTACACAAAATCAGTATTGGATTTTAACTAATGGCTCTAAATAATTCCGGAATTGATTAGTAGAGTTTCAAATAATTATTTATCAAAAAGATTTTTAGAATACATACATATATATATATATATAACTTACACTTAGTGGAATATTTTTTCTTATTCTAGTGATGTGTGGAAAATTCGAAGTCTCTCTACAGAGACTTGCGTGAGTTAAGAAAATCTTATTCGCTTGGTAATTTTAGGGAGTGGTGAATATAACCAAATAGATATTGAAAGCCTCGCCTACTTTCTTCATATCTTTTAGTGCTTAAAAAATGAATGTCATACAAACATGAATGCGAACAAACAAAAGGTAAGTCAATGAATTTACTATCCGTATGGCTGATGTAACGTTCTTTGTAGTTCGATAGTTTATGTTGTAATGAAATAACACGTTAGAAAATATTAACGTGTAAGTTAGGTATCTCGGGGATTCAAATTAAGTTACAATATATTATTTTAACTTTACATGATAGAAAAATTATAATATTCAATTTGATATTTTATATGGTGCGATAAGTGTTATGCATTAGATTTTCGCTTAAAAAATAAACTCTTACATTTAAAAACTTTTTAGGCTAATTTTTGTTGTTATTATTATATTAACATATAAATTCTTACGAGTTTAAATTAAAGCAAATCAAATTGTTTATGAAAATATTTGTATTCAGCGCTTTGACACTGCAAGGGGTGATAATTATATTTGAGCTATCTGTATACCGTTGCATACTTAAGTCTTGTTTAACTTTTTTGGTCCACGTTCAGAAGAGATTCTGATGTGGATGTTTATGCTTGACGATAGACTTGTTAGAAATTCTGCTAAAAAAATCCAAAAATATTGATATTTGTCATTAATTTTCGAGCTAATAACGGGTTTTAAGGACCAACGTAGGACGTATGTATGGTCGTATTTTTGTACCTATGTGTGTGATATCATTAGTTAACTAAACTTATTCTTATTACGTATAATTGAAGAAAGAAACTTGTTCAATGAAAATGCTACGCATGTTAGAGTAAATAGTAGTCAAACATAATAAAAGTGAAGTGAGGCGTAAGTGGTGGCTGAATGAATGAACTAATGTACCTCGCGACAAAGTGGTTTTTCATCTATCTTATCCTGTTAACGTATAAAACAGTATCCCTCAATTTTTTTGATAAGAGTTTGTTTGGAAAATTATTTTATATAAATATGAAAAGCGTAGAAACATAAGTATTCAATTGTACGTAAGGTCCAAACTATGAAAGAAGCTATGTTTTGATAAAGCATCTTAACTTAGCTCCACTTTGGTATTATTTATGTTGAAAACTCTCATTGAAGAAAAAGTTGTATGAACGAGCAATATCGAAAATCTTACAAGAACGTTTCCTTCTTATTACTGCGTTCAACATTTTACGTAAATTATAACCAAGCAAGTTCCAATTCAAATACAACCTTTAATTTTGCACTAATATCCTTTCTGTCAATTAAGACTGGTTTACTTAGTTACTATTAAGAAATTATTCTATAAAAATTCGGTATCACTTTCTTTTTTACTACCTTTACTTCCTTCCTACTGAAATCATACGTGGAGTCCACGAAGCGAGCTCTTAGTTTCCTGGCTATGTGTTTTGCTAGGGTGGGTACAGATTAAGTCTTGGTTTTCCTTTCCCGCACGTAAGCTACCTAAGTTTTGACTTCTAAAAGATTTTATTATCTGAGGGCTTTGTGTGGGCAAACACTTAGAAAATACTAAGGATCTTCATTGAGCTAATCAATAGAAGATAATAATTCAAGAACAAGAAGTAATTTAATTGCTCAACCTCTCTTTTTGTAAAAAGCAAGTATAAAACAATATGACTGTACATCTCTATCTCTCTTTACACCTCGTTTAAATAATCAGGTGGATGTTAATGTTAACATCACAGACATCCAGTGCCTTTTGACGCATTTTTTTCAGTGCTGTTCGAGTCGTACTCGGAGCCGGAAATTTTGAAAAAAAAAATATTTTAATTTTGCATGTAATATGTAAAATTTGGTGTTTTTGGTCAATGTTGGAGTCGCAGTCGTGTTTCCACAGCCCTGTTTTTTTAATTAATGAATCAAATTCGATTTCGTGAACTACGCAACCAAATAGAAATATGAGTAAGCTCTAGTAAATTTTAATTTGAATAAACTAGGATTCGTGTCCACTTTTTATGAGTTTCCTTCATGTGTGGGACTTTTGGCGGTTCTTGGCACGATATGGCCGACTTCCATAAACACATTATTATACGGTGGCTATTTTGAATTTGGAACAGAAATAATATGTACGGGGGGGGGGGCTGTTTCTTCCTTATTAGTATTGGAGATAGTGAGTAGGTGATTTAAAGTAAATATGTAATCCATTTTTATGACTGCTATCATCGATAGTTGAGAAGCATAGACATTAGTACTAGACAGCGTATTAAGATTGCTCACTATTTATATACTGGTAGCTGGAGGATGGATTAAGGTGACATGACGGCCTAATGTTACAATGGATAGAATCAAATTTAGCGAACTAAAGGTCATAGACTCCATTAGTTGAAATGTAAAGGTTATGCATACTCTTCACGACAGAAGTGTCAGGAATGAATCCAGTTTTCTTTACAAGATATTTTGTTTCAAACGAATTTTCGTTACATCGTGGGTAACATAAAATAAATAAAGACTTTTATCTCAAAGAATATTATTTTCTGAACAAATATAAAAACGTTTGATGCGTATTGGCAGTCATATATCCTGGTGGCCAACTTCAGACAGGACTGGGCAGCCAGTTAAATTCTGAAGGCCGGATTTATTTATCTGTAACCTTATAAGGCTGTATTGAATACATTTTTCTATTGTTTTCGAGGAGAATTTAATTATTTCACTTTTGATATGTTAACTGACATTTGTTGGTGGAAAGATATTGTATTTACTGTAAAAAATAAAATAACTTGTTTTATTTCTACGTATGTAAGTCTATTTGGTTATCATTTGTCTTATGTAGCAGTTTTTTTGTGTTTTTTGACGTGACAACGTCTTATAAATCGATGAACGCCCGCTGCACGCACGAAAAAACATGACTCATTGTCCCGTTTGTCGCGTTACGCCGAAGGCAAGCGTGCGAGCGAGAGCGCGGATAAGCGATAGAGAGGCACGATCGGCCTACCGTTCGGATTGTGCCGCATCTATCTCTCTTCCACTCGATTGGTCGATGCGTCTGAGTAGAAAAGAGACAGCGGCAGCACACAACTTATACACCTACAGTACCTACACGTGATCTGTTTACAACTGTTTATAAAGTGAAGTGAAATGTTAATGTGGTTTTCATTGTTTATATTACAACAACAATTGCGGCAATAAAGGTAATTAATTCTTGCATATTAAAAATCTGATTAACGTATAACAAATATACAAAATATCGTATCCATACAAAATAATGATAATTCAATAAAAATGATTCCATTTTATTCATAAAAGTATGCAATCATTTCATCAATGTTTTCTTATGACGTTGTCACGTTAAACTATCGTCCGTAAACCGACTTTACAGACACCAATTTTTATTTATAATAATGTGTTTTCACTAAGAAGTAATAGTCAATACCTAAAAAGCATATTGTATTAAATTAAATTAAACATATTTTTTTCTGTTAAGATCAAAACCGACATCGACCTCATGGTGAAGATCTTCAGAACATCAATTGAAAATGCCCACAATAAGTGAAATTGTTCCTGACCACTATAAAATATATTCGGAAGCAGTACAAAAAATGTGTTTTATATATTGAAATATAAACAGTTTATTAAAAAGGTTGCACTTTTCTGGATTTGAGAAAATTCATATTTTTAGGCGTTCGTACTATTCAGTTGCTGTATTCACTTTAAATGCACCCTAGGTCATAATTATTGTATGATACGTTGTGTATTGTGAAAACATCCACAGCCGGGGATTCTAATACTGGACTAACGAAACCGTTTGACTAAAGACACGGTGATCTGAAACGTTGTCATTGGTTAATTTATATTATTAATAGCCTGAATACATTACTAGGAAATCTACAGTTTTAATGTACGCAATTATTATCTAGGTGTCATTACTCAGTGTTCGATTTCACATACTGGTACCACCTTTTAAAAAAGCTTGACATGTTTAATGGTAGTAAAATTGAGATTATGTATCATTATTAACTGTAAAAATAATTATATTTTGGACAAGTTTAGTCTAGCTCGGCGGTTGTCAAACATTCAATGGATCAAGCATACTCTTTAGCGGTGTGAACTGTAATTGCTAGAAACTGATAACTTAATGCTTAATTAATTTTTGCCTTTTACCATTCGTAATACTAACCTAATACAGTCAAATTCAACAAAAAATACGTCTTTTTACCATGTCCGCTCCCAACTTGGAGCATATGAACTTTTCACTGAGTTTATCTACGAGAACTGCTTATTGCTCAGTTGCTCAACCTCTCTTTTTCGAAGAGAATAGAGATTGAAAGAAAAGAGGACTAGGACAGAAATAGTAGATTTTTGGTTCAGGAAGAGCGGAAAGGGATTTTTAACAACACGAACATCCATTGCCTTCGGACAGAATCGATGTATCGACTGAAAAAATCTGCTCGTACAGGGACTCAAGCCCGAACGGTCCGTCACGGAAGCCAACGACGTTGACCACTGCACCACGGATCTGACATTTTAATCTTTTAGTGTTTTTTTTTTGTTCATTGAAATAACATTTCCAGCAGAAATTATATCTTTTTAAATCACCATTCAAATTTTCTACACAAACTAACCGCCTAAATGTATTTTCTATGACAAGACAAAATCTTTATTTTTCTCCTTAAAACTGGCATGCATAACCTAAAACTTTTGGACCTTTTTACGTGATTTGCAAACGGAAATATAATTTGTAAACACTCGACCGTGGCGATGGGAACATAATAAAACTGTTCATTTATAAACTTTAATCTTCTAGAAGCTTAGGCTTGTTATCTAATGTGTGATACTTAAGCCGAAAAATAATGGCCAGAATTATTTTGTGGCGTCGATTATTAACAGCTCGTGCGGGATTATATTTTATAGCCTGCATATCTGCTCATTGGATTGACAACTGCGGTTGCTCTATTCTGCATGAAAATATTTGACGAGAATATTACAGTTATATTGTAAATAATAGCATTAATGATTGAACGATCGGATCAGAGTATTATGAAATCAAGCCACGTAGCAGAAATTAGTAACTGAATAAAATACACAACTTCACAAACACTTCGATGCACAGTAAAAGTTCCGCTCATTTGAAATGTATATTCGTTACTGACTTAAGGTCTGAGAAAATCAAGCACGTTCTGTTAATGACGTATTGAATTGATCAAATTATACAGACGAATATCGTGATTTAATCTTTGGATTTCCAAAACGTATCGGGCTTAAGCCTTCATTTTAAGTATTAATTATACTCTTTATATTCCTTCCGCATTATGAGTAAAAATATTTAACCCGAGAAACGATACCGCATAAAACAAATGGCATTTTTGTATTTGCGTATTTTCTGCGTATACATTTTATTGGTTTTCTAATTATAACAAATAAGCATTAAATAATGGTATTCAAGATAGTCACCCTTTTTGGCAAATCTGTTTTTCAGATATACCCCTCTTATGGGTATCTGTGGTAAGAGCTTTACCCCGGAGATCAGATGGGCCTGAGTTCAAATGCCGGCTAGATCCATATTAATTTGAGATTTTTGAAATTTAAATCAGAAATCATGGTCGATGTTGGGTTTTCATTGAGCGTCATTAAAAAAAACCTCTGTTGTTCTTAATTTTAACTTATTGGACAAATTTACATGAATTTAGAAAAACCAAAAATGGTTACTATGATATTCCGCTTGCTTTGTTTGAAGGATTTTGAGAAAAGTCTGCAAACCTATTAATAGTAGATAAAAAAAAAAATTTTTACGTTTTTCATATCGAAAAAATCTTCCACTTAATAAAAACGAGTGTATTCAGAGATTTGCGCAACCGAGCAGGAAAATGTCTGTAAAGTGTATCACCATTATATTCCGGGACTGAAAATTAGAATCCATTTCCTAGGGATCCAATTTTACAAATCCTTTAATACCTCCCATTTAGATATTTTCCCATCTGAGGATACTAGCTATTCATGAATACAAGATTCTTCTACTGCACGTAGGTACCTTGATTTCCTTATAAACACGTTTATTTGAATGGTTCATAAACATATGCACATATTGTATTTTATATGTTTATAAGGAAATAAAGGAGGGCGCTAAAAATTTTATTACCTAGACGGGGTAGTAGCTAGAAACTCAACACGTCTACGAGGGTGACCTAGGGGCCACCAGATTATTAAAATAGCCAAGTATGTGACAGCCTTACTATACCCGAAACTGCCACGTCTGAATGAAACGTGTATCGTGAAATGCTATCATCAAATAATAGGAGTATTTATTTATGTAAATATATATGCATATAAATTCACATTACAAACATAAAAAAATATACGTGTATTTGTTTTGCAACAAAAAATAGTACTCGTCTAAGCTCACGTCCACGTGGAATACGTCAACTTCCGAAGCTAACCAGTTTAAAATTGATATTCCTTTCTCGTGAGCCGTGACATTCCCATTGGCAGGCTAGTTGTGCACCTTGGAAGAACAAACAATTCATGCCCACAATTATTTGTAAAATAATCATGAAAATTAAATTTAACATTCTCAAGAATGATGAAATTCTCATTTTGCCATCGTATAATCCGAAAGAAATATATGGCCATGTAAATTTCTCTTTGAATATTTAAACTAGTATGAAAACATCTTCTGATAGTCAGTATTGGGTATTGAAACAATTAAACGATATTTATATACATATAATAGATAGAAGTGTATCGATTTATTTAATGAATTAAATAATGAAGTTTTTTCCACTGAATATTTCTAAGAGTGGATAAATTTTCGAATGCGTTATAGATATGTTTATCCTTCTAACAACGCGTTCATTTTTATTTTACTAAAAAACACCAAGAATAGGCTATAACGTATTGGCACTGGTACAATTATTGATAATTAGTAAAACAATATAAGTAAGCCACTTGTAAATATGTTCAAGTTTTATTGTTTGATAAACGTTATCATTAGAACCGGTTTCTATTCATGTTGCTTGGTTATCAGTTGAGCGCACAACACAATCTTTATTTGGACAATTTAAATGTAAATATGTTAACGAATGACATTTACAACGAGCACTTGCGAAATGTGCATTAATGTTTATTTTTACGTGCACGTTTTTATGTAACATAATTTTGGTCATAACTTAAAGTAAAGTAAGTAAATTTTGATAAAAATAAAGTAAATAGGTTCTAATTAATTTATTATTATGGCCGATGATTAGACAAACATACCAACGTTCATAATCACACAGAAACAAAGGTAACGTTTCGTCATGAAACTGTCATATTAGTTTAATAACAATACCTCATTAAATCTTACGTTGAATAAGCAAAACCGATATTTATTTTGTGCAGTTCATATCTGTTAAATATTATGTTTGACTTTTAAGAGAAATTGTTCATTGAAAGAAATTTTATACTTAGTTGGCAGTGGTTTTTAAATGAAATTTTGAAGTCAGCTCTTCATAAAGAACGTTTATTTGATTACCTAACGGATGCCCTTTGAAGAGAATTTAACTAATTTGATTAAATGTCAATGATAAAAAGATTTTTGAGGTGAGTAAATACTAGAGGATAAAGAGAAGAGTTTTGGTAATATTGTTGAGTAATGTTGTCTAGGTAAAGAAATTTAAAAAAATATGTTTCTTTTCTTTCTTAAAGAATTGAAAAATCCAATTTTGCTGAGAAATACAGCATATTTTATATCGGGAAATTTATAAGGATCCATTTTTATATACTCAAAACATTTTACTCCTAGGACAGAGTCATTGTGGTAATTGAAAAACTACGTATAAGTAAAGGGCTTTTTCCGTTCTTTACTGTGCGTTATGTACATATTTACACAGAAAATTAATTATTATGCTCATATTACTTGATAGAAACTAAAATTATTACCATTTTCCTTAGTTTTATTCAAACAATGTATTGAGGTATATTAATTATTGCTGTCGCTCACGTAGCCAAATCTGCAATTATAATATAAGGAACTCATTTTGTTTATGACAGCCATCAGGTGCTCACAATAAAGAACGAATGTTCAAATGGGTATTATCGGACACAAAAGTAGAGGCTTTCGTTATTTTTTAAAAGGAATAAATACAATAACATTACAGCTGACGCCAATGGACCATGCACTTGACAAATATAATAAAGACAGAACATAGCATATAACAAAACACAAAAATCAATCCACAGATTAAAAATCAAAAGAAAAAAAAAACAAAGCACCAAGTTCACTGCTGAAAATGTCCACCTCAATAGGCAGTACATTCATTGATCAGCTGAATACCTCTTGTAATAAAATTATATTTCAATTATATTGTAATCGTAAGCACGTCTAACAATGATGAAACATATTTTTTTCACGTAATATAAATATTAACGTTGTTTTAAAACTCATCAACATTCATTACAATATAAATGTATGAATGTTTACTTCACATGAATAAAACAAACCACTATCAAGTTATGGCATTGACACTATTCAGTCTAAAAAATATATTATTCCGCATTAATTAGTGACACCTTTCATATCGTAAATTAGTCTATTTTTTATCGCAATAAAATACAGTGTGTACATAGAGTACGAAATGTAAAAGGCACTTGTAAAATAGATCCGTGACAGCTTCTTCCAAATTAATCTTGTCTGCCTACTTCACTGATAACAATCCTCATTAAAGTTAATGTAGGTACTGAGAAATATTTAGCTTATGTATCACATAAACTGGTGCTCGGAGTTCGGATAAAGTTTTATTTTAAATTTCTTTCCTTTTTTTTCTTTAAGATTGTAAAAAGAATAATCCAAACATCCTAATAGACACAAATCTTTAAATCGATTGAAAATTCAGTAAATAAAAATCATTCTGGGTGCTTCGTCCGAGATTCTGTAAGAACTCTTCTCTCATGTCGTACTTAATTTTCGAATATTTTCATGAAAAACCCATTCGAAATATTATTAAAGAATTCGTTTATATTCGCTCTTTATCTGAATTAAATGAAGGCGTAAATACACTATCTAAAACCTTAATAGAGATTTAAAAATACGTTACTATTCTGAAACATTCCATCATAAAATAATATCGCGTCAAGTCGTAGAGTAGGCTTAATTTACTACTTCAAACTGTCATCGGTAATCATGATATCATTTTAACCTTTATTTAACCACCTGGAATGCCTCAACTAACTATTGCTACTGCATGGCTAAGCAAGTGTGTGTCACTAATGTTTTAGTCATTATTGTTTTACTATCTGGTTTATTTTTTTTTATTTACAGCAACATTTTCCTCGAAGAATATTGTTTATATCCGAATTAGTTATTCTGTGAATTATTAACATTGTAATGGTCAATTGATTTAACGTTGCATCTTTAGCATTTTCTAAACAACTATTTGAGTTTTACTCCACCCTTCAATGCTAGCACTCACCACGTCGAGTAGACAGATTACACTCGGCTAGAACGCGTGTTACGCGCTCGAGACAATCTATGTATGATACTATATAATGTTTGTTTAGGAAACAATCTAGTGAATAATAGTTAATTACGATCTTTTGATACTTATATCTTTCAAATAATCAATACAGCCGAAGAGATAGCAAAATGCTGAATATTAGTTACATAATTGTTGTGAATAGTAATGAAAATTACGATATTAGCGAAACCGGGATAGAGATTTTTTTATCATTTTTTTCAATAAAAACACCAGTTTATCGAAATTCAATCGAAAATGTTCGAAACGAGCGAAACCAGTTCTGAATTTGTAAAATAATACGTAGCAGTAACAGCAAAAACTGGGATTTTGTTTTTTAAACAATGCCTTTCTACCTATAAGTATCAGTTAACACCTTAAAAGTGACTTTCGAAATACCAGCTAAACATGAAAAACTTGGTAAATAAAAGTTCTTTTATGATTTCTTATCTTGTAGAACTAATAATTGAGAATAGTACAAAATAATTTGTCTGATATAAAATATATTAACTGTTTCTCAAAGTTTCAGAAATACTATTTTACTTAAATGAATAATTATATCTGAAAACAGCGAAAGCATTGAAATTATTTTCAAATATAATAAGATCATGTTTCAATCCATAAATAATATAAATAAATTTCATTTTTAGACTGCAGCGTGAAAATTTTTGTTTACTGTGAAAGTTTGCCTTCTAGCATGCCATGATATTTAAAATTTCATTCGTGATACGCATTTCGTGTCATTTCCACCCCGACAGATTGTTTTCATAATACCTTTTGATATGGAAATTTTCCGCAACAAAAGTAGATTGCAAAAACCCGATAATTCAACACTGATTACGTCAAAATATGAAGAGGTGGTGATACGATATTATAAAGGGTGCGAAAATGCTTTGGCAAAGGCCCCGCTGAAAACTGGCGATAAATTATCGAGCCACCGCAGTGCCGCACATTCATTTTTAATCAGAGATTAGTAAAAAAAGAAAAAAAATAGATATTTTTTAAAGATTTTTTGTAAATCAGCTTATGAAGGTGAAGAGTTGACAACCATCAATGATAATATTTGAAGTTAGAGAAAGAATGAAATAAGTATGCCATTTTTGTATCTACACCACGGGTCGCCCACTAGTGGGCGGTAAATGCTTCCGTGGTGGGCGGTGGGTGATTTTTGCCTCTACGCCACAAGTCTTTCACAATCATGACAAAACAAAGAAGTTGTCTGAAAATCAATTAAAAAAGAGACCTTCATTTATTTTTAGCGAAAATTGAATAAGAAGTAAAATATTTAGTCTCACAGCATCAGGTTCAAGGTTCTCATGAATCATTTAATTTAATTATTATTTTTTTGTTTTTTTTTCTATAAAGCACTTTTTTTGTTGCAATGAAATGTTGGTGAAAACAACTTATTTTTTAAAATTCCCGACACTCCTTCGAGATTTTATTTTCACCAATATACTGGATTGAAATATAGCGATGTTGGTGGGCGGTAAGCAAATTTTAGTATGAAAAATAAGCATAAATAGGCCGTTAACATGAACAGGTTGATGACCCCTGAACTACACTTTAGATTCTACAGCAATACAATTTGGCTATCCCAACCGTTGTTTCACGGCCGCTTTCCATAACGCTTACTGATCAATAAAATCAAGGAATTCCCGCCCAATGTTCTTGGATTGATACCTAAACTTATTGTCTAAATTAGAAATAAAAAAACCCAATGGCCAGCTGATTAAATATTGAAATGTTACGTTAATACTTATGTATATCTTATATATAAAACCGAAACGGCGTATGTATGTCAGTGGGTCTGTATTTTTTTGGGAATGATATAACATTAAATAATTATTGTCGCTTAGTCCGAGCGAAGCCGGGTAGCAATACTAGAAATACCGAAACGGCGTATGTATGTATGTGGGTCTGTAATTCTTTGGGAATGATATAACATTAAATAATTATTGGTCGCTTAGCCCGAGCGAAGCCGGGTAGCAATACTAGTTTATTATAAATTACAAGAAATTTTATAATAAACTCTTCAAAAGTTATACTTTATCTATTTTCTAATGTAATAATCATTTTTCAATGAACGTGGTATATTTGCTTTTTTTTATTTCATTAAGTACCAATATTTTTTTGCCAGATGTAAAAACTCTGGCTGAATTTTAAAATATTCAAATGTTGTATTGTTAAAAATATATAAGAATAACAGACTTGACACAGAGCATCGGGAAACTTCGCCACTCTAATTGACCTCTTTTTTTATTTTGTATCCGAAAAAACATTTTAGTAATAATAACAGCCAATATTTTTGACGCCAATGTGTTAGGAGACCTATATTGCGATAACGTCAAGTGATGTTCCATAGGAGAGAAAATAATCGGCAATGGTACTGTGGTTTTTTTTATGCAAAGTTTTATGGGTGATTTATGAAGCTTGTTATATGGAAATTCAGCGATTATTTTAGATAGTAAGTAAAAGTTTTATTTAACCGACATTTACTTACAGCGGAAAAAAAATCTCGGTCTCTGTGTGTAAAATAAAATCCGTCGCAAATATTTATTCTACGCCGAGTGATAAATTTATGATATTAAATTATTTTTATTATATTGGTTGATTCAACAGAGTAATATGGGATAATTGTCATTTAATACTAACTCTTATGTCGAGTATGTCTCGACTTCGTATAGGTAACGATAGGTTATTGTAAAACTTGGTTGAACAATTATTGACGTGACAACGTCTTATAAATCGATGAACGCCCGCTGCACGCACGAAAAAACATGACTCATTGTCCCGTTTGTCGCGTTACGCCGAAGGCAAGCGTGCGAGCGAGAGCGCGGATAAGCGATAGAGAGGCACGATCGGCATACCGTTCGGATTGTGCCGCATCTTCCACTCGATTGGTCGATGCGTCTGAGTGGAAAAGAGACAGCGGCAGCACACAACTTATACACCTACAGTACCTACACGTGATCTGTTTACAACTGTTTATAAAGTGAAGTGAAATGTTAATGAAGTTTTCATTGTTTATATTACAACAACAATTGCGGCAATAAAGGTAATTTTAATATATCAATAAAAAATTGTAGATTTCATTTCACTCCTTCTTCGTATCCATACAAAATAATGATAATTCAATAAAAATGATTACATTTTATTCATAAAAGTATGCAATCATTTCATCAATGTTTTCTTATGACTTTGTCACGTTAAACTATCGTCCGTAAACCGACTTTACAGACAACCATTTTTTTTATTAATTTTATTACCTTTGTGATTGTGTACCTATGTGAAAGTTGTAACATGTCAAAATGTGATATATTTTTCGGTATTTCGTTTAACCATGCTAATAAACACGCAAATCCTGTGATATCAATCAATTTCTCAAATCTATTGATGAGTTGCTGGAAGGAAAAATAAATAATATACAGAGGAGTGCAAGAGGTTAATGGCTTGTACCACATATAGTTAAACACGTCTCTATGACTTTATTTATCCAAGGTTGTCCCAATATGGATCGTAATATAATATTATCAATTATCTGAATTTGAGGATATAAGAGTACACTAATTGTGAGTGTGTGATGTGTGTTAAAATTGAGCAAATAGAAATGTGATGCTAAAATAAGAACAGTTGTTGGCTTATCTTTCTCTCTACCTCCCGTTTTCAGGTTATAGGCTTATTGGGATAAAATGTGTTGTAGCTAGCTTAAAATTCATAGATCGATATTTTAAACCACTGTATGCACATTCAAGAAATACTGAATCGAATTAAAGCGAAAGCAAAGAATAAATCTTACGAGTATCAAAGTTCTTATTCTAAAGCGCCTGTATTCATGTACATAAACTTGGTAGAATAAAAATCAGTTGAAAATGCTTTGCTGGAGAGATCAGTTGAAGATTGCTGGAGAGTTACTGTTCTTGGCATGTATTAGATTAGAACGTGGTACTTGCAATAACGACATTAAAAAATATCAATTCTAACAATATAAAATTTAAAATAACTTTGATTATTCCACGTATTATGCTACTAACTGTGACACGTGTTTCGCCTCTTTCAGAGGCATCTTCGGACTTACTATCGCAAAGTTATTTTATATTTTATATGAAAATGAGCTTCCACAAAGTTACCGCCGAATCCATCGAATGTATCAATTCTAACTATTGTGGGTTAGTACTGTACTCCTGTCGTCCTGAAGTTGAAAGTCTTTGAAGAAGTTTACAAATATTGATTTCTCAATAAGATACTAATTGATTTTATTCAGCACTTAAAACTTGAAAGACTAATGGAAAAACGTGTACATTTTATTTTACGCCATTATTTCATTTCTCATAATTTGTCCGTGTACCCTTTATCATAAGCTATTGACGCATATTACCGTAGGAATGATTAAAACCGGTGATTCATACATTATTAAAAGTTATTTGCACAAAATATTAATCTATCTGGGACAAAAACAAAGCACAACACTTGCTTTGGCAAACAGTGAGCTAATTTTATTAAAAGCTTTTCGATTCATTTTCGCGACGAGTGGGTGTGCCGATTTTTAGCACAACCGGACCTGTATCTATCACCGTTATCTTTCTATTAAACAATGCAGTGTTGCCAGTGCAGGTAGAATGCTGATTTGAATACAGGCATATCGGATTTTACTTGGAATATTATCAGTGGTTAACAATCGTACACGTATCTATGCTCACTATACATTATTTTTTCCAAAAGTAATATTACTTTGCATTGATTTCTCAATCGTGTTGATTTGTGATGTTGCACACATATCTTTTCAAATGCTTTTCAAAACAATTTGGACTCCTTTTTTAAGCTTTCAAATCGGTCAAAAATAGTTATTATCTCTAAAAATTAAGCCCTGATTATTGTTATGATTAACTCATTCGATGTTGCAAAGATCATTTTTATGTCATAATTGCGTAATTGTTGCAACATTTATTTAATGTATAAAAATTGTACTTATTCCAATATTGATTTATTACATAAAAACTGGTTTTGTTCATCGGGATAATTTTCGACTGAAAGTGATAATTCAGCTGAAAATTCTCGCGATGAGTGAAACCAGTCATTATCATACTAAATTGATTGTGGATTTTTTTTAAAAAAAAAGTGTCTTTTCTCCAAGTATGGAATTATTTATTAATTTTAAGTTACCATTGAAATATCCTTAAGTTGCTTATATTATATTATGTTAAATCATTTAAGAATATAAAAAATTAAATCAATCAGTGCCAAATCACCGCCTTATATTTTATAAAGAAAAGCTTATTTGAACTCAACTGTTTTAGAAAAGATAAAATTCTATGAATATAATATTATCAATCCTTGAGGAATAAAGAAGATGTCCAAGTAAAAAAATGATCGGAGACAATGGCGGACACGAAATGTGAATGAAAGAAATATATTACACCCAAAGACCCATTACAAAATAGATTATTACACATTAAAAATCTATCGCAAGAGTTCCATTTAAAATGTCGAAAACAAAAAGAGACTTAAAATGAAAATGATATTTCTTAAGAAAGTAAAAACATGGCGATTTGTGAGAAATCTCAAAATTATTTAAGAAAATAAGTTTTACTTTAAGTACATTTATTCCTAGCTAATATTTTTTGTAAAGATTTTGATCGAAATTGCTAGAAAAGAATACAGTTTTCATTAGATAGGTAAAAAACAATTGTAAACTGAAACAATATTTCAAGTTTAGTTTGGAATTAATTCTCATGCTATTGGTTTTGATTTTGAAACTTTAAGTCATTTCAATGGAAGTTTCTAAGTGTGGCCCGTATTACTTTTGAGATATATTAAATTAAACTGACTGTTTGTGTACACAATTGTGACATTTCTTATGAATCAGTTTCGACAAAACAGATAAAAAAAAAATACATCACCAGTTGGCAACACTGCTGTTGCGGAAACTTTTTCAAATCGTTAAAACTAATTTAAGTATGCTGAACTTTGTCTGAAACTGAAGTTTTTTTTCTTGTCAAATAAAAACAATAGCCCACGAAAATAAAAAAATAAGCAATTTTTTTTTCTTAAATTTCATGATAAAATTTATTTTATCACAAATGAGAACAAATTGAATGAAAAAAACAAGACGTTTATACAAGGGCCTAAAATGAATTACATTCAAAATAAAATAGATGAGAATTATTGATGATATTCTACAATCTATAACTAATTAAGTGAGGGGGGTGTCAGAAAAATCAGATTTTACACAAACTAAATGATTCATATATACATAGACGATAAAATTAGATATTCATAGCTATTAAGAAGAAATTCGTAGCTATCATTATTCGTTACAAAGAAAACCTCCGCATGATCACCTGATTATTAGACATATACAATCACCGGAAATTTGCTCCTGAAACACTCCTAATAATAAAACGTAGATGGTGACAATTATAGTCAATAAAAAAATGAATAAGCTCTCAACTCTACTCTCTCTTTATAAATTACGTCCGCAGTTTTACTAATGTAAAAGATTATAAAACTATAAAAATTATCGTTTGAAAGTTGACTTTCCAAACCTTTTATACTGAACGTTTTAATTTATAGCTACAATTTATTTTGTCACGTTAATGTAACTTATGGGCGTCATTAAATTTTATTTGAAATCCGTTTTCAATTGAAGACGATTCTATTATTATAAGACGGAAAATTGGAAAATGTTTTAATGGTGTCGTAAAACATGACGCACTTTGTAAGAAAGATTCTGAGAAAAACTGCGTAGGTGGCATATATTATACTAGTCAGATCCTTGTGAACCCATGTTATGTATACAGCCACCAAATAAAAATAGCGAAACACTGCATAAATAATACGTATTAAGGGACAATAATTTGTTCTTGTCAATTATCGTTACCAACAGCATAGAGAAATTGTATATCTACATATATTGTAAGTCTACAGTAAAAATATCAACCGTTGTATTTAAAAAAAATAAAATAATTTGTAATGTTAACGAAGAAAAATTACGCTGATTTTACGATATAAAAATGCTATTTGTTTTTTTGTCTTGAAATATTTTACAAAATTATCATAAAAAATGGGGAAAAATTGATAAGATTTGATGCTATTAAATTTGATGCCCTTCTCTTAAATTGTGTGTTGGATTTACGAGCTTTGCACGTAAGACTGACGATATTTACTCAATACATGCACAAAACTAACATAGACGTAGTAATTTATGATATGTCTACATATAAAAATATATTTTATCTTTTATATGCTCGTTCTTGTGTTATCTGGAGAAAGTATATACAATATTTTATGATGCGAGAAAACCGATGAACCGTCGATAAAATTGCGTATAACTTGTCTGGAATTGGCGAGATGAAATGCATTTGTATTATCTGCTCTTAAAGTTAAGCTGTACCTGTGAATAACTGAAAATAACTTTTTTTCTATAACTTGCACGACACCATTTTAACAAAAACACCCACATAACAGATTTATAAATCATTTCAGCAGAAAATTATTTAGGTATCGCTTAAGGAGTAGAAATGTCCAACTGATAAAGATAGTCTAAATACTCTATACTTTATTAGCAATACTTATATCTTATTAAAAAGTACATATAACAATAAATTCGCGGATCTTTTTAGAAAATATATAAATCATTAGAATTATTTGTGTAATTGACCTTAAATCGTTAATTTTATATCAATAGTATTAGCAAAAATTTTTTTAATATATTATTTGATTATAGATTGACACATTCGCAATAAATAAAGAAAAGCCCTCATCTGAGCTACAATTTTGATCATTGATTGATAAATTGCTGTCAGCTACAAAAATTGATGCCTGTAAATTCACTCACTACAACCCGATCCTGAAAACGGAGTGTAGCGAGAGCGATCCCATATCGGTTCCATATGCTCTAAATTAGAGCGAACATGGTCAAAAAAACATGTGAAAACACCTGTGATTTTTATCCTGAAAAATTATTGAAAGTGGGTCGATTTACAAATCGTCTTCCCTTTCGATTCTTATCCTCTTTTGAGATTGGAAGACGAACTTAAAAATAGTTTTTCGAAAATTCATGCTGTGAGCAGACACAGTGGTAAAAATAATCCTTTCTCAACGTCTGAGGTTTATCTTTTATTGGAAGTAAACGATGTTTTCCTGAATCAGACCATAAAAATATTATATTGACTTGTTATATTTTATACCCATATACATACATGAATGAATTTTTGGCATAGTAAAGGGCATAGGGCATATTCAACACAATTTGCACGTAATGTCATGTTCTTTACTCAGTCTAAAAAATCTTGTGAACCATAAAACGCCTGTGAACTTTTATGACAAGTACGTTTCCATCCTCAGGTGTAAGGCGAAACTAAAAATAATATTCGTTTACAATCAGTACATGCCACGT
The DNA here is from genome assembly GCA_028554975.1 of Himalopsyche kuldschensis. Taxonomy (NCBI): domain Eukaryota; kingdom Metazoa; phylum Arthropoda; class Insecta; order Trichoptera; family Rhyacophilidae; genus Himalopsyche; species Himalopsyche kuldschensis. The sequence goes on along the minus strand of JAHFWI010000067.1, from coordinate 2,013,852 downwards.
TTCTTTTAACGATCGCGAAACATATAATAAGTATTTTAGTATACTAAAACACATAAATGGCATATTAAAAGTGTCGGCATTTTTGCATTTTTATTTTATTTTTATTTATAAGTGATTAGATAAAACTCATTTTTAACGATGAGTTTAACGTTTGGTGCTTATAAATTATTATATTTTAATCGCGTATGAACTCATTGTATAAAGCTTTGCTGAATATGCCACCAGTTTGAGGTTCTAGCGATGAGGCTTCGCTTTATTTTATACATACAGCGTTCTTCTCAGTGGAAATAGTTATTCGTCGGTTGTCTTCACTAAAGCTTAAAGAATAAAGCCACACTTGTTCTCTTATTAATTTGAAATATTCTGTCATCATAAATAAAAGGAAAGATAACAGTAAATGCGTATTCTGAGAAATAAAATATTATTTTCATGAATTTATTCGATCAAGTAATTCCGCCAAATATATTTTTGTGCTGCAACCACAGGCTATGTTTCGTTGCTAATGTAAGTATTTTTAATTATGACGGCAGTATTAAGTGGGCAGCATATTATGTCTAAATATAGTCAGTATATAATATTTACAAACAAAAATTCTCATATGAACTGCTTAAAATATGAAATATGTTCATTTAAAGGAAAGAAAAGAATTCCATTACTAATTTTGAGAGAATAATTTCAACGTAAACAATTCTAAGACGACTGAGCTTAGTGGTAGTGTAGATATTTAAAACCTTGCTTAAAATCTTAAAATTTGTGTATATTAATCAATAACCCACAACTATTTGATACTTAAATAAATCAAATCATGTATTTAATCGTTTGCAAATAAAATTTAGGGCGTTTGGTCAGCTGGCATTCATCATGCCTTGTTAACAATTCTATTTCCCGTCCATTTACCATATTTCATTCCATTGTCTCATTTTGAGTAACCCAGCGTAACCTAACGTAGCCCATATTTCCTGTCTCTTGTGATACTTGCCATATTTCCGTATCTAAAGACAATGGGGTGTTCAATGTGTATGTTCAAAAAAATTTAGCAGTATTTTTTTTCAAAGTAATGTATACCTAGTCATATCCAGTATCAGTCCAGTATCTAGGCGTTATAATTGATACGATAATCTATTGAGTTAATTAGTCATAAATTAACAATTATATGCGCCTCCGGCTTTGTGGTACATTTAAAAACCTTCTAACTCTATCTGGTAATTAATCCTAATATTGAATTAAATACGAAAATAAATTAAAAAATTTATGATATTTATTTCGATGACAAAGTATCCGCACAGTACCTATTGATTTTTACTCCAATAAAATAAGTAATATACGTAGTTTTTAATTCCATAAGAAACTTTTGTGTATTTGTACTGCTGAAAATAACTATAAAAACTTAATGAACACGTTCTTCCGATCTTACTGCAATATGAAGGTGTTATTTTAATATTATTTTAGTAAATTAATCGAATTGAATTTTTAAATAACGAATGAAACATAGGAACTCATATTGTTTGAAGTTAATAATTTGATCTTTCATTGATAAATAATCTATTTTTAAACTTAATATAACCAAATTCAGCCATGTTTTAAGAAACCATAAATACCTAGTCTATATTTTAAAACTCCTAAAAAGTCCTAAGTACTTCCAGAATAAGTACTTTTTTACTCAACAAAATTGGAACAATAAAGTAAATTTCATTTAATACGTGCCTCAATAAATGGTTGATGTTTGTTATTAGTAATAAATATGTAAAAAGGTTCATTGATGTTTCATGCAACTAAAAAAATGTTTGTATCTGAAAAAAATGACGAAAAATCTATACATTTTCGTTCCATAGAGTAGATCTGATAAACGTAAAACTTATCTTCTTTCAAGTTTGATATACCTTTGTGTGGTGCAGGTACTTTTTCAACTGTGGGCCGCGGCCAAAATAGCCCCGAAATACTTAAAGGCATGCCCCATAAACACTAAAAATTTATATTTATAAAAATTAAGAACATGGGTTTGATACTTGATTTTTTTACAATTAAAGGAACGGTTTCGCAAGCTGCGTAAATTTTCAACTGAATGAGTTAAAAATATATAAAGAGTTCTGAATACTTTTTGTTGGAAATACTAAAAATATTCTCAAAACTAAAAGACTATAAATAGAATTGACAGTTTTAGTTCACCAGGTGATATTATTATTTGAGCGTAGTATACATATAACAATATTATGATTTCACTGCAAACAGAAGGACTCAAAAATATTTTTTAACATGAAAGAGGCCGCAATTGCAAACAGGTTTAGAAACACTGGCATATAACCATCATCTGTGCTTACGTGCCATGAATTCGAACGACAATCACCCTTTTCATCCCTTTCGTTTAGATACATCTTGCCTCTAAGCTACATTCGTTCGCTAAATTAAGCCTTTTCTTATCTGGAAGCTCGCAAACTACCTAATATGACTAAATCCATATCATAAACTGCGGCTTCTACACACAATTAACAAATGACACTATTCTTAGTTGGCAATATGGTGCTGTACCCCATGTTACCGCGATATTTATGTTGATAATCTTAACTTTAATACAATAATTCAATGTATTATAAGATTTGCACACTCCAAGACCATGAAATTCAATTATAAAGATTTTTTACAATACTAGAAGATATTGTTTAACTTAATCTTAATCTGGGCTGCAAGAAAAGATTCTTTTATTACAAGAAAAATCAAATCTAACATATTTATATTCCAGATTCAGGAGAATTTACATCACGTATAATCATTGCCATACTATGATTTTCTAATCTGTACATGCTTTAAGCTTTCTGATATAAATTCTTATTATGTTTGTGATTGTTCATCACGCAAAGGTAAAGAACTATTTAAAGCAGTGCATAAATCCGCAATGCGGGGTTAGTCGAAGTTATTGTTTATAGACATATGATGGTGTATTCTTCTTTTGTATAAACTTAAACTATTTAAAAATATTCCTCCTTATCGGCTGGTGTGGAATGCTTGCGATGGAGCTTCTATATTGTTTTAATATTTACATGTAAAGAGCTCTGTGATATTCATACACGGAATATGAAAACCTTTGAAAGTTTCGAACTACTTAGGCATCAATGAATAATAATTTTACACATTTTTTTCCTGCGATTGGTGTAAAAATATGAGTCATATTTAAACTTTTAAAACAGTTTTTTTTTAACAGTAACTGCTCCCAATATGGAGCATACAGATTATGTAGTTTAACTCGATATAGGTTTTTTGACAGCGTAGGGATGGGAGGGATACGATCATAACTGGGATAATCGCTCATAATGATAAGGTAATCGCTCTCGTTACGTGCAGTTTTTAAGAACTGTTAATGTAATCTTCACTTCTTGTCTTTTTACTGTATTAAATATGAATTGATTTCAGTCTAATCTTTCATTTTCAGACAGAATATATTGACGAGTACATACAACTTCAAATTATTTTATAACGTTCCTGTTAAGCTGAAATTATCTAGTTGAAAAAATTCCACTCATCCACTGAATGGATAAACAGTGATAAAATCGGGGAATAAAAAATATTTCAATTATAATGGTTATTTATCAGGATTAAATTACGATTACCATTTTTCAAAAGTTGTCAAATCAATGGCCATTAATAAATGTGAGTGGTATTTTTAACCGTCGTAAACGAAAATGGGAAATCAAATTAAAATTTCAGACGGAAATATTTCGTTCACGATAAATTCAACTGCAATGGATAGAAAAAATAATTTCAGTGTCGCCGCTTGAGGTTAACCATTTCTCAAGGAGATTTATTTATATATTTTTATTTAAATCTATAACATAATAAGGATAGTAAATGAATTCTTTGTCGAGTGTATTATAGATATAATTATTGTCCTGAGATCAATAAAATAACAAGTTATCCGATGCAAGGAATCGTATACGATAATAGTTGGATATGAAGAGCTAGTGTATATGTATGCTTTTTATATCTATCGACAAATTTTCAATCACACGCCCAACCTAAGAGGGCTAAATCTTGCAAGGCTGACGCTGTGTTTCGGTGAAGGTGAAATTGTTTGTAAATGCATTTCCCTAGTGGTGAATATTCCAGCGGGATGATGATAATATTACATTAAGAGGAACGAGAGAAGAAATAGCAGACTAAGCAGGGTTTATGTAAGTATCAGCTGATGAGGTGAACCTTTGCTATAAACAACACAGAGCTAGAGCTACAATGAAAAGAGAAACGTTCATTAGATTAGTCTACACGAAATACATAGAAACATAATATACTTGTATTATATTAACTGCAAATTCTACACCTTAATTTATTTTATATAATACTAGTATTGCTTCCCGGCGTCGCTTAGTCTGCTTAGTTTAAATTTATTTTCGTATTTAATTCTATATTAGGATTAATTACCAGATAGAGTTAGAAGGTTTTTAAATGTACCACAAAGCCGGAGGCGCATATAATTGTTAATTTATGACTAACTAGTATTGCTACCCGGCATCGCTCGGACTAAGCGACCAATAATTATTTAATGTTATATCATTCGACATAATTATATCACAAAATCTAGCATCCAAAATAGAGTTAAAATAAAATCACAAACTTTATTTAATTTGATGATATGTCTTCGCCGATAAAAATTCAAACATATTTTCTTTCATATTCGTTTTTATGGCAACTTAATGATCAACAATGCAAAAGGGAATTACAGACTGACATACATACATACGCCGTTTCGGTTTTATATATAAGATACATTTATTACTGCTCTTATTTATAAATGAATATATCTGGTGAAGGCAGGACCATATATTACTTACAAATCATTACACATGAAAAGGGTTGTGAGATTTGTGTTGAACCCCTATACCCATATAAGAAAAATAAGTCGCATGCAGGATAATACCTATTTATTATTTTTTAATTTTTAATTTTTACCCACATGTATTTTTTTCAACCAAATTAAGATTTGGCTTTGGTTTTGTTATTTCTAAGTGAAATTTCATACACACTTATCAATATAAGGAGATATATTTAATTTACTTCAAGTTTTCACAGTAAGAAATTTTCCATTTTTAATAAACATGAAGATACAAGTGAATCAATGTTAAAAAATTAAATTATAGCATCTTTAATGGATAATTATAACAACAAAATTAATCGCGAAAATCTTTATTACAACTTCATTAATTTTTGATTGCTTTTTAGGCATTTTTGACCTTCAAAAAACAATGAAACATGTAATGAATTATTAAGAATTTCGACTTTCGATATAATGAATTATATTTAAATCATAAAGTTAAGTGGTAAAATGGTTAAAACAACCGTCCGTTATGTTCAGAATAATGAATTACAATAATTACTTAATGTAGCGTATTAAAAGAAAATTGTTCGAAACGGAAGTCACTCAAGAAAGATTATTTCAATAATCTTTCTGTACTCGGAAAAAAAACAGTAAAACAATAAATTAAATTAAGGTTTGCGTACTTCGAATATAAGCTGTTCAATTTGGAAGGCTTGTATTTTGCAATATCAAAGAGAGAGTTTCTTTGAACGCCTACGATAAATTATAATGATGGGAAGTAAAGTTGGAGACAGGTAAATATTTTATTTATTCGTCCTTGTTTTTCTGTTACTTAAATTGTTTCCGCAGTGGCCTCAGAGTTGTAATATACTTGGAGGTGAAACAAAGTAAGAATTCTTGACAATTATCACTGAAAGTTTTGAGATGATGGTTTGCGGTAACTTGAATTGTTCGATATATTAAAAATAGTTTGATGAAATGAAAATTGATTTTAAAACATGTTATTTTATGAATAAATAAAACTCTTTTGTTTATAAAAATTACCCATAAAATATTTGATTTTGTACTACGCCATTATTGTTATGTTTTTAATTATTTCATTTAGATGTCTTGCTCAATTAGTCAAATCTCATTTGTGTTCTCAAGAATCTCTATAAAGCTCATCGATTAAACATTTTATTTGGCCGATCTTAAACAACCATATGGACGAAGAGGTCTGTACTAGCTCGAGAAACGAAAGTTTGGATTCGATCCCGGGCCGAGCTCTGAATCGGCACACAAAAAATCAAGTATATATTGGTATTTTTCCGGATTTGGATTTAATTGTCGTTAGTCTTAATAAAATACATGTATTATATTTGGTGTGTCAATATTATCAAAAAAACAATTTTGTTTGGGTTAAGTTGACAAATGCTGTGTTTGGGAAGAAGCTTTTAAATGAGCTTCGGACTCGAGCCAGGTATACTGTTGAAATTTCGGCCCGTGCATACCTCTAACCAACATTAAAATAATCGGAATTATTTGATATTGAAATTCCATCAAGCACCCTCAGTTGAAATCCTTAATTATATCAACATTAACATAGTTTATTTTATGATCTTATGGTAATTGATGAATTTTAAGCAAGTGAGCATGCGTATTGCAGATGTAAAATAAAGAATACTCACACATCTCCTTTCCCAGGACCCAAGTTTCTGGTCTTGTGTTGACTTCCACCAGGACAGTTGGAGTGCAAACCAGCAGCACCATTAGATCGGCAATGCTCAGGTTCATTAGGAAGATGTTTGTAGAATTCCTCATGTCTTTGGTCTTCATGATGACAATCGGCACCATAATATTACCAACAACTCCTAAGCACATGATGATGATACAAAAAACCATAGATGTAGTCCGGATGTACGCGGGAATTTGTGGATTTTCGACATCGGTCGAATTCGACGGGTCTGTAGAATTCGTCACTGCTATCGCTCTCGCCAATTGTGATAGTGTCGTATTCGCCGCGTCGTCGGATATCGTGAAAGCTGTCGGATTGTATGATTCATTCTGGAGTATGTTTAAATTGTCGAATTGGCCTTTTAGCGGAATGTAGGAGCCGGACGTGTCATGTGCGGTGATGTTATTCGGGTTTATCGGTGAGTGGAAAGGATTCGAGTAAGATTCGTTGTATTTGCTAGGCTGGTAATTTAATATTGGCGTTATTGGCAGCACTGCTGTGAATGGACCGACAACCGAGGCGATTGTTGATATCATATGTTTACTATACAAAAAATATTCAAAATGTATTTTATTATTACGCTTAAAAATAACATTTCAGTCTTGCAACAAGACTTGCGATTAGACTAGTAAAAGTTTTCTAATAACTAGCGATTAAAGCAATTTGAACACTGATTTTGAGTGAATGAAATTTCACAGCTTACTTCAAATATTTTAAAGCTATTTTTCCTAGAAAAAAAACGGAATATATTGTAAAAACGTTGAAGTAATTATCTTTAGATTGAAAATCTAGCAGTATTTAATGTTAAAAATTTAAAATAAACGATTATTTCAGCATATATCAAATACGAACATGAAGCCTTCAAAATTATACTGTTTTAAAAAAAAAAAAAATTAAACAGTATCAGTTAAACAGCGTTTTAAGAGGTTTTTTTATTTTCAATTTAATGTCCACGTTTTTTATACCCCAGTCATAAATAATACTTCAGCTGGAATAACTGTCATAATGTTTTAAACTGGCGGTGAAATGTACACAAAATTTAAGATCATACTTTAACCACCATTTTAATTGTTTGAATATTGTATGGAACGTAAAGACTTTCATTTTGAATATAACATATGTCGTGCGTTATGGAAAATCATTTCCACTGCCTGCCGACGCATCTTCCGATTGTTCAACAATCTCTTGTATTCTTAAGTATTCTGAAAAAAAACGAAAATACAGATTTAAATATTAATGAGTCAGTGATATCCATAATTTTAGTCTATGTCACAATAGCAACGTGTAATGCAATACGTAATGTGTTTTTTGGGTAAAGTTAATCAATAATTTTCACAGGGTCCTTGTAGCGATACCACTCATCCATGCTGATCGTTTATTTGTCGGTCATTAATGTGTTTTGGAAAAGGTATCTCTAAGTATAAGCGATATTGTTTGGGCAAATTGAGGTAAATCCTTTATAATTGGATATTAGTGCTCAACAAAGCAAGTCCAGATTATTCCGTATAAACCCATGTGATATTTAAGGGATTATTGAAAAAGCATTTTACATAAATTTTTTAAATGTTTGAAAATAACGATCAGTTACTGATGGCTATTAAAGTCACGCAAAATATATTTGTAAATAATATAATGGTGAATCCTTAATTTCGGTAGATAGAAAATAAAAGCATTGATTTATTGGTGGAATTGTCATTTACTTTACTTATTAAAATACGATCAAAAAATCAACTGTGATTATAAAATATTTTAGGATCCTGTTTAGATATTTCTGAGAATGGCGTTATGCCGAAATATCGATCATTTTTTTTTTATAATTATGAGAAACTAAATAATTTCATATGTACGACCAACCTCTTAAATGCAACAAGGTCCAATGGCTAATGCATTCAATAATTGTGCAACGGCATGCAGAGAGCGATTAGCATTCAACTGATAGAAACATTCCAATTATAAATAGATTTTTCATCAGCGAATATATGCATAGCAACCAAATCTGTTGTTTGAGGAGATATATTGTCAGTTGAGGGATTTTAATACGGAAGAGATAAATAGGGGGGGGGTCAGAAATGGATTCGTTATTCTTAAATGAAAATATATATTTTTAAATACATAATGGTTAAAGGTTATTTATTTTGTGCTTAAATTAATAATTAATGTGTGGTATACATATTTTAAATCATATAATTTGAAATTTGGTTTTGTATGGAACATTTGAAACAATGAAAATATACACGCCATTATGAAAATGGCGGTCAAGTTTTCCCGTACTGTTCTGCTTAGTACAAACGTCACGTACTTTTAAACTAACCTAATAAAACAAAATGTCACCCGGTCTAATTATAATGCCGTGTTTAGGTGAATGTTCAATGTTCAGTGCTTATTGTGAATTTATTCTACTATAAAAGCCAATTATTATTGTACAATTATACACTATTTTTGTATCATGTTTTATTATATTGAAATCATTGAAGTCAATGAGGCTTCAATTATTGAAGAAGACTCTCACACAAGCGTTTTTAAATGGGATGGGAAAACTTTTTATGTTTTATTTTCTTATCAATTAGTGTCGCATTCGAGATACTAAAATACAGTACCTTCTCCATAAATATTATGATAAAAATCAGGGTTGATTTCGCTCATAAAATGTTGACAATGCTTGCGATGAGCAAAATTCGTATATTATTAGTGATATACAGTCGAAACATAAGAAATTCCCGCACCTTCACAATTTCATTCATTTGCAAATATTTCCTCGAAATCTTTACCTATTTCCATTTTTTTTTCTTCCGATTGTCAAAGAAAACAAATAGCCATATTTTAAAGACAAGCGAGATTTGAAAGCTTTAACAGTACTGAGCTAGACCTAGTCGAGTAAAAAATGAGAAATTTTTGAAAAACGTAATCGCGATTAAATTCCAAATTTGAAGCAGTTTTCGGGAGAAAACGTACCAAACAGAAAAATTTCGCGTAGAGTAGACTGTTTCAAAGATAATAGAAGAATATTTCCTGAAACTGGTGCTCTGGAGGGGTTGTTTGAACTGGCAGTGAGCGGTTTATTATAGTTAACAAAAAAATATAGCAATATAATAGATAATGGCTGTATTTGTTCCAAGAGTGTAGACAATGAGATTTAATTTAGCTATCTATATGTGTATGCAATGAATGAGTTGGATAGCACACAATCGTCATAAAATGAGCACTGTAGATGGAAAATTATCACGTAAATTATTGCAATGCTATAATTCAGCAAGATTTCATAAAAGTCCATTTCTTACCCAATATAAAACGTGATGAGTTCATTACGAATTGATTGCATTTTTACACACTCTCGCATGAAACCTACAAAAACGTGATCAATATTGCTTCTAATACCAAACGACTATCGCGAACGTCTAGACGACAACGTTGTTAATCTGATCGTAAAGAAATATCCCAATAACGTTTTGATTTATATTGATGAAGTGGCATGCGTGTAGATTGTATTCACTAACGCATTAAATACAGCATTACATTGGCAATATGCAGCGAATCAGAAGCCAAGACATTGTTAAGTCTATTTTCCCACAAGACATTTATCATTAAATTACGGCACTTAATTGATTTTATTATTGACTTACAAGATTGTCCATTAAATACAAACGTTTATTTTACAGTTGTTGAGAAAAAAATTTCCACATCTTTTCAACATATTTAAACCTTGTAAATATTATTATTATTTTTTATTCCTAGATCTACACCACAAAAAAAATACTACTTTTGCAATGGGAGAAAAGCAAAAGAAACATTGGAAATTGGAATTTATGCATGGCACGGCAATACGAAGGATAAGTTTATATTCATGTAAAAAAGTTTTCAAACTTTTTCCTTTTGAAAATGTTAGAATATCAATTAAACACTCGATATCTGAATATGATATCAGGATGAAGCCACTAATCACATAATGATAGCTAAGAACTGTATACACAGAAATTTATTTATGTCGACCTTAACCATTGATCAAAAAGTGCAAATATCATGTATCGAATAAATATTGTCAACTAGTATTTTGATTAAAATAGACAGTTATACATATATCTGATCGTAATTTTACATAAAATATTGAATTAATATGAAGAGTCGAGAAATAATATTTCACAATTACTTTTTATATCAACACAATGAGTTGAAATTTACCGTTAAACTTTTTCAGCAAATAAATACGATTATACTGGATTGTAATATGAAAACATTGAAGAATCCACGTCTGAATTCAATGATATTATAATATGAAAATGTTATTTGTTTCTTAGTGGAAACATTATAATGGAAAACTGTTAATGCCATTAATATTAAGTAGACTACCTCAACACGAACAATTTCAAACTTTCAAAACGTAGGAAAACAAATTACTGAAAAGTAATTACGGAATTTACATTTCCTTACAGTTTGTCAAATTAAATTAAACTTACAAATAATTCAAACTGTATTAATTTCAAACGATCTCCAGTATAATGTTGTAGTTATTGTGATTTTTCATTTTATTTTGGATGTATTGGAATTTAAATAATTTAAGTCAACGAGAGTTAAAGAAATATTTAGGTATCCCGATTAAATTAAGCTCAACCTTAAAATGAGCAATAACGGATATTCATAATAAGTAAAAACATACGTTTAGGTTGCTCCAGCTAAAATTTATTAGTCTCACTATTAAGGTGTTCACTGTCGATACTCGGTGGAATGGCATTATAATAAAAATTATAAACACTTTCAGTTTTTTTTATAGTACAATTTATTTGCTTAGTTGTAATACCAATTGTTTGTCATACCTTGTATTTCTTATTTAACCTTTGTATAAATATCACTGTTTCATTGTATTTCGAATCAGTTGACAATGCTCGCCATGAGCGAAACCGGTCCTGATCCAATAAATTTTACGTGGAAAAAGTACTAAAAATGTTTTATTATTTTTATTTATTAGTTTTTTCAATCGCTGCCACCATTTTCTATTTGGTAAACATTGACAGAAGAACTTAAAACTGTGATTTTGTGTTCATTTTTATTTTTTATGATAGGTATATCGAATTTCAAAAAGTCAACAAGACTTCTATATCTGAAAAGTTTATAATATATATATAATATGCTTTTATATTGTAGACGAAATCTGTACCGTTTGAACCTTTTATCAATTAATAACAATAGAGGAGAGGGTTTATTGGTAAATACGTTTTTAGAGGCGCTTATGTTTTATCATTAGATAAAGCAATTATCAGAGAATGTGGTTTTACATTTCACATAATCTTTTCAAAGTGGAATTTAAACATAATTTTCATTGTTTTCCATTTTAGGCTGAAGGTATAATTTTATGTTTATTAAAAGTAGACAATACAATACATAAACTGATAGTGAAAGTCACATAAAACGTTTTGTTATATGCTACTTCAAACCGATATTTAAATTTCATTTAAAAAGCTTTTAAAAGCTTTTGTGAGGAGTAATGATCTAGATTTCATGATAAAAATATTTAATAAATATTCGAAAAGAAATACTTTACAAAAGATTTATTGCTAAAGCTAATAACGTTCAACGATAAAATTAAGGCGCACAAAAGTGTTTCAAACTTTATAGCGTGACAAATCGACTTAACAAAACTTCATTGTATTGGCAAAACTTTATCATACCGGATATCTCAAATATTTTTTTAGAAGCACGATAATTATTGATTTTTATAGAGCGTAAACAAACAAACTTGTTAATATTTGTATTTGTGTTCATAAGCCCGAATTGAAAATTTTCAGCTTACGTTGAAAATAGCTCGGAAAAAACTGCCAAAAGCTACAGCAGTTGAATTTTAAAACTAATTAAATGTTATCAATATTTTGTGGATTTTCTTTATACTTAACCAGTTTTGTCTGTTGTAAAATTGTTCTTGTGATGAGTAGTTTTTTTATATATTACTAGCTAGTACCCGGCAAGCGTTGCAATGCCACTCAAAGAACGAAAGAGTTTTTGTTTATTCAAGTGCTTTTGGATGCACAATATTTTAGATAAATAAATTCGATTTAATTTCACTAAAATTGATCGGTATCGATGACATTTACCGTTTGACGTTTGCTGTTTGTCTTTTGTCGATTGTCTACACGCGTCACCCACTGAAAGTTAAATCTACTATGCCTATAACCTTTGCGCAAGTTCAACAATAAGTTGTCAAAATGAGCGGTATGTCAGCGCATAAAAAAATGAAAAACAGTGATTTTTACATAAAAGACCTACGCCTACCATATGCCTATAACCTTCAACCTTCGCCCTTAAAGTGCAAGCAATAAGTTGACAAAGTTTTATCGCAATCGCATGAATACGAACAAACAAACAAACATTGATATTTTTACATATATTAGATTTGAATTCGGCAGATACTTTCATAGCGGAAGTCCATTTTTAATATAAAATAAATTTCATATCTTCGTCATTTCACTTGTTGTGATTCTAGTAGTGGAATAATAAATTATTTGGCATCAATAGTTAATCAATTGGATAACCGAGTACGAGCCTAAGACTTTTACTACTCGGTTAAAAATATTATACTACGACTATTCTTAATACTATGTTTTATATACTTATATGACAAAAACGCGACCAAAGAAAGTTTTTATAACTTGAAGCGAAATTAAATAAACTTTTTAAAGCTTCTGAAAGATAATGTGAGTGTATGTGTGTCTATTTTTAGTGTGCGTACAAAATTCGCTGCTAAGCTTACGATTCGCAGTAAATAATACAATTATACATGCAAAACGCAATACGTAACTTTGTAATGTAATTACGTATAACGACACCCAAAGGTATTTTTCAAAAATATATGAGGCGACATACTTGAATAATACTTTCTACTACTTCAATTCTGAAGTAAATCCAATACAATTGTTAAACTTTGGAGGAAAAGGTAAATCCATCAGAAATATATAAATTATTTACATATAAAACTGATACGTTAAAAGCTTTATAAGATTCATAAAAGTCTCTTGATTATATTGCGTTACTGTGAAGATTTGCATTCGTTTTATTTCACGAGATTCAATAATAATTGTAATTCAATTAGTATTGATTAATTAAAATAAGTATAAGCACTATATGGTTGTTAAAATACTAGCTACAAATGAATTTATGTACAAGGACTATATAAATCCCAGGTGACGAATAAATATACATCTTAATTTTGAATTAGTTAGCTGGCTAGTTATTCTTTATGGAAAAGCATTATATTTAATACTAATTTCACACAAGGGCAAAATGCACTCATCGCAAGCATTTTCAACCGATCATCATCAGTTAAAAATGCTCGAAATGATCAAAGCCGGTCCCGATCATTACAAAATATATCAAATCTAGAAAGGTAAACCGAACAAATTATGTTATTAATGTGGTGTAAATTCGTTTTCTTCGTGTCTTCCTTTTTCTTAACTTATAAGCGAAATTAGATACTAAATATATACATGACATGTTAGAGCCGACGTTCGCAGCTTACATCCTTTTGATAGAACGTGTATTAAATATGTGTTCATTGCAATTATCAAAAATAATCCATATTGAAAATAGCTGAGATTAACGGCCTTTCTAAGTCAATATGTGGAAGAAGTGCGATGCATTGGGTTTTATTTCTACAAATGAGTCGTATCGTATCAAAAGTAGTCCACTCTTCAACTTTTCGAGAAAAATACGAAAAAGTTTTGTTGGCTTTTTCAGCTATATTTACATTTTTCATTTTTAAAACAGCCCATAAAAGCCTGAAACTTAAAATTTGTACAAGCGGCATGTGTTGTGGCAAATGTTTTGAGTTAAATTCTCCATTGTATTCGAATACCGCTCTTTTACTAGACTCTTAAACACAAAATTACCAATATGTATTCTGATTTTCTCTCGATGGACAATATTTGCAGAATATGGAACTAAGCAATCCTAAACAATCTTTCAGTTACATATAGTTACTACTCTAAATAACGTTCTATGGTTCTGGCAACATGAAATATTTTTTTAATACAACTTTGACGTCAAAATATCATTTGACAGGTGGCAGTCTAGTATTAACACAGCAAAAAAAAAGTATTATTATATTCAGATAAGTGTGCATGTCAACACAAGCTGATTTGTTGATTCTCTGGAGTCAATTCATAAGATGGCATGTAGTGAATTTATCATTTGGTTGTGAGGCATACCCAGAATGAAGGTGACACCATGCTTACATGAATAGAGCAAGAGAAAAAAAAAGATTTTTTCAGAGGCGGCAAGGATTTCAAATAAGAAGTAGGTATAATGATGTTGGCACTTTGTTATTATTAAAGTTCGAATCGTTTTATTTTTACGGTCATAAGTATGGTAAAAAAAACTATAAGAAAGAGTTTTATGACTAAAATTTTAGAGTTTTGTGGAGACTATATAACAAATTCGTCTACATGCTAAAATTTCCTGAAATATTTCATTGTTTTATTGCTGTGAGGGAAAATTTTGCATGCCACCACACACCTACCTACGTCTTTGTAATTTTACGACTTAGCTTACACGTCGACTATAATTCTTTATATAATAATTTGTCATGATGGATATTCGTTTTTTCATAAGTATCATATCTTATATGATGATTATCCAATTAAATAAGTGAACATTTATACGACGGTTTTTTTTTAGAATAGCAATGTGCTAGTACCTATTGACCACGAAATATATATGCAAAAATATATAAGTGACTAGAACTACAAAGTAATTTTAGTACACAATCAAATAATAAAAGATTTAAAAATGAAACACAATTTATAGTCCTAATTCCACAATTTTATATCATCGTCACTATCGCTTAGTGACTGGGCATATATTCTATTTTTATTATTATGAGCATTCAAAACAATTATCTGATAATATAATAATATACATATGTAGCAACCATTATTTTATTTGTGTCAAAATTTTGCAAATATTATGAGACTTTGAATATTTTTTTGTGTTTATTATTTTTTATAGATATTTATTGTGGCTAGTCGGAAATTCTATCAAAACATCTTTTTGAATAACAGTGGGTTGAACGTTATTAGTAAACTATTTTGGTAAAATTAACGTTCAGTTAACAACAAGAGCAATAAGAAATCGCTGCCGGTCAAAAGAAATCGGAGGAAGAAAACTGGTATTCAGTTTAAATCTGACATGAGTGAGTGTCCAGCATGTTCACTATAATCGGGCAGCAATGGAAAACAATTGAAAGTAGAAGACAACACTGTACATATACATACTAACAGTTCTTTAGGCAATGTATTTGACGATAATTAAAGATTCTTCAACTATACTAGTGCTGATAGCATGCCTCGTTGAATAAGATAACGATATTGCTGTTATTTGCTTCAGAGACGACGGAATAAATTATTGATTAGTGACTGTTTGTGCACGGTGGCTAGCTTCAGGGCACAATGAAGATGAAAATAAAGAATACTGATATGAATTATAGTCATGAACAATGCTTATTATGCTGTGTAGATACTGTTGGTGCTCAGCAGTGTGAAATAATGCAAATGACTAGTTAACTTCCGTTTAAATTGCAGACATACAATACTAAATAATACAGAAATCTGCATCGATGCAGAGTGATCAGGCATAATATGGAGAAAAATAATAAAAAAACATGATTGCTTCATAAAATATATTTATAGCGATTAAGATATTTTTGACATCCCTGCTGTCGTGCCAAGATACCGAGTGCTTTGACAGTGACACTGAAAACTTGCGAGGGATAAGGCAATACTAAAATGACAGTTATCAGTAGCAGAGTAATTCCCGCCCACAAAATGTTGTGTAGCAATTATCATAAAAACATAGATCGTCCCTAATCACCGCTATGAAACGCGATGAAAGGGAGACAAGATGACGTTAATAGTTTTTACGGCTTTCGTTTGACGTAAACACGAGACGGGAAAATTGTCTTCATCTGACAGACACACCATATTATTCACGCCCTTACTTCAAGATACTGTTGAACCAGTTTTCATCGATACGTATTATTTCTTTTCTTCGATTATAGATACAGTTTTTACAATGAAATATTATGTTTTTAGTTGAGATGAAAGATTTTGTGGAAGATAACATAGATCGGGGCTTAACGTATAGGTATAAATTCATGTTTTAATTATGTCACCGCGTAGTAACGTAAGTTGTGAATCGTCATTAAAACATTTAGAAGCTATTTTTAGAAGTTAAAGATACCTACTATTAAACATTTTTGTTTTAAGCAAAATAATACTTGCTGTATATCATCAAATACACTCGGATTTCTATTGTAAATCTTCAAGCAGTCATATCTGCCGATTCTTAGCCGAAAATGTAGATTTCTTTGCGTCAGTGTATCCGAGAATTTCTACACTAAAAAATAAAGCGTATATTGAAAAATTTACTTTTATCTTAAATTTCGTTCGAGGCTCGAGAAGGGTTCGTTGAATAAATTTGATGAAGGTAAGGAGCGAAAACTTAAATATTATTAAGAAATAATATTTTTAAAAGTTCACTCATCTATTTTGTTTGTTAATAGCTCAACTGTCAGATTTACATCTAAATTCCTAATAATAGTGATTTCATGAAAAAAAAATGTTTTTAAAGATTTCACATCATTGAAATAACAAAAAAAATGATAGTATGTTTTCACTAGCGACTCTAACATGAGTCTTAAACTGTTGTCGCTCTACAAAGTGATTGATATTATGAGATTATAACTGGCGGTCCCCTTGCAAAAATTCAAAGATTTCGTCGCCAATTGAAGCCAATTGCCTCGCAGCCGACGTCTAATAGATTATTATGTACATCATAACGGACGGATACATACAATCCAAATCAGATTGTGTGTACATAAGAGTCGGCGCAAATCAAACCTGACCATCTCCGTTGAATTTCAATTCGAGATAATTGCCAAAATTCGATAACGCTTCTACGAGAGGCTATTCGGTTTCAAGTACATTATTATGTAGTTCTACATGCTTACAGTTTTTCGAGAGGATGAACAACATTCCATGATTGTATATAACAAACTGTACGCAATCAGCAACACGTTTAAAAATAAAGTACACCAGACTTTTCTTTTGTATGGTGGTCCAAGCAAAACCACGTAAACAAAATTACAAAAGATTTAGTTATCATCAAAAATTGAGATAGTTTACATTATTTTAATCAAGCACCACTAACCATTTATAATAAAACCAGCATTTCAATTAAAATTTGTCTGTATTTTTTGAATGTTAGAAAAAAAATCATAAGGTTTTTAATTTCAATCAAAAATGCTTTAATTCAGTGTTCTTAACTTTTATGACAATATAAATTGTTATTATTATTTTAATGCTGTTTTCAATCCAGACAATCAGCATACAAAGTTGCATTTTCTTAGATGTTGTTAAGGTACAAGAGTATAGTACATGTTTCTAAAATAATAGAAATATCACTGTGAATACAATGGACCGGTCGTCCTTTTTCCGATATGAAACTTTTAAAGGAAGAGTGAAAGCCTTCTAAATTGGGAAGTTTATGAAAACGATTTGTTCAAAAACAGTAAATTAATTAAATCCAGTCGTTCAATCTGTCTTTTCAGTGAGAGTGAATATAAATAGATGTAGTTATATTTTATGTAGTGGAAAAAGTGAAGTAAGTTATGTATGGTTTCGCTCTCTCTTTCTCGTATATTAGTTTCGGGGATGAATAGGGAGAGTAAGACGTAATGAAAGCATCACTAAAATTAATTGTTTGAAAACGTTTATGTACCGCAAAAATAGTTTCATAAGCGGCATAGAAGTAATAATTTATTGGCATATAATTTTTCAAAATTATTACACACGTAGTGGTAAACTTTTTGAGTTGAACAACTTTGATTCGTACCGGTTTGATTTGGCTTTGTTTGTTTTGTATTATGCAGATGTGCGTGTGCCTAAATATGGGGTTATTCATACGAAAAGCTTTGTTTTTCAATTATGTTCGCAAAACTCCCCTTTTTACTGTCACTTATGCGAGTATGCTTTAAACAATTCAGACCATTATTAATTTTTACGATGTGTGAGTACAGAAAAAGATCCTAAATCTAAAAACAATTGAAGTTTTCGTAAAAACGGAATTCCGATAAAAATATACTTCATACATATTCATAATTAATAGTCCAAAAAACATGGTGGGTTAAGTATAATATTTCATTCTGCGTGCATTATTTCAAAAATACTGTTTTGTTTTTGATGGTATACAGATCAAAAACACGTCTGAGGAATTTATATAAATATATATATATTAACCATGCCCGCCCCCAGCCTTTGAGCATATGTATGTACTCTTCACGGAGCTTATCTCAACATATATTTTTCTACGAGAACTGCTTTTTACTCAGTTGCTCAACCTTGCTTTTTTTACGAGAGTTGGGATTGAAAAGATAGGGGGACTCGGACAGGACTAGTTGTTACCCATTTTCTCTCGCTATTCGTCGCTTTTTGGGATAGGAAATGTGGGAAGGTATTTCAACAACACAGACGCCCATGCCTTTGAACAGAATCCATTTATCGACTGATAAAATCTGCTCGTACCGGAAATCGAACCCGGGTCCGGGAATGTTGACCACAGCACCACGGACCGGGAATTATAGTTTTACCGAATATATAAGAACCAATTTGAATACAATTTTCATTCCACATTATTTTCGTATTTTTGGATTTACGAGCATTACATTCAAGACTTACATTTTCTAGTTACCGAAGAGCGTGTTAGAATATATAATTTCTCTAAATAAAGACACACATTTGAAATCCTAAGGCGAATAAAACACAAACATAGGCCCCTAGACGTTTTCTTAATGAAACAATATCACTGCTGAGCGAACTGAAGTCATTATGCCCACCGTGTGTGCTCACTGATTGGTTTATATGGACTTGAAAATCTTTGTAATGTAGATAAGGCGGATCTGAAAAAACAAGAGGTTTACTAATTCAATTCGAATTTGAATAAAGACAAAACAATTTTTATATTTTCTTCATTTGCAAGATATGTAACTTTTTTGGATATGACCAAGTTTAATTTGCGACTACTGCGACTCTGAAAATTATTCTCGCTGCCGTCACTTATTTGAGACTCGGATTTTAATATAATGGTCATTTGAGAGTTAAACGAGTCTCCGCAAATTGTCACCCTATCATAATTATACGAAACAAATATTTTTGATACTGCGTACCTTAAAATAATGATTGGTTTGATAGCACTTTTTTTAGGAATAGATTTATTTATTAAATAACTACAAAGAATGATAGTATTTAGAAAAAATACTTTTATATTTAAATGATTTTTTACACGTTAACTAAAATGCTACAGGCATAATATTTTGTTTGACCTTCGATTAAAAACAATTGTGTTTATTAAATCTATCATCCGTGAGCATATAGAGTATTTTTTTTCACATCAGTGAGACACATTCATTGGTATTCGGCTTAAATACTGTTAAACCTTTATATTTTGATTCAAGAAATGAAAAAATGTTTCACTTGTCAACGAGATAACGAAACATACGCACGGGATAAAAACGACGTTGCGCTTTTTTGTCAATATTGATTGATCAGTATATTGTGGCCGACGGCAAAATCCAGAACGTAAAATAAGCTGTAAATACGTGTCATGAGTTTGTATTAGAACTTATCTAAATATTTTGGCAAATTGGCAAAAAGTTTTAAAAAACTGGTAATAACAATAAATATACCGGTGGGAGGTGGCCATGACAGGTTACGTGGGCGGACATCATCCTTTCGCGTCACTAGCGACCCCGCTAATAAGACAACTTATAATGGATGCGCTTTACCTGGAGACTGCGATAGTAATGTGATGGTGTATTACTGTATTGCATAAAAATACAACTATCGAACAAATGTATTCACACATTCAGACAGGCAAGCCATTTCGCTTTTTTTGTTATCTCTAAAAATATTGAGTTAGTCAATAAAACAATAATTATGATTAAGGAAGATAAAATGTGTGCAAAAAAACACAATATTATGTATTCTCTATATATATATGCGTATTTTTTATTATATTTCTTATAAATCAAACAGATTATTAGCTATATTCATTTTGAAATAAACAAACAATCTTTTTGGATGAAAAGGAAATCTTTCACAGCTGAGTTTACTTAAGTGTCACGTTCATCTCGGCATAAACTAAAATATCAAACAAACACGGTCGATGAAATTCTCAGTCAAGCAAATTTATCGCACGAATTTACTGCGCTTATTTGTGAATTAATCTTTTTGGTTTTATTGCGCCGGGTGGTCCGTTAATAACTACATTATGAAACGATCCAAAATATCAGAATTTATTTTTAATATCTTTATTGGTACTAAACTATAATAAATCTGTCATTCATAGTAATAATATAAAACTGCACGAGGGACACTAATACATAAATATAGATCTTCGTTTGATTTTCACAATCCGACAGCTTTTGGGCTTCGCCATGCATTTTACTAATTTTCTGTTACGTTTAAATTTACATTTTATAAATAACTAGTATTGCTACCCGGCTTCGCTCGGACTAAACGACAAATAATTATTTAATGTTATATCATTCCCAAAACATTACAGACCCACAGACATACATACATACATACATACATACGCCGTTTCGGTTTTATATATAAGATTATGGATACTTATACTTAGACCGGTGATTTTTTATGCATTTTGTTTAAAATTTTCATTATGAAACATAACATTTACCGCATTTTTACTTTTACAGTTTTTTGGATCTGTTTGATGGAGCTTCCAGTTTTAAGGCGCGTTGGCGTTAAAGTTCTTCCTATTCCTAAGCTTAGTTTTTGTATTAAAGTTGCATTCCCTTCTCATCGCAGCTGACAGGAGAGAGCTCACTAAAATTCAAGAGGTCAGCATACTTTTTATTTTAAAGTATGGAGGGTCATCGAGAAGAATGGCCTTTAGTCTTTAGATACTTTACACCTAACCACGATACGAGTTATTAATGTTATTATTATGAATTTTAAGGTGTAATCATCTATCCACCTGAATCCTTCATTCGTCAATGAGAAGATTCTGCGATTCAATTTACTGTAGCTTAGTGCCCCAAAATGTACAAAGAGCTTTATGTGGCATTTTAAATAAACTTTTATACTGTGAACTTCTTGCTTTAAGAAACGAATTCATGGTAAAACAAAAGAAAATAATTTGATTCAATTATTATTAGTTTAAAATAAATTGTGTAAGCAAACCAATCAGATTAATATTTAAATTAATTCAACCCACCATTTCCTTTTGAATAAAATTAAAAACAATTAGCTTTTAACGGTAATCAAATAATAGCAGTCAAAGTATTTTACGACTGTTTTAAAGATATTTTATCACCGGCAAAAATGTTGAATTTAAATCATTCACAGCCCTTAAAAATATAAATAAAATGAACATTGGAATCGCATTACTTCTCTAGAAAAGCCGTTTATATCATTTTCTCATAAATAATTTTATTTCCAAATACTCCGCTATAAATTGAAGTTAAAAGAAAATTTAATATACCATCCTGAAAAGAGATGTTATCCATAAAATATTTTTCACATATACCGACTATAAATTATGTGTGTTTATTTGCACAAAGTGAGCTGCATGACTTAGCTGATCCCAAAACAAAGTATTTAATTAGCATAAATTACAGAAACTCAATTTGTGGACTATTTTTATATCCATGTTTAAAACTACCATGATTGAATTTTTGCATGCTTGTAAAACAATAAAAATGGACTAACACCATAAAATACTTAACCATTATTTTGTTACGCAAAAATTTGTGTTGGTGAATTCGATTGATCACATTCTAAATCAAATTATGGTAAAGAAAAACAATGTTCTGAGTGAAGTATACTTTTAGTGTCAACAATACATCACAGTTGACGACTGACAGAAGATAGAACGAAATGATGACAGCAGACGACACAGATTTCCCGTCTTCCAGAGCAAAATAATAAGAGGCAGAGATATTACATTACACTATGTATTTTTATTATTTCTGATACTAAATGATGGCTAGAATTCGTTTGATTTTCAAGTTATTTACTAAAGAATAGCCGTTACTAAAATATTTACGAATATACTCCTGTGTATAATGAGGAAACATTTTATCGTTGCTATAATCTCGTTTGTATGATACAACAGTTGAATCAATATCTTTTAAATTATCGCTCAAGCGTGTAAAATTATCAAATATTAACAATCATTGTGAATGGGATACGACATAACTCAAATGTAACGGAAATAACTTTAAAGGGAGAAGACATCATGTTGGGTGACGTCACTGATAGGGCTGGCCAAAATATAATCCCATGATAGGTACACCATAGTAAGTACTCACATTTTACAACATCAAAGAGGCTTAGTAAAAACTTAAAAGTGATTCTTAGTCCTACTCGTTACCAACATGACCTCCTAATGTAATGTTACGAATAATGACATTTTTGAATGGTTGTAAGTCATTGAAATACATTTCAAAATCGACTCTAAAAATAGTATATTGAAATTTCCAATCATAGGTTGGAAAACTGTAGGATATTTGATCTAGGGTTACAATCGGCCAAAATAAAAATGATGCCAAACTTTGAAGGGAGTTGATGAAAAATATTACATGAAAAGTTTTTCCCCGTATCTTTTTTTACACATTCATACTATTTCCCCAATAAAATATTTTATAATTAATAGATTTTCTTACAATATAGCAAAATCCATAAACACAAATTTCAACAAGATTTTAAAAAAATACACATTAACAGCCCTAAAAAAATCAGCAACTTACAAGCGTGTGACGAGAGCGTATACGCAGAACGACGACATAGGTGGCAAGAGCCCGCCGTTACATAAACTTTTACATCATTCATTGTTTAATTGAAATTCTTCAGTTTTAATTCTTGATAGAACTTTTTTGATATTCTTATCCAAACGGTTTGATATTCATATGCTCTGCATAGAGTGCGAATATGACCCTTATATGGAAGATAAGAAAAATTGATTTATAAATAATGTATGACTTATTTTTAGTGTACCAAGCACTAATGGCCACGTTACAAAAAGTAATAAAAAAAATGTATAAAAAGGAGCAAAACAAAAATTTCGTTGACACATTCAAATATTAATAGAAACATGTATTTTTATTTACCAAAGCCCTTTGTACATTTGGCTGTTGAATATTTTAGTTAGTAATTTACATTATGGGAATTGAAAATATTAATGTAGATAAGTAGACTTATGTGTCGTGGTACGGAAAGCTTAGCCCCTGAATGTGTGAACAAGCGGTCACACATAAATTGTCTAAGGTATATTTTTATCTTCCCGGTCAAAGGTTTATTATTTTTCACCGATCTCTGTCTCTAGACTTGATTTAGTAACTTGTTTTTATAAGAAACTGAACAAAATCATATCATTTTACAGTTCGAGTACAAATTGCGCGAAGATTTTTATTATTTACCGAAGTAACTTTTTCAATAATATCGTCATTTACTGCCACTAGATAAAAAAATATTTCTTGAAACTTACATAGTTATATAGGTATTCTAAAATAACTATAAATTATCAGATGCCAGTGACGGCAGTCAAAATTTGTTCAATGCGGTTGATGTTCATGATATGCAGACATAAACTGTATTGTATGCATTTGAGGTGATGTGAAATCAAGACAAATTGATGTATCCATTTGTATGTTGTATTATTGATATAAATGATTGAAATATGATAAAATTTAAATTTATAAAAATCCAAAAAAGTTATATGTGGTGAATAAATTATTACCCAGAAAATCATCACCTTTTATTTTGTCAAGCGAACTAAAATATATGAAGTAAGCTTTCTTGAATTGCTTTCATTGAATTGCGGTATGTTTTCATATAGGAGTTTCACCAGAAGACGTCTGAAGCAACAAACAAATATTTTTTGCAAGTGTCATAAAAAGCTGTGCTTAACACACGATTTACTTTAGAAGCGTTCATCTTATGCGTCATTTAATATACGACTTACCGTGTGATAAATTTAATTGATATGGTACCCAGCCCTTTTTTTCCTTAATTTCATGCAGAAATCGTTCGCCATACTTTCTTACTTCATTTTTCTCACGATATTCATCTTATGTAACTATTGACCGGGAGTCATTGAATCCAAATGTTTGGAGCGTCGTTTTTGTATTTGATGAAAGATGTATGTTTAGTTAAAATATGTATAGCGAGTATAATAAAAAAAATATTTCACGAGTTGATTTAATCCTAACAATATTTAAATCTTTAGATTCTATTGTTTCTGCCTTTTAAAATATAAGTTGATTGAATGTTTCCTATACGTATTGATAACATTAGTGTTATTTAATTTGATGATAAAAACTACATTATCATTCGAGAGAAGTATGTTTCCCCAAAATATGGATAAAAATGAATTAGCCCGACAATGTTTTAAATGTAATATTATGCATAAATAAAAATCTTAACTTATTATTTAACACGTAAATAATTTAACCCAACATTTCGCAAACATGTTCCTGGAAAAACTGATTTTTCATTAGAAAGTAATAATTTCGAGTACTCACTGTTCATACATTCGTTACCATGTACAAACAGCGTGTGTACACGTAAGCAAAAGGAATCCATCCACGCTTTTTTATTTGATTTTTTTTAAACCATTTTTGATTACAGTGTGGAGAATATAGAATCCTACAGAGCTTATGTCAACCAAAGTTTTTTCCAAGAACCAAATGATACCAATCATTTTCATTTTTTAAACAAAGTAGAAATATAAGGATAGGCATGGTACAACAATAGCATTAGTCCAATCTTTAGGAATGCAATAATTTGAAGGATTTCGATGCATCAAACACACTGACATATACACTCAAACAGAAATCAATAAATCTACGACACTCTCCTAACTGGAATTCGAGCCCGCGAACATAAGCCAACTTAACACGTATTATGCACATATGTATGTATATCTTTCTATATACAACCTTGAAACAATTAATTTGAAATTTTCTTCTCATAACTTCAAACCAGCAATTAAATAAGACGAATAAAAGGATACGTATGTGTAACAAGAAAACAAAAGCTGGTTTTGCTCTAATCATTCAAACATTTTCATTCTTAATAACCGAAACAGTTCCTAATATGTAAATAAAATAAAAAATATAAATGTTCGTTTATTATATCTTACAACCAACAACATATGTATGTTTATTTAAAGATAAAAAATAAATTTTAATTAGCATTATAATATATCATTATAAATGGGATACCCACAAGAATCGTAACTAAATAATTGCTCTGGTTAGATTTCACGCCTGGAATATTTTGGCAGCACGGTTGTAATTTTAATATTCCTGTGGGGGTGGGCGAAATTTAAGATTGCTATTAAACTAGATTTTTTTTATTATTTTCGGTGAAAGGAAGCGATTATAAAATTATCAAAAAGATGAACGACCTCAGGAACGTGCCAAACGAAAGATTGTTTTGTATTCTGTTTAGCGTAAATTTAAAACTACAAAAAATAAAGCATTTTGAAAAAAAAGAACATTCAATAATACTTTGTGTATAATAAAAAGAGAGAAGTTATGCATATCAAATAAATTAGAATGTGTTCATTGCGTTTTTTTGTATATATAAACGCTGATCGGAAAAGACGATTACGCCTTCAATTAATGGCTTTGATGTCGTGTCACAACTAAGTATTATTATAAACTATTTCAAGGTTTTTTTTATTACTAAAGAGGACTGGTTGTTACTCGTTTAATCTTAATGTGGCTTTTGAAGTTTGGTTTAAAATGTTAACCTTGGTCACTCGTAAGGTTATACTTATCAATTCTTGGTGGAAAGGCGTTATACTTTATTTCAATAAATGAAACACTTTTTTTTGCTCTACTTCCACATATATTATGTAAGAATCACAACCGGTTTCGCAAAATACGAGTATTTTCAACCGATAACATTAGCAGATGGATCTGGGTTTTGAATTAAGTACTCCCAGCATGCGAATACTTTAATCAAAACAATCCTTTCCATCCCTACTCTCGTCGAAGTGTAAAGAAAATTATCGACTGAATAACGAGTAGTTCTCGTAAAAAAAATGTTGAGATACCTCCACGAAGAAGCCATATGCTCCATATTGAAAGCGTATATGAAATAAAAAAAATCATTTAGTCGTGGTTGTAATCGTGAAAGCGTATGCCAATATTGGCGTTGAGCAAACTACTGCTATATTACATATATAAGTTGATTGTCCCACCACCTCCCGTTATCACTGTGCAGTTGCTAGACGGCCGCTATCCATAACACTACACGGTCAATAAATTAAAATAATATAAGCCCAATGTTCTTGGACCTATACAGAGCTGCACGGGACTGATCTTTTTACCATGCTCTGTCAGATAAAAGATGAATATAAAGAAATTAAAATGAAAATTAAAATTTTATAATATGGTTGAAGAAAAAAAGCGGTTGCGTTAATATGTTATTCGAATAGTTTGGCTCGTATTCAATCCAAGCACCGTTAGAAAGGTAGCGTTACACTGCTATAATACTGCATCCAGGCCCTCAAAAAATACAAGGCCGTTACACATAATCAATTGATATATATTTACAAAAATACGTGTTATTGCAGTATAAACAACTCTCATTTCTTTGTCTCATTTAAATAAAAAATAACTCATGCTATTTACATATTTGGTTAGCTGTCGTTTTTTTCCTTGAATATAAATTGGACCCCGTGGTGAAATAGTCTATATTCATATGTGAAGACAATGTAATAAAATATAAACCGGTCGATATTTAGTTTCCATTTCAACACTGCGAAATTACTCAATTTTGAATGTTTACTATTTGAATAAACGGTGAAGTCTTCTAAGCTTACAACTGGATTGAATTATTGACAGTGGTTCAAAAGTCGTTTTGAAAAGATTTTAATCTATTTTCTTTATAGTCTTACATTAAGTTTCACTCGATTTTGAATGCTTTTAGCCCTCGTCCGATAATCATAATTTGCTAAGATTCATGATTTATTGAAAGCTCAGGACTGGTTTGGCACATTGCGATCATTATCAACAATAAAAAAAATGTTTTATCACTTTTTAGATACTTACTAAAGTATTTCCACGCAATTTTCTCAAGAAATATTTTTTCTCTCACTTTTGCTGGTTTTAAAACGTAAATAAATCTATAAATAACACCCCCTCACCAGAAACCGTTTCGTCAATAATTTTCATCATGATTATACACCAAAACATTGCAATTTGTATCCAGTAATTTAACGAAAAAAACATCTCTATGAACATGTAAAAATACAATTTTGAATTAAAAAAACTCAAAGTGTACATAGTAATATTTTGGATGAAACGGAAAGAAAACTATTTGTCAATTTAATTATTTAACATCTATAATTCTGATAAAAAGCCAATCAATTAATAATATGAGAATATAAATTATTGTTAGTAAGAAAAACGTAGTAGCCTCATTTTATTATACGATTCATTTCAAGCACTGCGTAATTTAAAAAAATGATTTACGCGTTTACGTGTTATAGATTAATTAAAAATGATAACATTGGCCCGTTTAAAATGCATGCGTACAATTATAATGTTTTACTATCTCTCACCATGTTTTTTGACTAATTCATTAGTATGCATAAGGTGTTAGTTGATTTTTTTTTAAATTACGAGTGTTTACATTATTTATCAGCCAATTGATCTGAAACACGAATTTGTTTACATTTTGTTAATTGTATGATATATTGCCCCGACAATGCTATAAAACATAATTTTCTATAGTTTGTTTTTTTCGGTCGTAATAAATCATATTTTGAAATGTTTTAAGTTTGCACTGAATAATTACACGATTTTAATATAGAAATTTTTCAATGCTTAGCAGAATACAGTATAGCTCACTTATTATTTAACTAACCCAAAATACCCGTGAAATGAATTCCGTCAGGGTTCATGTTCGTAAAACTACACTAAAAAAACGAGACTCATCTTGTGTTTACTTGTTATTGTGTGTGAAAATCATACTTCACAAAACGTCTTTATTGTAATAATAACTCATCTGTAAACATCACTCTACGTAGATTCTTTTCGAAATCTCCCCATATATATTTTACTCCCCATCATTCTTTATTTAAGACCCAGCTCTCGAAATCTTGATGAGACTGTTCTAAAGTTGGTTTATTTGATTTTTATGTTACACAAACAGTAAGTCTTTTTGTTCTTTACTAAAAAAAAAATCATTTCTTCAAGGCCGACAGTAATTTAAATATTTCAGAATAGACCCGGGTCGATAAAAAGCTTGTGGTGTCTAGAACACTTGCAGAAAACAAGCAAATAGAAAAGTTTATACAGTTAAATTATGTTATTTATTTAAAAAGAAAAGGACCCATTTAAAACAAGTGTTTTTTTTATAAAAAACATAAAAGCATATGCCAACAATTGTGAGCCAATAAATGGGCAATGTGCTTCAGCCCTTAATAATATAATGGAGGTTTTACCCTAGGCCTTCCAAATAAACGGCTTTATGTAAGTTAGCTGTCCCATCGCCGTTATGTGTAAGCAGCCGCTCTTCCACGACCACCTTCCATAACGCTATACGGTCAAGAAAATGACACGCCTAAAGCTCTTGCACCGATACAGAGCTTCACTTGATTTAACTTTTCACACTGCCCAATAGTTCTCCGAGGATAGAAAAATAGAAACAAAGACAGGAAAATGTGATTTCTCAGCCCCTTTATGTATAATAATGTATAATTCTGGATGACAAAATTGTATATTCACATTCTTTTTAGTTAGCCAACATTAGTTTTTCAAAGGTTTGAAAACGTTCGATAAATAAAAAAATGCTTATTGATAGCAAGCGATTTATTTTCAAACAATATTAATAGTGCAGCGTGTGGATATATTAATCTTGATTCATCGAAACACTCTTGTTGTTTTGTGATCAACTTGTATAATATGAATATGAAATAGAATTGATTAAATTGAATGTCACGCATTTCAATAATTCTAGAAATAAAACTCACAACATATTGGAAAAATACAAACATAAATCTACCATATAACAATTATTTCCCAGTGTTGTAAGTTCGATGCCATGTATTTTCGGTTTCGTGCTTTAAGTCAATAATTCAACCAATTTTCATTTCGAATATCTCGTTAACTACCGCATTGAATATTTGATTTAAAAGATATCTTTCTTTATTTTAAAATAACAAGATCGTGTTCGATGCATTATTTATAAAGGGCGTCTAAACTTTCGGAACCTTCATAATAGATTACATTTTTGAATACTTGTCTACGGCTTTATTTATTAATAAAACTAGATGATAACTTACATTTGAACTACTGAAACTCTACCATGTCGTACCTCGAGAAGAAGTACTCAATCGACATACAAAATAAAATATACTTACATACAATTAATGGTTGCTTGGATTTTCAAATTAAACAATTTTTTTGTCGTATTCTGGTTTATTTTAAAAAACAAACTCAATAGCTCAACAGCACAAATCTACGCAACTCTCTTTGGTTCACACGAGTATCGATGGGTGGATCGTCATATAATTATCAGTTGGTGTTGTATTTTATTATTATTTTTACATTAATTATCTGGAAATTCCCAGAGGATGTTTCCAGCATCCTGTAATTGAATCTGACATTTAAAACATGGCCTATCAATAAACTAGCCAAGCTGGTAATCTCTGAGCCAAGCCGCCGCCATGTTCAATAGTAAAGTTTGCAGTTTTTTGATTTTTTTCAATGCAATGTTTTCATATAAAAGACGAGTTGAACTCAGCTTATAGGGAATTTCCATATTCACCGCATCTTATTTTGGGTGACAGCTTCTGAGACATTCCTGGCTATCATTTGAATGCGCTCATTACAGCTGTATTATAAGATTTCTTTTAAAATCTATCATGATTTTTGTCAATCCTTGGTTTTCATCACGGAAATATCACAGCAGATAATAATATGAATAAATCATTCTGATTTTTTTTACTTCAATTATTTATTTTTAAAATTTTAGATTGATACTAATGTTTATATTATTTTGACCCCCAATTGTTCTTCTGATTAATTATATCTTGACTGAAAACGATAAGTGGTTAAGTGGATAAGTGGATAAACGATAAGACGATCTATAAGTGGTCAATTCTATTTATAGAATATAGCTTACTTTTAAAAAATGTTGATAAATATTTATTGTTTGTTTTTAAAAAACGATGAACCCTGCTTGTAGTAGAGTGGTCAATGCCGTTGGCTACAATTGCAGTGTTGCCAGGTTCAAGTCCCAGTGTGGTCAGATAATAAATTTAATTAATTTATAGATTCATGTAATGTCCAAAAATAGCTTCCACCCATCCAGACCCAAAACGGGGCGTAGAGATCGCGATCTTACTCTCTCTGATAAAAAAAAGTCTGAGTAACAAGCAGTTCTCGTAGAGCAAGTTTTATTGAATAAGCACCATAAGGAATTGGTACGACATTTTGAGTGGAGATTGTTGTAAAAAAGGCTCAATAAAACATCAGAATTTTATCATATCTGTTTATATTTAATATTTATACACATATATTCAATAAAATTTGAGTATACCTGTTGTGATGAAACCAATTTAATTTTATGCACGGATATTCAATTTTGATGATCCTGAATGAAACTTTATGAATTTTTAATGTTTAAATAGTTTTTATAACATGCATTAGATATTTAATGATAAAACCAAATACACGATACAAATTCAAATTATGTAGACCACACACAATAATTTGAACACGCACCAAAACACAGGTTATCAAATATTTGGATACTGAATAACGAGTAAGTTTTTGACTCTTAGAAAAGAAATTTACATAACTTGCTCTCTTTTATATTAGGAATGTAAAAGCATTCATTTTTAAAGCTTTGTTTATTTTTCGTATATAATAGTTATTAACAATGATAAATTCCTGGAAGTAATGATTATTCTTTTATATCGAATTTAAGAATTCATCTTCTAGGTATTCGATCATAGAAGCAATAAAAATAATGCACATACTATAATTGTATTTTAATTTGTAATACACTTATACGTATCATTTATCTTGCATGTGATACTTTCAAATGATGTAGCAATTTTGTATAAATGTAACAAATAATTTTAATAATCGTTGTCTGCTTTCAAATAATCAATGTATTTGATGAATCTGATATTTATTGGAAAAAAGCAACTTTCAATTCAATTGTAAAACGATTGTCAAATACGATTGATAACAGATTCACTATTTAATATTATTTATAAATTTACACTTATTTGTTAGTTAAGTAATGTTTATTTATTTTATTTACGTCATACGATATCGTCAAAGATAAAATATATACATAACATATTATACTCTCGAGAACAATTTAATTGACAAATAAAAAATAAACATTTTAATGACGCCCTTTTCTCTTTATGTATTTATTTTATAATAAAATAAAATAATACGCCACATTAAAAATATGATTCTTAAATTTAAATTATACCATCCTGTCAATATTATATATCCTGCGTCAATAACATCATTAAAAATAATGATAAAATGTAACAAGAACTTTCGTATTCGTGTTGTATAAAGTAAACAATGATTTATTAAAAATAGCTCCATGCCTTTCAAACATCATGCTATGAACTGAATATAAAATCATTTATAATTGGCATATTAGTAATCATCGAATCTGAGAAAATTTCCTAGATGATCATCAGTAGCTAATCTCTCCTTTTTCTCAAATATTACATACGTATATAATTATAATATTGAATGTCAAAACATGACACGATTTCAATATAAGCAACTCATTATTTTTCTACTTGTTTTTTTTAATGTAAGTGATAGCGCGGATGTCATTATTGTGGATGTCTTTGATATAGAGTGAAAATTGATCTTTAAAAGTATCATGCATCATCGTTTTTAAGTGATTGATGAACTCAAAACTTTTCATTCAATTACTATTTCTACAGCAGATAATTAACTCATGATAATGCTATAAGATTTTAATTTTATCATGTTGGTATAAAAATTATGCCGATATTTATATTTGAATTTGGAACGATGTATGGCATCAGTGACGTTCTTTTGTAAATTTTGCCAATGACCTTTTCGGTAATAATAATTTATCACAGTTTTAAGTATTTTTTAATAATTTACGAAATGGGAAAAGGGGGTTTTTCATATTTTACGAGATGGTGCGGTTACTGTGCACGTATTCCAAAAACCGGATCTAATTCAAACTCCGGTTACAATCAGACAAGAATCGCTGGTATTAAATTAAATAATGGTGATAATTTCAAGCAAACTATTAATATCACATTTGAATTTGGTGAATTGTGACACAAATTGGTATGTCTAAACAGATTTCGACATGTATTTACTTTACAAATTATATAGTACGTGCATAGATACTCAGACTAACATATTCAGTGATTGCGCACTTATGAATCCCAAAAAATAAAGTCGTTAGTGTAAGGGAACCTTTTCTTTGAGCATTTAGTAGGTGAGTGAAACATTAAACGAGTAGGTACGGCAGTTCCAAAAAAAGAAAAACGTTATGTTTTATTCATGTACACGTGATGTTTTTAAAGATTAAGTCGATATTTTTAAAACCACTTAGCTATTTTTGGGCACAGCGGGAACCATGTAAATTTGATGACCCGAAAAAGTTTTTCACACTCACCCGCTGCCCTGAAATATTATATTACGAGGCTACGTGACGAAATTTTGGAAAATGACCGTCTTTTGCGGAAATATTATATTCCTTGCTGCATGATGCATACTTGGCCTAGTTATTCGCATCTTTTTAATTTTTTAGGTAACCATTATTCACAGCTCAATATCAGATTATTACAAACAAAAACTGAAAACCAAGCTGTTGATTAGATTTGATATAGGATTCGGTTGTTAAACTAAAATAAAAATTGTTGATAGAAAAAATCTTTTTTTATATTACTAATGGAATTCCCACTAAACTGTTTGGTATTCAGTCCCTCAAGCTCTATTTTTCGTGGGACAAGTTATCAACGAATATGTTTAGGACAGGACTGGTGGTTGCCTAATCAATCTTGCTACGTCCCTTTCAAGGATCAAGTCGAGGGCTGTGGGGTAATGGGATATTCGACGTGACATACATCCATGCCTTCAAGCAGGAGTCAATAAATCAGTTGAAAAAATATGTTTTGTTCGTACTAGGAATCGAGCCTGTGAACTTTTCAACAGAAGCCAACGAAGTTGACACACGACGGCGTAAAAAATCTAGTGCTGCATTTTATCACTCTTGTGTTTTCGGCTTATGATAACTAAATAACTTCAATATTCAAAAATATTGTCAATACATAAGACAAAAAAAAAAGAGACGTGAAATGAATCTGTTACGTTATGTTTCATAGCCCTATTTGCAAATAGAATAGAACGTGTAATCATATATTGAATTTTACGTTTTAGAATTTAGAAAGTATCAATTTATTATCCAACGTTAATTCATTGTAAAAAGTTAATGCGGTTACCCTTCAATAGATAAAAAATAAAATTGAATCCATCGCCATGGTGGGCTGATGTTAAAATATAATTATTATCACCGGTAGTTACTTCACTTTACTACGCCACCGACGCCATTGACATCAAGTCTGATTAAAAACCATTCTAATAAAATTCAATGGTCGGAGTTTGAAATTTTTTCCGTCGAAATCTTCTTATTAACGAGGCGCGAAAAGTGGAAATCAAATTAAATAATGCCGCCATGAATTTGAAAGGATTAAGGTTTTGAAATGCATTTTTCAAAATGGTCACTAGAGCTACGAGCCGACCATTGACTAAACACTAAACGGTGACCCAATTAGCTTTGAATATCAGTCTTAATTTAATTATTTTGGCCTTTTTGTTTTTGGTTGTTAATCTCTAAAACTGTCTGATTTAAATCTTTCAAAAAATATTTTTATAAAATCATTTCTTAATTCTGTAAAATGGTAGTTAAGTTTTGATGAATTTTTACCTTTATTGCACTCGCATTATAAATAAAGTAGTTGGAATATAAAATTGTATGGCTTTGCTCTAGATTTACACCCTATTTGGCAATATTATTCTTTGCGGTAAAAAGAAACTACTCGTAAACTTTCTACACAAGACTTGACCATGCCATCGTTCCGTTCTACTAGATATTAAAGAAAGCACCCTTAGACTTTGTCAACTTCCATAGTAAAACTTTTGATTTCTCGACGCATGCTACACAGGCGTAACTCAATATGTCCCGAAAATGAAAGACGAACTTCTCGCACCAAAGTCACGGATATAATCTATAACGCATGAACGAGCCCAGGCACCCTGATTAAAAACTCACAGCCACTTACGTAATACAGAAAAAAACGGACTCAATTTTTTTTATCCTTACATCGCTGAAACGGAATTGATAATAAATGGTAATTGATAATAAGTGATATCTTTTGGTGGAAAAGTAACAATCAAAATTTTTAGTGAAAATTAATTTAACTAGTAAATTTTTGAAATCTTTTCATGTGAGTCTGTTATTTTACTGTTTGTCTTGATTTATCTGTCTGTCTGTACATGCAGTAAAATAAAGTGATTCGCACGATGCATAATGAGTGATGCGTATACAATGATAGTGTAAAATAATTATTTGTTTGAGTATTGGATGAATGTCAATTGGTGGAACTCATCAAATATTACTGGTTGCTAATAATACTTCTATATTATATTTTACAAACTGTTCATCCAATAGATTAACGGTCTCCATCGACAGTATTTACTTTTTTTAGTAGAATAATTCTTTGAATTCACTATGGAAAACTCAAGAACTACTTATATAAATGTGAAATGAGATTATAAAATGTTAAAAAATGTGATTTCTGTGGTCTAAAGGAGCCTGTCTTTCATCAAGAATATAATAAAAACTTTAAAAAATTTATTAGTGACCACTGCATAAAAATACCCTAAAAGGACGGATGACAGTTCATTCAGTGGCATATTCACGGAATAATTAAGTCCCCAAAAAAGGTAATAGGGTATGTAAGACCCAGTTGCATAAAGAGTGGAAGACTCTTTTATGGACCATTACGTTTTCTGGTAATCGTAACTAATATCGTGAGACAATTTGCATTCATTCAACTTTCCTGAATTTTTCGTCACTAAAAATGTAATATTAAAAGTCAATCAAAAGTAAGAATGAATTGTTAAGTTCAGTCTAGGTAGGAACGATCAATAAGAAAACTCTGTCCCGAAAAGATATATGCATAGTGCTGTTTCCATATATTATATTTTGCCTTAGAAGCAACTTTCAATGCATACTTTATCAACTTTGCTAACAGATTATCTAATTAGGAAAATACATATTTCAAAAGAACTCATTGCATTGATTTTTTGTTCAATACTTTTATAATATTAAGATAAATATTGTTTTGGTAACGGATATTAAATGAAAAAAGATATGAGAGAGAGCAATTTTTCCGCTTAATATGAACATAAAATGTGAAGACAAAAACATCCAAAGACTAACTAAATTGGTTGGTTCCATAAATAGTAATAAATTGGATTAAGTATCAACGAAAAAACTCTTTTCTTTTTATGGAATTGAGCTTGAAGCATCTAATGGTTATTTTAATCATTTTTTTGTTGAAAAGGTTAAACTTTACGATCACCTTTATGTACTAACCACTAATCTATTATTATAGATAAAAATGTATGGCCTGGAAAATAATTACCTAAAGAAAAGTCACTGAAGTTTAGTCAGTTTGGTAAAATAATATGTGATATAGCGGTCTAAGTCATAATAACGCGCTACATGTAAAAAAGATTTGAGAACGAAGTATTGTTTCCACTGGTTGTAAATCATTGCCAAACGGTTCGTTTTTTTTATATAATAATATTAAAGAGTGTTGAAAGTATCGTAAAAACCCATGCCATCCAAATGCATATCTTATTAGACCGAATATAATGTGATCTTCATAACTTGAAAAATTAATATCTACAAAACCAAATGTATTATTTTCGAAGTCTAGTGAAAAAAAATATAGCATAGAAATATATACATATGTAGATGTACGGTAAGTATCTCTTCCCACATATTTTGTTTACTATTTATAAAGTTGTCTGGCGAGTTTTGGGAAAATGTCTTGTCTGGGTTTTATTGTGTCCCCCGAGGCCATCTCATAGAGGAACAAACATAATAATGAAAATGTTAATAATATTGAAAAATTTATCATCTAACACTCAAATCTATAAAAATGTTTCAAGAGGATTCGATGTAGCCTTTAAAGCAGCGTTGTTCAACACGCGGCCCACGGGCCACATGCGGCCCAATTTAATATTTTCTGCCGCTCTATTGGAGTTTGCAGCCTTCTACAAATATATTTTACATTTTGTTATTCATAAATCAAACAAAACAAAGCAGGGGCGTGAATTAATATCAGCATTTGGAACCGCATATCGCTGCGAGTCGTTTTTTCAAAATTGAAAATAGTAAAAACGATGTCGCAACAGGCTGGCCGGTAAAAACTCGAATAAATTACCAATAAACAAAATATCAAGTAGTATAAAAAAACAAGTGTCATTGTAATTATTAATTAATAAATTGTTTTTGTTACGTTTGTTTTGTTTTTTTATGCGGCTCACCATTTACCGGTAATATTTTATTTGGCCCATCAAACGATTTCTGTTTGACAACGCTGCTTTAAAGTGACAGTCGCTGAAAAAGCTCTAACGTCAAGTTTAGTATTGGTTTGTGTTTAATTAATACCGTAATTTGATTGGAAATGGAGATAATTAGTCTTAAGAATAACAAAATGGCTACCATGATCGGGTGTTATAAATATATTCTTTTTTTTTTTTTTAATAAAACAACAATTTTAACAAATTCTCAATATTTTATAACGATCAGGACAGTTTTCGTTCATCGTGAGTTGGCCGCTCATCGATCAGTTGACAATGATTGCGATGAGCATAGTCGATATTCATCTTCATGAAAAATGTGGAATGAATATAAAAAAATACGTTTTGTTTTAAATGTATATGATGCTTTTCCACCAAGAATTGACGGTTGAACATATAAAAACACCATATAAGTAATTTATTTAATTTCATCACTGTGGAATTTTATTTTAATGTTTCAAGATTAATCTCACACGAAGTGTGTCGCACGATGTTGTGACGAGATGCATTGTAAATGAAAATAGTAAATGCCGTGGTAAAAAGTTTTAAGCGAATCTTTCTGAGCCAGTTAGATATTTTAATAATAAGATAAGAATATGCAATTGATATTATAGATCTTTACAAACCAAATAACACTGTGTCAAAGTAAGATTTTATATTACGGTTTGTTCCAAATCCTTTAAAGTTTTTTTAAGAAGTGGAAAGGGTAAGAACATTTAAGACCTAGTTAATTTCAATAGAATCTATGTAATTCATTCTATTAAACTGTTTTTATCGGGAAGGTAATGAGATAAGAAAGTTTTATACCTAGAAATATTGTTGATGAATGAAGACTTATATAATACTAGTATTGCTACCCGGATTCGCTCGGACTAAGCGACCAATAATTATTTAATGTTATATCATTCCCAAAGAATTACAGACCCACAGACATACATACATACATACATACGCCGTTTCGGTATTTCTAGTATTGCTACCCGGCTTCGCTCGGACTAAGCGACCAATAATTATTTAATTTTATATCATTCCCAAAGAATTACAGACCCACAGACATACATACATACGCCGTTTCTATTTTATATATAAGATTGTCACTTAGGCTTAACACGTTTTTCCTGTTTCAAAAGCATCTTCAAAAAATTTAAAATTTGAATCATTAATAATAGGCTTCTTAAATGGAATCAATTCTATTTCAAATCTTTATTACCTGAGCAGATGTATTAAGGACGCAAATAAAACTATACATTCTGCAAACAAATTAAAGTTTTAATTTTAGTATAGGCCATTTCCTATGAAATGTTGGTTGAAACATACACCACAACCAGTCTAAGTAATTTATGATTCCTCCCTATGTAAATAACAGACAGCAGATGAAATTATAGGTTAGGTATTTTACCCAGATTATTTATTCTCAAATTATTAACTAAAACCTTGCATTTTTTTTTATTTTTGTGATGTTTCATCGAGTCGATTTTTTTTTAATAATGTGCATTTGGTGAGCTGCTATATCAAATATGTATTTGAATTGGAGTGGTAAGTTTTGATTTTTTTTTACATCCCTTTGAAAAATATCTCGGATTGACTACCATCAAAAGACAATAAATTCTACATTATATGTTTATTTATTAGGTTATCTAACGAAAATCTAGTACAACAAAGATAATGGACGAATTTAAAAAAAATATTCTCACTAAAGTTTTGAAGTTTAATTTTTAATCTTAATTTTATCAAGATGACATTTAAATATTGTATGTATTTTAAAAATAGTAATCCGTGTAATGCTTAGTAATACTTAAGTTATCAGCCTAACATCATCGCGTTCTGCCTTTAGTATATAATCATTTTATAAATTAGTTATACCGGTTGTTAATGTAATATAATACCTCTTAAAAGGTTGATGGTGCGCCTTTCAATCTCTCTCGCAAACTAGCGAGTGCGATTATCTCACAAGAATGAGTCAAGAACTTGCGAAGATGGGAGCCATATTTGAAAACGACACGTCGTTAAGAGTAATCATCTATCAATTCAACACGTCGACTGTACACTCCACTCCGTCGCTTAATTCACTTTGTTTGTTAACCCTCGTGACACCTGTCTTGTGCAAATTAAAAATGGCGTAACAACAAAATATGGGTACGTGAGGATCTCGAGTTATCTAAAGTACATCACCGCCAAACAAACCACGGTCTGCACAGTTTCATTATTTTTTATTTTATCAAAGTACGAACAATATTGAAATGTTTATTTTGTCAACGTGACACTTTTTGTATACTAGTGGTACATATAAATTTCTTCCAACTGTACAAAATACTTTACTTATGATTAGATACAAGTTCAATTATATTATGTTAATTATTTAACTTTGCGTTTGTATTGTTTCTTACTGAGAATATCAATACTTTTTGGAAGGAGAATACATTATTTTTCAACAAAAAAGGCATTTCTATCTTTTTATAATATCTACCCATAACACTTCTTTGACGAATGGAATATTTTCCAAAGTAGGATTTGAAGACAAGGAAAATATAGTTCTATTCATTTGGTTTGTTATTACTATATTGACCTACATTTAACCAAAATATTTCTTTTGTACTAAGCAAAAATGTGTCATATTTCCCGCAACGATATTTTTAGTTTATACCGTGATTAACTGGAAATACCACAATTGAAAATCACAGTTATGATTTTATTTTTGTTTCTAGAAAATATCTTTAAATTTTTCTGTGGCTCTGACATCTGAAACCTTCCTTCGAAACATCTTGAAATATTATAATAGTAAGCTAGTAAATATAAATATAATTCGCGATAAAAAAAATAGCGTATTCACTTAAAGCATAATTTCTAAAGATGCGTACTTCATAGTTGATTAAATTATTGTTATGCAAAGATTCTTAAGACTTTTTTGCGACTGTTTTTTATGAAAAAATAATCTGATGTCATTATGAGGTCATCCACAAGGACGTAATCAACGTTAATTCTTCTTTGACAGCAATTCGGTGTCGCGATTAGATGAACCATAATGAATATTCGAACTATGGTACACATTACTTTTTACTCAGACTACATAAAATACATAAATTATTAGACAATATTATCTGTAAATAATTACACGTTGTATGGGAATGCTAAAGATATTTAGCCGCGAATCCGATCACTTAATGGTCGTCTGAATGAGGATTTGTTTTTTTTGGTTGGCGATAAAAATCGGCATCTACCGGGTTAAGCATAGCATAATACCGGCGCCGGAATGTATACACACGACAGACTCTATAAAAGGGTTAAAGTGCTTTTTTCGTAATCAAGTCAGCACTATTAATTCTATACCTATACATACTCATTTTTCTTTTCAATAGAGCTATAAATCAAAATCACTTACGAAGCAAATACACGATCCAGTATATTTCTACATAAAACAAATTTTATTACATTTAATTGTAGGTAATTATAAAAAATTCAATGCTCATTATATTTAACGTTGAAGATTTGATCTCATTACCATTGCGTCCGTCGTTGAATGCAATCTAGATCTCTCATAATTATAATTTATACGGTAGTAGTTTATTCGTAACATAAAATTAAGCAGCAAAAAAATAAGAAAACATTTCTAGACAAATGCATTTATAATAAGATTGCTATTCTTTAGTACTTTTTTTTGTATGAATGAAATTATTATTTTAATTAGCCAACCATTCAAAAATTTACCTATGTACACATTTATTAGGATAGCTAAGTAATAAAGGTAATTTGTGTCATTGCTACAAATAACTCAAATTTTTGTTTGTGTACATATTGCTAGCGACCCCTTTATTAATGTTTATAATAAATCATCAATTTCAAATTATAATTTTGTAGTTAAGGATCAAAAGAGTTTTTATTTAAATAACTACACCATCTATCGGAATTTAAGATGAATATCAAAAATTTCTCTTCGTAAATAAGCTGGAACGCGACAGGTTATCAATAATAATTCTGGCATTGTCCAATAATTTCACACTGACTAATGCTTTTGAGTTTTATCAATGCTAGTGTGTCAATGTCGTTTATAAATAAACAATATTTATATCTTCTGTCAGTTTTTTTAACTATTTTATTTTGTACTATTTTTCTATGGCATTGAAAAGTCTGCAAGGTGCACTTTTTTCCTGGATAATTATTACACAGTATAAATGGCCCATAATATACAATTTCCGTTATTTTCACGGTTTTGCAAGGAAGTTGAACACCTATCCCGTAACATTCAGCATTGTTTCCTTTCCATTCATGAAACATATTTTCAATCGTTTTTTTCATATTTTTAATTAATGAATTGCTATACCATTTATTTTTGCATTACATTTGAATTACATAACACAAATAAAATTAAATAAAGTAATATGTATTCTGTTGCACACTTATATAGATTTTTTTATATCATGGTATCGGAGATTATCACAAGAGATTTTTTTTCTATATTTTAGAATAGTCTCTCAACCTAGACATTCATAGTTTTCGTTCAAACATTTATAATTTGATTGAAAAGTGAATCCGTAACCGTAGCCGACGACGTTGAAACTCGACCACGGACCCGACTTTTATTATATATTACTCTTGATTAATTTACACTGTGTAAAATAACACGGTCTTTTTGTGACCAAGTCTGCCGTGTAAATCAGTGTAGAGGTGTAATATAAAGAAGTTTTTTGTATTTTTTATAATGATATGGAGAGTCCGCGTTACTTTCCACGCGTGTTCTGTTAATTGGCATATTAGCGTTAATGAATATAATCAATCTGACGACTTTACTCGGCTATCATTTTATAACGGTGTGTGAATTTATTCATATGAATAATTATGCACGCGAAGAAAATCAACACATCTCGTTAAGTTCACTGCACGGATATATAATATAATATTATATACCAGGTATAATTAATATGATATCACTTATAAGGAATAATCTGGAAGATGCAAATTTATTCTGAACATTTTAGTTAACTGTATAAGCAGTTTTTTTGTTATTACTTTTTTAATAATGTCAAGAAATATTTTTATAATTGTCTATTGAGGAAAGAAAGTAAATTCAATATGCTATTAACAATGTTAACATGAAGGAAGAGGGAAAATTATAATAACTGCAATAAAGCTTCTCTCCGTAGAATAATTCTGCCCTTTCTAAATACAAGTGTATCAATTGGTTTAAATAGTTTAGGCTTAAGTTGAGCTTTTCCTTCAATTATTTTTCATTTTATTCGTTTTACATTGCATAACACTCATTAATTTTGCTTTTTTCATTTGTAGCTAAAAAAGTTATATATGATCATAAGTTTCAAATTTGAATCTATACTTTTTCCTTCTCGGGTTATGAAACTTCATTGTATATAGAAAGATAAAAGACTCGGCATTGAATGTCTTGACAAAATTAAAACTGTCAGGTTACACACTGTGCTTTAAAGGGCAGTGATCTAAATTGTGATATAGGGGATACGGAAGTAGCATTATTCTTCGTGATAAAAGATTAATGAATTACTGGTGGTTCGGTCTATTCTTACTAACGGTAGCATCGCCGTGGTTGGATGCAAGATTAAAAGGAGAATAACTAGGTTGATAAAGGTTATTTACAATATTTTGGACATTTAAAATAAAAATATTTGATCTTTATCGAATCCAGACTGCTATTTTCCCAAAACTCTCTAGAAAAGTATAGTGCAATGGTTCTTAACTGCAGGTGCGGGAAGGTATTTCCAAGGGAGCAAGAGAAGCCTCTAAAAATGCTAAGCTTTGAAATAAAAATGTATTTAATATGTATGTATATATATTTCTAAATGAAAAAAACCGAAACACATTTTTCAATGGGGTGCGGTTACCTATCTTCAAATGTATTCTATCTAGTATCATTGATACAGTATAATAAATATATGGTCATAAATTTCCTATACATACGCACTTAATGAAAAGATAGCACTCAAAATCATCAATCTGTTTAATATTTGTTGTGTTATATAAAAAAATGATGATTCGTATTTACATTTTGTATAGCAAAATGAGTTCACATCAAGAAAATTCCGACAGTCGACTATTGTAACATTTAATAAACCATGTCCATCTGCAGTAAATGGACTTATTGAAGATCTTCAATATTTTTTTTTATTAACAATAAAAACATTTATTTTATCCATACATTTATCTTTAAAATCGATCAAAGGCGGCAAAGTTTTATAAAGGCGATTTTAATCGTAAACCAAAAAAAAATTTAAACTTTCTCAAAAGTATGTACCTACTATACATATTTTTAATGCACAACAACAAAAAACTTTTGAGATTAAATTAATTTCTTTTTCTGAAATAACCAACCTAAGGTTCGAATTTAGTATCTCCTATCATCCTAAGTGATTGCAAATGATCGTCTGTCGATGCTGGCCAGTAATGCTATTTAAGTCTCTTCGAATAAATATTACGTGGGCAATGCCAAATACAGATATATCAATCTTTATGATCTTAACTAGCCATAATCGTCACCTGGTAGACAGACATGTAATTATAATAGATTCTTTTCATGACATTTACCTCGTATCATATATTCTTATTGAACATAATACGGAAGATTATCATTCATATAGTCGAGGTCTTAGATCCAGAAAAACACTGTTGGAACTGAAGTTTGTACCGGAATCGTTCCGCGGGCCGTGGTTTTTTGACCCCTGAAATTTAGCATTCCGCTGATATAACTATTGTATATGCATGTGTTATTTTAATTGACAAGAGAATGAAGTGTCTATTGTATATCATTTAAGAAATAAATCATCAAATACGATGCTTTATTTATGTAATGGTGATGTTTTTGCATCAGCCATTTGCGAAATATTTATCATAATTATTTACCGGTCCGTAGATGTCATAGGTTAGGAAACAACGCTAATGCCTTAGAGCTGGGGTGCCCAGCTCAAATCGTTTGTCGGGCCAAATGAAATAATGCATTTCTCTGATACACACATAAATGAATTAAAATAATTTTACTATTTTCTTTTGTCGACCAGTAATTTGGACGCTGCGTATCGCAGTAAATGCGTTATATTTTCATCATTCAAATGTTTCGACCCTTCAATTTTTAGATTTTTAAGTTTGAGAAACGTGTCTTGCATCGATATTTGGTGCCAAGTCTACATTGCTAATTGGCTTGATTCCGGAAATTTATATCGAAGGAGATATTTTTGATAAAATTCTTGTATGATACAAAGTTAGTGATAAATGTATTCTACCAATATCAAAATTTGAAATGTATAGAAAGTTGAAAACCTCAAAAAGGCCATACAAAGCTATCAATTGGGCTACTTGTGGACCGCGGGCCAACGTGTGGCCATGCCTGCCCTAGAGCGTTGCCATTTGGTAAGTACGCGTACAATGTGCGCACATTTACGATGAGAATTTTAAAGAATCAGGAAATTGGTATTGTACAATAATTCTTACGATATTTTTTTTTATTTTATACTAAACCTTTTTGGTTTTGCTTTTAACAATAGTAACT
Source organism: Himalopsyche kuldschensis (assembly GCA_028554975.1). NCBI lineage: Eukaryota > Metazoa > Arthropoda > Insecta > Trichoptera > Rhyacophilidae > Himalopsyche > Himalopsyche kuldschensis. The sequence goes on along the minus strand of JAHFWI010000067.1, from coordinate 1,969,133 downwards.
AAAAAGTTAATAATCACTTACAATGAAGTAAATTATAGCTGCTCAGTGTTGTTTTCGACATCTAACTACATATTACTTTTATTGTACTTGGCTGCAATAAAACAAAATCGTAAACAAAATAACTACATACTAAGAAAGTAGTTTCCCAAATTGCGACTGTCTACCAAATAATGGTACAATGTCATCAAATGAATAAAATCGTCGTTTCTCGAGCATAATTCAGATAGGCATCACTGTTGATAAGTAATTTTGTTGCGTTAATAAAATAAAGAATGTTTAACTTTAGTTACTATGTTTACATATTTACAATGTCATAACTGTGTTGTGGGAAACACGCATAGCTTTTCTTCTATACGACCGTATATAGAAAATGCAATATTCGGAAAACAATCTTATGTTCCCCATATTTATAAACCAAAATACCAAAGTTTTTTAAATGCAAAAATATGCAGGTCATTTGGTTATGATAATCAGGTAAATTCGAAATTTAAAATTATTAGGAAAGCAATGTTACAATGCAATGAGCCATTCGGTTATTCTGGGTGCCGTCTATATTATCCTCAGAGGCACGTGTGTACACACGTGCCGTTGATTACATATACGCATTGTTTCGTAAGCCTTGATTTCAGTCACACGTTGGTTCTTGCAATCGTTGTACCACTAATAAAATTAGCGAATAAACGAGCACATCTATAATTTCATAGTTAATATATTCATGATACTTTTGTTGTGTCTAATATAGAACAATATGATGTTTGTATTATTATTGTTTATTTTTAAATTTAACTAAAGAATATATATATAATTATATTCATTTCAATATGTTTTTAAGAACTGGTATTTAATAAGAGATACCGGAATCAGTTAATTTGCTTGGTATGGCAATGAATGGAAAATATATCTTCACCATTCTTCTACACGAAAAAATTTCTTCATCATTCTTTACAACGAAAAAAACTTTTTTTTGTTTTTTAAGTTGAAAGCTAGATCGCGGGATCCTAACCCGTGGATTGCGACTCCCAAGGGGGTCGCGGCGTGTTTTCTGTGGGGTCGTCAACTTATACAGTCAACTAAATAAAATAATCACTACAATGCATTTTCGTTGTTTTTTTTTATTACGTTATTAAAAATTGCTTTTTCAAATACATCGGGGGATCTCGGGTCTCAAGACTTTTATGAAAAGGTTGCAAACCTATGAGCTAGATTCACATGCATTATCAGTTTTTATTTGTACTAAAATTTAACCATACATTGTATTAAACACACAAAAACTCGTAATAGATTTACTCAGCCCTGTATTTCCGACAATTTTTTGACAGGTTGATAAATATTTAAATTGGCCCCAAAGTTTTTTCTTTGATGAATCCAAAAATAAAAACAAATCTACTATTGATATGCAATGCGAGTCATTATTTTTTCTAACCGCTCAAAAATATTCATATAATGCGATTGAATGAATTCATCTGAAGCAAAATTATGAGTACGTGCCTTTTGTTATAAGCAGCATAATCATTGAACGACTTAGTGAGATGGTTGTCGACCACTGTTACACGATAATTGTTGAAATCGTAGAAACAAAACCACTCTTGATGTTATGTTATGTAAAATGTAAAATTTGCCACGGTTTGTATAATATGAATAATTTCGTGTGGTGTTTGAAAGTGATATTTCTTTTCATCAATAGTTTTAATAAATTGTGCAATGAAATAAATATTCACTTACGAGTTTTTTTAAATCGCCCTCAAGAGACGGTATTGGACACTCGAGAAGGTTCAATTTGGGCTGAAGCAACGTAGGAAAATAATTTGATATTATGTAAATCTGTAAACTGTGGTGGCAGTTTATTCAGATTAGTTGATATTTGAAATAGAGCAGTATCGGTTTATATCCGTGCTATTTTTATAACACAATATCAATTATAAAAAAAGGGATTAAAAGAAGTTGTCTATTTGATTATGTTAAAATGAAAAACCACAGATTGAGTAAAAACATTCAGTCGAGGACTCGAGTTCTCCGTCGCAGAATAATATAAGCAGAAAAATTAATTACGACCACGGATTATTTTCTAGTTGAAAATTAAATAAATAAATATGCACCAATTGAGGTTGAACTTGATTTTAATTTGACATATGCGCACAGTTAGCTTTAGTATTATTTAAGGAAAACAATAATTGGTACTTCATACTGATTGTTATAAGTTGGTGTAGTAATTATTGACTCTACATTCAGTCTGTCAATTGGGTTAAGATTTGTTTTAGATTATTAAATAATACAATTTGTAATTATTAATAAAGATTAAATTAGTATTAATTGTCCTTATGAGAGCAGCATTACAGTAACCGGCTTTTGATACATAGTAAAATTAACATTGGAAATGAGAATCTAGATATTGAATTGTATTCTTATAAACGGTGCTTAACACATTGGATGCTGAGAAGACGCCTAGCGTGTCCATTTTCATACAAAAAAACAGGTTCAGCATTGAAAGCGAATTAATTTATGACTACGATGTGCATTGTCGTGTCAAGATGTTCATAACGGATCGTTAAATAAATAATAGGTAATGAGATAAGTGCATAATGCAGCATGTTAAATGTATAAAAGCATTTTTGGCAAGTTTCCATATTGTTGCATACCACGAATTAATTCGGACAACCGAAATCAGATAATAGTCTTTCATCGCTGGCCCACGATTATTTTGTGAGCACATAATAGCTGCGATTCGTTCAGAGGCGGACTGGACTTATCATCAAAAATAAACCGATAAGAATGCCAATACGGAACTTTCTCCAAGCCCACTCAATTGTGGAGCTTCTCTATCAAACGATTTATCTTTGCTATGTTTATGTTTCTAAAACAGTTTTTACATAACGACATTACAGTTGGACAACCACGATTTCGCTGGATGGCTGGAGTGTCATAAGTTGAGCGCGGGAGATTCGCGATTGTAGTAAAAAGAAGTATAATATGTGTGTATAAGAAAAGGCGGCATGAATAAAATGATAAATGCCCGAATGTAAATCCCTAGAATTGTAATGCATATAAAAAAAAATAGAAAAAATCATTCAAAAAACATTTTTTTGGGCGCTTGCTTCCTCGTTTATTTTCGTCACGCAAACCTCTCAAACAGTAAACACTGCATTTTGCTAGGTATGTAGAAATCAAAAACCTGTTGCACTTGACAAATCCAAACGAATTTGTCTATTCTCCCAACTCCAGCTCACTACGCGAGTACTTAGTGAGTTGCGGATCTAAATTTCAAGCGAACGATTCTCAAAATTACAATAATTAATTCAGAAAAAAAAAATGCCATTTTTTATATCACACTTTGTCAAGATTGTCTTCAATTCTGAACTTTTAAAGATCTATCCTGTGTGACGTAAAGTTGGCAGTGAGAGCAAAATAAACGTCTACTTATGATGATGGTGGAAAGTAATTTTTTTACGATGCTTTTTGTCATATGTTAAACAAAGACACATATTCAGTCAGTAGACACTTAGCTGAAAATCAGTCGTATCACGTATCTCAAGTACCAAATATTTTTTACTGTTGTTTGAAACAGTATTTTCATAGAAAGACGACGTTCACATTATAATATGATTCGCTGAATGACCCTTCATTGTATTTAAACTACTCAAATTTCATGTTTTGCATATCTTCCGCTGAGAATTTAAAGCTCGCATTTGTACAACAAGCCACGCCACATGAGTCTCAAAGCTTGTTATCTTTACATTATTTTATATCACATAATATGATTCATATGAAAATCTTACAGAGGATTTCTTAGTATGAGTATTTAATATATTATCATACGTACAAAATATACCTAGGCGTATTTAGTTTTAATTTTATTGGTGTATAATTTTCCGCTCTATCTTCTGATTTGACTCTTTAATTATGTCATCTATTTACGAGAGAAAGCAAAACTTCTGCTTAAAAAAAAGAAGATTATTTTTTATATTAAATTTTGGTTGTCATGACTTTAAAAGTGTTTGCGTTGTTATGCCAACCAGCTGCGATTATTTATGAATACATCGGTATAGCTGACAAGCGAGAGAAGATATTTGAATTTATCACAATCCGTGGATTCTAACGAAGCTAAATTTATAATGGTAATCTCTGCGGCGATAATAGCTAGATGTATGTGGTGACGAGCTCGGCTGCATTCTATGGAATATGAAAGTTGATAGTGTGTTTATTAAATTTTGATTAACTTCAATGAAAGTTGGATTTAATAAACTTTGTTCAAATAGTTCAGAATTCATAATCATTTAATTTCGTCGAGCGGAAATTAACTGCCTCGCAGAGGAAATCATCACGCCTAAGAGTTGAGATGACAATAATATAAATAATCACACATTTTTTGTACTTGTTCCACATAAAATTTATTGGATCAGGACCGGTTTCGCTCATGGCGAGCATTATCAACTGATAATAAATACAACGAAACAGTGAAATTTATACTTAAATTAACATATTATGGCACAATTTTAAGCCGAAGACACTCTTGATTGACCCAATTATGTTGGGAAGCTAAACACTGTTTTAATTTATATTTCTTAAATTAGACAGTTAGTTTAGCCGTACTAGCTTCATTGATCCCGTTTAAGGCGTTCACTGTCATTATTTCACTATGCTTTGTAGAATAAGACTTAAATGTGTTATTATTTTTATTATAATGCCATTCCAACACGTATTGACAGTGAACACCTTAAAAGTGAGTTGAGATGCCTGTTTGTTATACACGCGTAATAAGAAATGCTGTATTATGAATAGAATAATAATACGCTCTACATCTGGGCTATTTTAATTCGATCCAGTAAAAAGATATAAATAAATTTATTATGATACCCACCGGCCGTGTACATGTTTTATATTTAATTTATTGCATGATCCTATTAAAATTCACCTCTATCACATCGCATTACCAGCAGTTTAACTTTAGAAAATAGTAGTATACAAAGTGGGAAGACCTCCAAAAGTAATCATTTAAGTTAAATGCCAATGTCATGATTGCATAGTATCAATAGGAAGAGCTCTTGTAAACTGGGCGTACTTAGACTGAGCGTTACCGTCGGCGCGTAGAGTACTCGGTGGTACGGGTTCGGGGCAGATGTAGCGCAATCATGATAGAATATCTTTGAGATAATTGTTATGTTTAGCTTGTGTGTGACAGAATAATACCCCGTGAACATTCGTTATTAACCATGTCCGCTCCCAACTTGGAGCATATGGACTCAGTACGGAGTTAATCTTAACATATGTTTTTCTACTAGAACTGCTTGTTACTCAGTTTCTCAACCTCTCTTTTTCGAAGAGAGTAGGTATGTAATAGATACGAGAACTAGGCAAGGACTAGGGATTAGCTAATCGCTGTCACTATGCGTCGCTCTTTGGGATCGAAAAGGTGGGAAGGGATTTTCAACAACACAAACACCCATGCTAGAGGTCTGCACGGGTCGGGCCGGGTAACGAAGGTTTTGATTCGGGCCCGGGTCGGGCTCAGGCCCAGGCACATAAAAAATATAACAAAAATCGGGCTATTTCCGAATGAGCTCACCATAATCGCAAATCTAAATTTGATATCAATAATAAACTTCACGCACTCGTTACAGTCATCTTTTCGACGCCATGCTCGTTATTTAAAAACCTTATTTTCCCTTATGAACACATCCATTCGATAGAAAAACACGCATTGTTCTCGGTTTAATTAATGACTGCTCACACCACTATATTATTTTTTAATGGATAGTCTTCTGTTGAGGAGGTACAATACGCATAGTAAATTTCATAATATGATCCCGAATTCAGAATTCCTTAAATGTATTTTGAAAAACTGCACACACGATAATTGGTGAGTCAATTTTAATTATTTTTAATTTTTATTAGAATTGTCGAAAACAAATCGGGTTTTTTTAGAGCAAGGATGAATAATTTCGGGCTCGGGTAAGATTTTGGAAAGGAGCCTCGGGCTCGGGCCAGGCCGGGTTGGAGGTTTTCGGGCTCGGGCCGGGTAAAATTCCAAAATTTCGGCCCGTGCAGACCTTTAACCCATGCATTTGAACAGATTTATCGACTGAAAAAATCCGCTCGTACCGGGAATCGAGCCCGGGCGGTCCGGCACTGCGCCACGGACCGGACAACATTGGACCGGACTGTGAACATTAGTCACTTCTAACTGCATATAATAAATTCTAATATGTACCAGTAGTTTAATTAGTAAACTAGTAATATTTTTCGTCGGGTGACAGTGCCACCTGTCAAAAAACACTCTTGCATCCAAAAGCTAGCAGACACAGACAGTGTCAACGCATTGTGAATCGTGCGCAAGCGCAGTTGTGTGCTGCGTGTTGCGATAAATTGAGACTGTATAGTAGAGGTCTGCACGAGCTCGGGTAAGCCAGCGGGCCCGAGAACAAAAATCCGATTATTCCGGATGTATACGCCATTACTTTATATGGCATTACTTTATATGTTTATAATTACATACATATTTTAATTTGATGAGTTGATATTAAATTATTTTAAATGTCAATTGAAATTTTGTTAAAAAGTTGTAAAAACTGTCGGGCAAGGGCCGGGTTCGGGTAAGATGTTCTTTGAATATATCTTCAATGTCTAAAGACCTTCTGTATTTAAATAAATTTATACATTCAAAGTACGTACATGAAATTTTTATAATGTGAATTTACCAAGAATACTGATTTTATGCAATATATAAAAATAATGTTTTTTAAATATTGGTACTATTCAACTTACACGTTGTGTGTGACTTAAACTGACACATGTTTCGCCTCTGAAGCATCATCAGACTAAATTACAATTCCACTGACGATTTTTTCTTTATTTTTATAGTGTACAGGACGACTTAGATATGTAGCCTGCTCTTAATACTTTTTAAGAGGACTCTAATTTTCGATTTATTTAATTAAACTGTCAACATTTTTACTGTTATCGTCGTGCACCGTACCTGTGCTTAAGCTTGCGGTAAACACGACTCACTTATCACGACGCCGCTTACGCCCAGTGTGTTGCGAACTTAATAATGTCAAACAATTTTCCCAACCAATCATTTCACCTCATACTCAACGGTACGGAGAAGGCCTGTGATAATATGAGTCACTTTTTTAAATTCCAAATTGACAAATTGAAACAATCTTAAAGTTGTAGCCTAATGAAGGTCTCACATTTAAAAACCTGATAAACTACCGGATCCGGTCTACGAAGCCAAGTAGGTGAACAGCAACATAGTATTTTATGTAAAGAAATATTTTTTCTCCGATAAAAACTGCAGTGTGAAATAAATATACTATAACAACTTCTTCGGTTTACCCTTTTTAGGAAATAATTGAAATGGGCCTTTTATTAATTTTTAACGTGACACATGCTTGAAAACTGTGAGCTCATTTTTTGCTGGATTGTCTGTTCGGAGTAATGTGTTCATTACTTGGTTTGTTGATAATATTATTTGAAGAATTTTATATCGGTGTCCATATTCGTTACGTTTCAACTGATCGTTACAAATTCTGTCATTAAAATCGTCGTTGATTAACCAATTTATATTTTATACAGCACCTTGCTTAACAGAAATCGATATGGACAAAAATTACGGATAAAGAAATACTAAATGTTAACGTGTCAATTAAATCCAGAACAATGCAATAAGTACCGACAATGGCGTGAGACTAATTAAGCCATAAACAAGATTTCTCAATTCTTATATGAAATAAAAACGCTCCTTCTTTAAATCCTGTAATAATAGACATTTACCATTTAACCATTTCGTGGTGGAAGACGTATTTATTGTATTGCAAAATTAAAATGATTAACAGTATGAAATTTCAGTACTTGCTGCTTTTGTATAATATTATGTGATAAGGATGCTTCATAACAAAACTATTATTTCGTGAAAGTAATATACGTAATTTAATAAAGAAATACTGTACTTAAAAAATAATTTACAATGCTTAAAACAGTGAATAGTATTTAAACTACATATCTATTATATTCTGAATATAAACCTACTATTTTATTTCCGTTTTAAATGAGATAAAATTGTAACCGTTGGGCCACTTTCAGTCAAGGTATCTGGAAACTATTTTATAACAACTGGTTGTCATTGCACATTTTTTTAAAAAAACTAAAATGGCTTATCATCCAACATTAATGGAACAAAGCATATTGCAATATAATATAAATCGTTTTAAATATAAATCTAAGAAAACGGCACTCATTTGCTAAAAAAAAACGTTTTTTCTTACATTGGTATGGGTCACCAGACTTTTTGAGAAACGTTGTAATTTTTAAAAACTTGGCGGGCCGGATGAAAATAAATGGGTTCATACGTTGTCGTATCTATAAGGTACCAATTTATGAATTGAAATACATAGTTTCGAATTCACAACCAAATCATGAAATTTTAAAAAAATATTTTTTCTTATTTGAATAATTTATTTTCAAAAATCGAGAAATTTTGGAGGGCTGGATGAAAATTTTCATCGGGCCGTAGTTTTGTGGCCGTTGCATTAAGCTATTCGAGTAAAATATGAAGTAGAAAAATGTTTTCAAAGTAATATTTTTGAATTTTGTAAATTTTGTGTTTAAAAGTACAAAATACAAACAATTCAAATTTGATATTAAAATTCAATCAAGCACCCTCAGACAATTCCTTAATTGAATATTTTTTTTATATTTATTACTCAAATTTACTTTTACGCATTAGTTGATATCGTGTTGATAAAACTGTTACGTGACATCAGTTTTTAATACGACATTGTTTATCATTTCTCAGGTTAACAGTGTAATTTATTATATTACTACATATTTGGTGTACGCTTAATTTGGAGTGTAAGAAGAGGGTTAATATGATACATCGTTATGAACAATAAGCCGCCTGCTGTAAGGCAGTGAACGAGAAATTTATGTAAAAATTCAAATTAATATTCAGCACAGTGGTGCTCGTCTCGATTTTCCAACATGACGTTCTGTGTCCACCTTTTATGAATCAATTTGTTTATTCAATCAACTACAGATTGTGTACGCGTCTTTATATTCAGTTTTACCAGCGGAGCACAACATTTTTTTTGCATTTCTCCATTAATATATATTTTATTTTTAAATAATAAGTTTAAAAAAATGTCAACGGTAGTCGTTGTTTGCTTCGGTTGCGTTTCTCACGTTCTAGCATTAAACTAATTGTTTTTTTTTTATCGATTTATTGATTTCTGAATTTTGGCAAGGATATCTGAAATTTCCTCTCACCACTTCATCCATAAAACTTGGACGTATTACGAGTGATAAGCTCCCCACTCTTTTCACAAAAAGGAGGTTATGCTACTGATTAACACGCAGTCCTCGTATAGGAGTCTATTTCGAGATCAAATCTATTAGGTATATGCTCCACATTTGAATCGGTCTCAGCTTAAAAAATCTTTTCAATTTGCTGTGTTGCTTACAAAATTGATTAAAATAGCAATCGATTATAATTATCTTTATGTATGTTAATTCTGTCAATCTTTTTGAGCGTTTTTCCAATTTGATGACATTGTACAACAGCTAGCAACATTGATAGAACTGTTGAAGTCATGAATTGGGTTTTCAATCGATTTATTGAACTCAAATGTATCGTCAAGAAGGTGATAAAATTACTACTAATCCTTTAATAATCTTACCTTGACACTTATTCCAGAGATGGAACAACTTGATAGCTACCAATTCTCGCCACATACATCTTCAGCGTAGGAACTCCAATATGATTTTATACGCTCCACATTGGGAACGGATATGTTTGAATAAATAGTGACAACAAATGACCTTCGCCTTTTTGTATTTTTGTAACTGTAGTTCTTTGATTGCATCAAATATGCCGTAAAAAGTATTTCGTAGCTAACTATCGTTTAAAATGTAATGTGAAACAAACAAATCAGAATGCGAAAATTTCATTACATAAATTAAAAACAACAAAAGTAGCACGCTTATTACGTAAAATTAAATTCAAAGATATTCTTATTACAATATGTATTCATGATTGTTGATAACATAACATCCTTAAAATATCCAACTTCCGGTTACATATGATAAAAACTCATTAAATAATTTACGTGTATAAATTTAGATTACCGTAATTATAAAGAAGTTTTAATCAACAACTGGAAACGTTCACATTTTTTTGCTTTGGTAATTAATACCGTAAATAACCAATCAGCAAATTATCTCCTGAGGCCTGAATTTATTTGTAACGATCGTTATTGATTCTCATCAAGTGTTTTTTTAATATTTGAAAATATAATTACCAACTCTAGCTTGCAATCAAACGGTTGGCGATGCCGAAGAACTTATTTTCGTAATACATTAGTATCAATCTAAAATACGATGGTATAGTTGAAAACGACGGTTGTAGATGTCTGATACAGTAGTAAATACTATAAGCAAAAAGACAAGACGGGAGTGGTCACCACGTGTCTTAACCCACGCGCCGAGAAAGGGTTAATTGCTTTAATTATATCCACTCTCGGAAACTCATCTTATCCGCAACTTACATTACATGTATAATACACATGGAAAGCTACTGGTCCAATGTTATAAACTTGACTTCAACCGGGTAGTTATATTTTTCTTATTAATGTTATTTAAATTATTCTTCTGCATTGATTAGTGGATGACACAATATTTTTACCAACAGTATGTAAAAATGCGTGCATATATTTTACTCGCTCCATTCATCTATTATTATCCAATGTATAATATTATATACACAATTATATCTAAGGGTATGAATGTCTTCAATGTTTCCAATACCACTCGCGTGGTTTTTAACAAACGGGCGTAACAATAGATATTGGCCGATAAAGGGTACAACACTTTTTGATTATTATTTCTTACTTTCTAGCAGTGACGGCTGGTGACGGGGTGTTGGGGGTGCAATGGAAGATTCAACCATTTTTGCAAGAGTTCTTTCCTATTCATTGGATTTTAAAACACTTCAATAGCATGGACTTTCAATTCAGATGTTCGCAATACCAACTGTTTCTCTTCCGTAGTACGGAAAAATAGTTGAATCTTCCTTTTGCACCCCCCAGCACCCCGTCACCAGCCGTCACTGCTTTCTAGGGTAACGGATTGAAAAAATTGGGCTATGAGATCTAGTGGTAAAAGCTTTACTTTAGCGATATACTCTGTCTTCAAAGACTTAGTATCAAATTAAAATTTGGGATGTGAGTTAATTTATGTATAGTGATTTGAAAAAAGGACATGGTTGAATATGCGTATCGGCGCTTATTAGTTGTAATGAAAAATATTTTGATTTTATTTATGACTCAAACTCTTTTCTATCTGCGTCTTTGTGTCTCATTTAAACAATGAAAACAATACAATGACTCTACAATGCTTATTCCCTTAAATTTAACTAAAAGCAATATTAAATTTATGATACTGTTCTACTATTCTAAGTTATAATAGGTTTAAAGTGGATAAAATTAAACACTTTTAATTGCATGTATTAATCATAGTTCTTTGTGTCACATCTTGTTTATGGACAGTTAATACATTATATAAGTGATATTTTTGACGTATCATTAGTAGCGGATTGAACAAAAAGAATTTTTTTTTTTATATCGAGGATACGTGTCACTATGTATCATTTTAGTGTATCTTAGTTTATATACGTATCGTTAGGTATGAGTGTCTTCATCCCAGCTTGATAAAAAGATACTGGGCGAGTATAGGAGATCGGAAGTAATCTTGCCGAAGCAAGTAATGGTCTATTTCAATTTGGTATCTCGAATTGGGTTCGATTCCAACATGCAATAATTGTTTTGTAAAGCAATACTGTCGAATTGGCAAATAAATACTGAAATATTTTTCGAAACTTCTGATTTATTAGTCTTACAAGATAACTAAAAAAGAAAACAAAATAAAAATTCGCAACGACAATATTTTTAGATCGTTGAATATTGGTGTTGTTCTTTTGTTAACGGCGTTGTAAAACTATAGACTAAATCAAAACATCAATCAGTTGACTCATAAAACAAAGAATCAATTCGGATAATGTAACAATTATAAGTTTTTCTTTCGTATAATTATTATGTTGTGGTTTTTTGTTTTTCCCCATAGCAACAACAATATAATATTAAATATATTTTTAAATGCTTTAATAATATTATTTAATGATCAAGATTAAAATTATTCCAAGTGAACAAAAGTCTAATTCAAAAAGCTGAATTAATTCTGAAGAATAAATTATAGAATAAGTATAATGTGAATTTTAATTGACTTACCCAAATATTTTTTAGTAAAATCACAAAGTTTTCGAAATAATTTAATTTATAACAATCGGCACCGCTACACAATAATCAGTACTTTATCACATTGTTCAATTTAACTTTATTAAGAGCAAAGCAAACTTTTCAATCGGTCTCCGAAAACTTTTTTCACAATAGAAAACTTTTTTCAAAGTAACGAATTAATTCACTTTAGCGTTTTATTAATGAGAGCCATAAATCATTTGTTGATATCGGAAGTGTCTATAAAATTAACCGCCTTTAATTGGCCGTATATTTGCGTTCAAATTCAAGATAGTATAAAGCTAGGTACGATTGGTGTTGTAAATTTTCCGCGATGTTTTCTACTGTCAATCGGGAAATGTTGGAGCGCGTGCTTCCGCCGCAACTGGCAGACGAGTACTGAAAGGAATATGATGAAAAATTGAAAACAAGCCGGCTGTAGAGTTTCTTTGGCTTTTAATCCTTTGAGGAGAGACTTTGAAATTTTTACGCGTAGTTCTCTTTTTTGCGCTTATTTCCGTGAGATGTTTTCGTATTGAAATTTAGCGTAGGGTATCCAATAAATTAGATTAGTCTTCACAATTTCGACGACATCCAAGCACTGTCAATGTGATATTTTTATTGATCCGATCAATACTTAGATATTTTTTTTGTTATATGCGTACGTGATATTAATACTATTCTCAATAGAATTAATAAGATGAGTCAAACTATTTTACCCATTCTCACTAGAATTCTTCTAGTATTTTTTTATTCTTAGATTATCTATATGCGATTCACTCGTGGCGAGATCACTCGCGTGTTCGTTTTCATTAAATGATTTATTAACATTCACAAAATGGTCACATAAATTACAAATATTATCGTTTAAGCTTTATGTATACTTCTGTTTTTTAATATTCACATTTCACCCCATTATTTTTTTAATTAATCAGTTTATACTTATACTCTTATAGTTTATACTTACATATGTTGATTGCGAATATGAATGTGAATTTTTAAATTTTCTTTTCAGTCTAATATTCAAACTGGATTTTATGTAAAATTCTTAATCTTGCTTTTGTTTCAGCAAAGCCTATATCAAGTTTTTATAACAAACGTTAGGGGTAGGGCTTTAAAAAAAAGTGACAAAAATGCTTTGAGTAAAAAAACTTTATAAATTTTATTTTTGTAAATGCAACTTAATCTGGATTAGATTATACTTAAATAATATTTTATTCCCCATTTTTTTTTATTATAAATGCGAAAATAAAAGCTTTTCCTCAAGATATATTGTGAGAAAGATTTGAGAACGAACTATCCCGATTATTGATATTACTGGATTTGGACCACAACTGCTTGTGAGTCTATCGCATTTTAAACTGGAAAGGACAGTGGGATAGAAAACGGATTTTTTTTTTTACATTAGATATACCCTTAATTTGAATATTGAAGGAGTAGATGGGATTAAAACATTCATGCCTATTAAATTCATTAAGCTAGCGGTGAGCAATTTTACTCAAAAATGAACCAAAAATGAAAATATAATAATCCGAACTTGGAAGTAACGTTATATTGATTAAAGAAGGATGTGTTTTAACTAATCAATTGAGTAAATATTGAAATACTTTAATACTCAAAATTGTATTCATATTTTACTCTTTGTTGATATGAAAATGTATTATATTTAAGAAACTGCGAATCAAAAACAATTTTGCTTGTCATCAGTATTGTTGTTTAGTGATATTTAACAATAAAACTTTTTGAAAACTATTTTTTTATATATCCAATATATATAATATTATACATGAGATAGAGGAATCTAGTATAATTAGGTATAAATGAAGGAAGTTTTCGGATGGACATTAATGGAATGTATGGTTGAATTTCGGTATTACGGTACAGACCGATCATATCCATTTTGAATTATTTATATTTTTACATCATTAAAATTGAAAATGTACGATAAAATAAAACCTTTATCACACAGTAAATTTTTTAAACTTAATGAATTCATTTTTTTTTGTGTTATTCTATTTAATCTGAGAACATATTTTGTCTCGGCGTAATGTTGTGCAAGACTGTATTGAGCAATTGAAATTTAATGTATGTAAAAGCTTATTTGTATATCCGAACCCTTGATCGTGTACCGTCATTGGTACGGAAGCTTCAGATGCTCATGGGCGTAACTATTCGGTTACGATCATAGTAGTTATTATTCACAGAAAATCATGAATATTCTATATGACTGCATATAAACGACACAAGGTAAAACTGATCGAATATATAACCAGCCTCTACGTGTCGGGTATAAGACCATTTCTGAACACTTTCATTCCAGTGTGGAAAGCACACGAAAATAAATTACAAACAAATGTTTTCTCTGCATTGATATAAATAAAAATATGTACTATTGTTTCTGCCGTTCCTTTGAAAACTTTCAGTTTCAATTCAAAGAATTTACAGAATTAGAATACGACATACGAAGTTATTATTATCATCAAGCGAATGTGTTTATTCGATGATTTTACTCGAAAATTCTCATTTGTGTAAATATGACTCAAACTTGCACTAGATATATCCATTCTTTTGCAATTTAATAAAATATTACAATTTGTAATAAAAATACTCATCTATCCGCTGTGGTATCTAGCAACACTTTAAATTTTGATTATCAAACCAGTTGAAATTCTGTTTTTGTTTCTGGTACCTGATTAAAAAAACTGCGTTTGAGATTGGGTAAGTATTATTAAAACCATTATCAGCAAATGCATTTTTTCTCACAGTGACTCACTTGACGAAAAATAAAATCGAAAAGATTTATTTATTTAACTAAGACAATTTATAATGTCGAGCATATTAAAGTGTAATCTCAATATAAGTTTTCTAAGAAAACTGCACGTTACTCAGTTGCTCAACGTGTCTTTTTCTAAGAGATTAGGAAAATGAAGGAACGAAGTTGACACTTAACCGCGAACCCAAAAATTATTTAAATTAACTTATAAATAGTGAGAATGTTCACAAAACAAAAATTGGTTTAAAGTTATAAAAAATAATATGCACCCGTTATATAGAAATAAAATAAGATTCTCTTCATTTGTACTACTAAATATAATACAAGATAAATGAAAGGAATTATGGAACTAGAAAAAGACGAGTGGTAAGTTTATTCCCTTCTGCCTTTTTTCTGGATCGGATAAGCGGCTTTTTTTAAGTATGATATTTCAATATTTTGTTACCTGTCTATCAAAGGTTTCTCTATGTGGATTTAATACATCTGAATCAAGTGTATGTAATAGCTTACAGTAGTAACTTAGTATAATCTTACAGTAGTAAAATTATTCATTATTAGGTGATGAATAATGGAAGCAATTAAAACATTTCTATGGTATTGAGACATAATTATTTTACTACTACTTTTTAATTGCTACACTTTTTAACTACATGTTTTAACACTCAAGTCATTAGTTCATGACCACTTAGCCATGAAGATTTAATATTATGAATGACACTAACAGTGTATACTATTTTTATGGATCTATGCACATTAAAATAAATAATAATGTCTTTGTTGATTACATTAATGTTGTAACATACCTATACCCAGTGCTGTAGTTGTAAACCACGCAGGCGGTTTACTGTAATGCACTTTTTGTGCAACATCGTATACCCTATATTAACTGATTGAATTATCGATGAACTACTCTTAAGTAAAGATTCTTTTTTCACTTTGCTACCGTACTTTTTACAGCCATATTTATACTATGAAACATAAATCCGTATCGTTTTCTCACCGAAACTTGGATCAGAAAAAGAAAAATGACCGAACGCCAAAAGGGACATTTACAAAGTGTCAGCAATATTAGTAACCAAAAAAGCAGTTTTTTTTTTCGACTGGTGAAGTATTTTTATCTTAGTAGAGAGTAAATATGCTGTAATTTCAACACAATCAATCTCGTTTTTAGTATGTTATTGATTTCAACCATTTTAATTTAAGTAACCTTTTGGTTACACACAAATAATAGCGGATCATGTATGGTGCTGTAAGCTTGCCACAAAATTATTGTAATATGATACGGAGTTAATTTGACTTTATACACTATTACCAATACAAAATTGATTGAATTAGAAATAAAGTAGGATACAAAACTCGACTATTATAATTAATTGATTGTTAATTGATCAAGCATATATATTTATATATATACAACAAAGACACACTTTTAAATCTTGATAGTTTTGGCAAAAAGCATCACAAGATCAGTTTTGAGTATAGTTAATCTTCGTTAAATATTTTATTCCTGTCCGTCTTAAATAATGCAATGATGTAATGTAATAGTTTTGAGATTAAAATTATAAATGTTTCCCTTAAAAGCGATATCTGTTATTATATATAAGGTAAATGTACTAGTAGTTGACCATGTACCAGTAGTTGACCTTTTGAGAATAAAATGACCCACAATAAGAAATGCAGATGCGGAATTTCTCTAAATTGTAAAGTTCAGACAAGTTAAGGCATCTGTGGTCGGAATGAGCCAATAACATATCACCATATAGCCAATGGAGTACCAGGGTGGCCATTTGAAAACAACACCTAGTGAGAAAAGTGTATAATTTCTTAAGTGATCAGTCTAGAAACGGTGTGTACCTTATTCCTGAACCACCCATTGCTACTTGAAGAGTGGTGTGACAGAAAGCCCTGAGGCAACTCTGACAGAAAGTTCACTATAAAGCCCCCTGATTAGACATGGTCCACTACTGGATTTTTCAATATGTGAGATACTAACTACTGAAACGGAACATGGCTTTAAATAATTTAACGATTTTTTTTTAAACAAGCCCTTTCGTAAATTTTGTTACATAATATTAATTGAGACATATGATCCAATATGAGTATACTTGCTTTGCCATCATTCGGTACAATGCTAAACCTAAATCGTTATTTTTATGGAAATTTTCTCTTAAACGGTCAGCTACTGGTGCATTTACCTTAGATGTCTGTAAAGAGAATTTTAATTTCAACGACTTTACAAGCCACGTCCAGATCGGGCAGGGTTTGTGTAGTCAAAAGATTTTTCATTTCGACGACTTTTTGCAAGCGATATTTATAAATAAATATATTCATTTTCGTACAATATTTCATGTTATGGGAGCGTAACATACTCGATCATATTAACAGAATTGTAGAGGTCGTTAACTTTACAAAGGTAATGGAAAAGTCATATACATTTTAACGGTAGAACTATTTCATTTTAAATTTGTAGAACAAGATAAGCGCAAATTCTTATGTACCAATTATTCACTCCAGTAAAATGTATTTAGATTAGAAATTTCGGAATATTTTAATGTCTTATTTAAATAAGTGGGCGTCACTCAATGATATACTGTTTACCCAGAGCTAGGACAAAATGATAATATAGACATTACGGCACGGAAAAAAATAATGACAAAAAGTTTTATACAATACATTTAATTAATTTAAAATAAAACATTCTGTTTGTTCTTATGTCCCAAGAATTTTTGGATAGTGGATTTTTTTTTTGCTTACGTTTTCCAAAAAAATACAAAGTGACGTGCCAGGCAGTATGGCGGAGATTCTTATAAAGATATTATGGCGATTTAAATACCAAAAAGGACACAAGATTTTTACTTTGTATTATACATTGGATACCAAATCCTTTATATAATATACATATTTTGTTACTTTTAGTTGTTAGGTAAGAGAAATAAACACCCGCCATTGTGTTCATCTATTGTGTGAAAAATACTTTTCATATTTTTCAAAAACACATTGATCAATAAGCGGACAATATATTTGTGAATCATTTATTAAACCATCAGAAAATTGTTGAAACATACAATAGTTTCACCATAGTAGTCCTATATTATTTATATCGTTGCACCATTTCTCTCTCTCTCTCGTTATATAAATGTATTAACCCATTGTTTACGGTGTGCAAAAATTTCTGCGTAATTAGTATGGTAATTAAAAAAACCCGTAAACAAAGTGCTAATATAACCCATGTTTACAAGAAACAATACATTGGAAAAATATTGAAAAAACAAAGTGTAAATTTATTTTTATACAATATTACAAAAAACTGCTACATCTTTACATTATTCAGCTACGCAAAACAACATTTATTGTATTATTTAATATGGCGCATAAAAGGTAAAATATTTTGTACGATTGCTCCACTAAAAAGGGAGTGGTAGATATTTAAATTAAACAAATTCTTTACTAATTTTCCGCGCGTCTGGGTCCTCAAGTTCGCTGTTAAATTTGTAATAAATGTAATGTACATGGAAATAAATATTATAAATACGTTATGACACCGCTAGTAATAAATTATATATTTCACATACATCACCGAAACAGAATTAACGAAGGAATACAGTATTCTCTTCTTATATTAAAACTTTATCAACACTTCCGCATATGAATCGGTGCAGAGAAAACGCAGATGAGTCTTAAATTTGAATATTTTTGTAGCTATTTTCCATGAAATCTTTCTGTGTCGTGAACAATCCCAAATTTTGTTATGCTATTTTTATTCACTATACGTTAAAAAAGGTTTCCTAAGCTTTTTTCTGCAATGGAGCACTTCGCAAACTTGGAAATTTTAACGGAGCGCTTATTTCTTTATGTTGGGAAATTTCAACAGGTGATTTTTTTAAAAAATGTTACGAAAACACATTATGTATTTAGTATTTATTTTTAAATATAAAACTCTAAAAAATATACACATAAAGGTATGAATAGATAAAGCAATTTACTCAATGACTTGTATGATTTTAAGTCCTTGAATTGCATATCTTCTAAATATCAGAAACAATATTGGTAAGTTGCATCTAATATCTAGTGTGGCGTCGAGACTGTTTGACATCGTTTTGGTATAAAGAGGAAATCCCGCTTTGCATAAATAGGTTGTAGGAAACGGAAATAAAACAAGCTTCTGTTAAAAAATTAGGGTACTCTTCTAACAAACTCGCTTTTTATGTTTAATCAGAGTCACTTATTCAGATTTCTATATTCACTTGTGCTTAAGTCTACTGGTATAGCTGCCATGCAAATGGATTTGGAACCCATGAATCTTCCTTACTAGATTGATCATCACTCGCAGTTCAATTTGAAGTAGAAGCTCTTTAAATGTGTTGCCTGCGCAGCGTCAACGTTATTGGCTTGCGTGCCGGACCGCCCGGGTTCGATTCCCGGTACAAGTGGATTTTTTTCAGTTGATACATCTGTTGGTGTGTGTTGTTGAAAATCCCTTCCCACCTTTCCGATCCCAAAGAGCGACGCATAGTGACAGCGATTAGCTAATCACTAGTCCTGTACTAGTCCTCGAATCCTCTCCATCCATACTCTCTTCGAAAAAGAGAGGCTGAGCAACTGAGTAACAAGCAGTTCTCGTAGAAAAACCTATGTTGAGATAAACTCCATGAGGAGTCCATATGCTCCAAGTTGGGAGCGGATATGGTAAAAAAAATGAGTTGCAGTTTTTAACACCTTTCCAAATTGACTCGGAGCACCTATTAAAGATCAGCGGAACAATGGTGTTCCGCGCCACATAGTTTGGGAAACCCTGCGTTAAAGCTTACAGTTGATTGATTCCATTGCGAACAGTTATAGAGGGCCAACAGTTTAAACAACGAAATATCTCTGTATTTATCATTATGGTGTATAGTATAATTCTTTAAGTTAATTCATGTAATTAAAGATCTATACTATAATTAGATTGCTGATAAAAATTAATACCTTATATTCTTAGTTCAGTAGTTTGTGTCAACGCGATTATAATGGATAAGATTTTGAGAGACTCAGTTTTCTTTTAAAACAGAAAGATGTTAATCAGTAAAAGCTACATCTAATCAATTTAAGTAATTTCAAAATTAAAACCACTAAAATGTTGGACAGTGAATATTGCTAGACCCTTAAGTTGATTAAAATATCACAGATTTAATATACCGAAAGAACAATTGAAATTTGACAAGAAATGTGCGTATATATAGAATGAATGCAGAATAGATAAATCTTGCATAATCTTAATAATATTAGATATTTTCTGAGAATTGAAACAGAAGAAACCTCCATTGCCACTGAATAGAAATTATTTGTTGGTCTCAGAGAACAGAGCGGTCGTGAAATTCGCGGAATACCTCCATAATTCACAAATATACAACGTAATCGGCGACTCGACTTTCCCGAAAACCGTCGGGTCTATATATTATATTTTTTTCAGCTATTTAATGTTGAATTTTGGCCTCGTGGCAGTGACCCCATTAAAGTAAGAAGAATTGATTCTTTTCGTTTGAAAATTAAAAAAAAATGTTGTCATTCGCCAAAAACCATCCTTCCGGTTGATAATAATAATTTCTTTTCACACTTGCAAGTGTGTAAATATTCGCACTACATCGTCACGTTTGAAAATATACATTTATTATAATACTAACGATTGAATTAACCGCTAATTATGCGTCAAACGCACTGGAATATAGAAATGGCACAATAATATAAC
The DNA here is from genome assembly GCA_028554975.1 of Himalopsyche kuldschensis. Taxonomy (NCBI): domain Eukaryota; kingdom Metazoa; phylum Arthropoda; class Insecta; order Trichoptera; family Rhyacophilidae; genus Himalopsyche; species Himalopsyche kuldschensis. The sequence goes on along the minus strand of JAHFWI010000067.1, from coordinate 1,948,354 downwards.
ATTTTTTTAGGATCAAAGATAAGATAATGACAAAAATAATGAAATTTTTATCATCTTTAAAAAACACTATCACTCAACTTCTTTTTCGTGCAAGCCAATTTTGAAATGGCAATCCCTTACGATCTTCTCATATCGGAAATCTAGCCACTTTATAATGAGATTTATTTTTCAAGATTCAATGCAACACTGGACTACATTAAGCGACTTCGTCAGCTTTACCAGTATTTAAAAAAGTAATTCACAAGTTTCTCGCAATGAGTGAAACTAGAACTGATCTTTAAAAAATATGTAGAATTAGCGAGTACCCGGCATGCGTTTCAATGCCATTCAAAGAAAGATAGTGTTTGTGTTTTAATTCTGTTTATTGAAGTGCTTTTGGATGCACTATATTTTTGTTTTTCTGTCTGGTGCGTGTACGAATAAATCAGAAGGTTTTCCATGTCCATGTGAGAGGCATGGATTTTCCAAATTTATTCCACACACTTAAAGCGACAGTCCCTGTGCTTTGTATTTGATATATATGGATGATTAATAAGCCTTCGTGGGCGTCCACACAACAAATCACCAATTTTTTACCGCTATCGGATGAACGGTAAAAGAACGAAAAATCTTTCGTGGGCATCCACACAACAAATCAACTAAGTTTGATCGCAAGCGTATCAACGATTTAGGAACGCATACGGGACAAACAAACATTTAGTTTTATATTTATAGATTAGTACATACAAAGAAGATTGGTATCCACTAATAATTATTAGGTATAAAATAAATAATAAAAATACCGCTTAGAATTATAACTCAATAATTCCATACAATAATAAGTATAGTTTGTTGTGAGTGTTTAGTACTGTGTCACTTGTTGGTATAGAATTATCAGTTATTTGATGACCTGTTTCATTGTAAAATACCAGACATAGATAGGTGTTTTATACAAGAAGTAGCTATTAGATTACCAGCCACAAAATTTGACACTTTGACGAGAATTGTTATTTTAGTCCAGATTGTGGTGAAACAGTTTCGTTTTCATAATTACTTAATCCTGTGAAGAAATTCATAATCACGTTCAACCCGGTCCCCATTTTACAACCCAAATTTATTAATAGCTCTTGGATAATGTAAGCGTTCAGCAAATATTAGAATAATTATCATTGCAAGCTTCCAAGATTTGAAGTAGACTTTGTGATTATCTTTATTTTTTTTAACACTGCAGTGCAGTGATACTAAAATAATTTCGCACTCCAATATTATCGCAGATTTTTTTGGATATCTATGCAAGATCTAAGGCGCGATAGCGTCAAAGTTCTTACCGTCTCCTTCGTCTCTTAGCTTAGATTTTATATTCGAGCTGCATTCCCTTCCCATCACTGCTGACAAGAGGGCGCGATCGCTACAGTTCAAGAGATCAGCTTACTTTTTCTTTTTACATATGAAGAGTCATCGAGAAGAATATCTCTCGGTCTAAAACGATTCTCTGATACCTTTTTGTCATAATTCTGCAGGCAATAGATCATTGGGTTACAGTGGTGGCCCACTCACTGCCTTGTGAAACTTTTTAGAGATTATTATCAAGGGTAAAACGTCTTTAGCTCATTTTTTCTGGCAGAGTAATTAATACATTGTTCTAACTTTCAATAAATTTTTCAAAAGACGGTGCTCAACGAGAACTTTTTGTAAGTTATTCTGAGACTCAAACATCCTTCTGTAAGTGGGTAAAGACAGAATCATAAATCGGCATACCGGAATATTTGTACATATATAAATAAATAAATCCAAGTATGCAAATTTTAATGTGGGAAATCGAGCACTTAGTAGTGAAACAGATCAAAAGACGGAAGCTGTATAACATCACCACTCGAATGGAGATATTATATTTGTTGTCTCTAGATATATTCTATACAATGGAGACTATTTATCAAAAATGAAAACGCTCTTAATAGCTGTTTTCTGACCATTTATTTTATTGTTTAATAAGGCTTATAATTAATTGTATAATATATTACTAAACTTTATCATTGTTTAAATTTAGTGACCAACCCATAGCTTGGGCATATCATGTTTAAAATAAGCTCTACTGCTAAAGTCGTACATTAAAATACTAGGACTTGTGACGCCATTCACTATGAGCAGGCCTGTATAAAATGGGGAGGGTAGCAGCTGTCATGGACCTCATTTTGGAGTGCTTTGCGAGTTTTCATTTGGTAGATATTTCTAATATTTATAAATATCGCAAAAATTTAGATCATGAATAAGTCGATTGCCTCGTGCCTTACATTTTCTCTGAGACTGACTGTGGGCAATTATAAAATTTAACGCTTTATAAATATTTGACAAAATATAATATACATATAACATAATGAGACTAACTGTTCACAGAATTTCTATAGATAATCTACGATATTACTACATGCTTATGGCCTTCATTTCGCACCGTAAGTTTAACTTTACTATTGGGTTTTACTGTATACATACATATATTAATAAAAAATGATCGTTATTTCAGGCTATATCAATTTTCTCCGAGCTCGGACATATCACATAATTCAATATAATGTGAGGAAAAATGATTTACAATCGAGTTCGTAGGCCAGATGTAGATATGTATAATTTGAGTTTGTGTTAAAAAACGCTCAAAATATAATTTACGACAAAAAACAGAAAGAGTTTAAGAATTTAGAGTGTGGAATTTCTTTTATTGCACTTATATATTAACACTCCGTGTACCACTGACGAATAGTTTTTCATTACAATTATAAATAAATTTTATTTTTACCCAGGTTCCCATGATTTAATTGAATGTTTGTTTTAAATAAATATGCATTAAATTTATTGATGTATCCATATTAAATACAAATACCGAAATTCAATTCAGTGCTCCATATTTCAAATTACTTGATTTAATAATGTCCCTTCTCGATGGGTCATAATACAACTAGTAAATTATCTAATTGGCAGACTACAAAAAATATTTATAGCATATAAGCCAACTCCTTTCTTCAATGTGTTTAGCCACGGGTCACGGTGCATAGTAATTCAATGTCTTTGCAGCAGAGAAAAAATTCAAACGCTGAAAACTGAAAACAAAAAAATACTATCAATAAACAAATCAATAGCTATTATGTGATCCAAATAATATTATGTTGTATTCGATCGATGCCCCATATATTGAAAGTATATTTTTGAGATTAACAAATGGGTGACAGATTGACAGCTAAGTCAAATTTGTATTTTGAATACCAAATAATAATGTTCCACATCATGCCATATCTGCTTCCATAATCCATACGAAACGACACTTGGCAACTAGTACTATAACCATTCCAGCTACCATAAATTATTTCTAAATATTGAAATTTAATCCATCTTATTTCTCATGTACCAAAAGATCGCATGGGCATTAATTATTTTGAAATACATTTATTACAGTATCTATTTCAAACTCGTTTCCTACAAACTTTTATGTTTAAATGATAAGTTAACTCTGTGCTGTGGTTGAGGGTATGCGTTGTATACCTCCCGCCATATTCGTATACCTTCTGGCTAAATCGAAATATTTTACCCATAAAATTACAATTTACATGCTTCTTTCGAAAATAATATTGGTTTGTCAGCGTATGGTTGTTGTTTCAGTTGCGTTTTGAGGGTAAAAATATGTGTACCTTGGGGTATACGACCATATCGCCCAAAACGTGCGCTACTGTTGGCGTATCCTCTCCGTGAAGTTTACGACTTAAGCACTGCTTACACTTTGATTGCATACAGTATATACGTGGTAAATGTTAAGTTCACCCCTCCTTATCCATCCACATTTCGGATTTTTTGGCCGTAGAACTCTATGAAATCCGATATCAAGAGACTTCAGCAAGGTTGCAACCATCAAACCAAAAGAAGAATTCAGTTTTTATAATACTTTGTTGTTTTCTTAACCAAGCGATGGGGCCATAAAAAATATGATATATTTTCAATTCGCATGGGACGCGTTAAATGTTCGAGAAAAAAAAAAGAATCAGTCACAGCTGATAAGTGTTTTGGCATTCGGCCACGACATGGTGACGAGTTGAAACCAGTCAGTATGTGTCCTGACCGAGAACACGAATGACAAACAGTAATTATGTCCCATTTTTTATTTTAAAATGCTATATTCGAAGAAAAAATCAAAGATGCGCGCTCTGATATAAATGGGATATGACAATATTTAATTTAAATAGACGGTTTACACTTCACTGAAAAAGAACGTTATACATCACACAAATTCTAAATATCACTAAGATATATTATAATCATAAAAACACATTCTTACTGTTTAAAAAATAAGGGTAAAATTATTATTAAAATTCTTCAATAACTATTTTTTATAGATTGATTTAGTAACGCCACCTATTTCGTTTCTAGAATAAAAATATCTCTTAATTTGCAAGAAATAGTATTAGACAAATTATAATTAAATCTTCATTATTTTACTAGAAAGATATTTGTTAGTTTATGATAAGCCTATAATTGTAAATATAAATAAAAATGGATTCCATTCGTCAGCTAAAATTATGATTAATTATCGTGCTTTTTTTACATGAATTCGTTTTTATTTTATTTATTTTGCTACGCTCATTTGGGCGTCGTAACGTGGACTTACGGCCAAACACTTTGACAAGGTCTGGTATGATTGATCAAAACCAAATTTATTGAAATACAAAATGATCCACGCATGCATAAGAACAATGCGTTTTCATTTTGACGTTTTTGCTTTTATTTGTATGACACGAAGTCTTATTCGGTTTTGTCACTCTTCGAAATCACCATAAATAGTAAGTAGCTAAGAATATATTGAAAACTTGTCGTCTTAAATTCGAATAAAAATATAATACATATAATAGATTCACGAGTGCCAAGTAAAATACCTAGCTAAATAAACAAATTCATAGTTACTTACTAAAATAATAAACAACTTAATCTTAAACATTTTTCAATTATTCTTAATTCGTTCTGTACGACAACTAAACGCGTGTTTTACACATATTCCGTTGTCAACGTGTTAAATTTGTCAAATTGACTCAATATTTTATAAAATGTGAGATTTGAACATCATTTTCCGTTCTGCTTAGATGACTGAAAAGATTTATTAAACTACGTATCTTGGCTTATTATATCTAAAGCTCTGATTCATAATTAGTAATAATACTAAGCTATTTTCCTAAAAAGTGACAATGAATCAATGGTTATTTTTTTTACTTCTTTGAATCATTCAAAAAATATAAGCATAATATTATATTTTTGTATTCGCTATTTCAATCGCAACTTTTTAAACATGGTGTATTTATGCGAGAAACTAATTGTTTTCGGATAGTGTGTTGGTGAATATTATGAGAAGAAAGGGCTTCACAAATACAACAGGTGTTCCTGAGACAATATGGCCAAACAACGCGCTGACTTTGACTAATTACTCCGCGCAATCTTCTCTTTATCGTCTGACATTTTCAAGTGATGACGTCACCATGTTTTCTGGTCGTAGGTTATAACAATAATTATAATCTTCACACGCTAATAACGATATTTAATTTTATCAGAAACCAGTATCGTTAATTAACAAAACACTTGAAAAAACTGAATTGAAGTAAATATTGTCGAAATAAAAATGATAGGTTAAGGAAACACTAGTAATCGTCCTCGCTAAGCCCCGCTTTCAGGTTCAAATGAATGATAGAATTATGTTCATTCCTGAAATCGGTGCCTTCGACGTCAAATGATAAAAATGGTCGTAAATGTACACGCACCCATGTGGTCACCGCAGCCGAATATCATTTAAGCCTGGGAGCGTTTACCACTCGACTACAGCTTTGTATTGTATAAGCTCTATCATATACCCTCTCCATAAAATTAAGTTTGTAAGTACAAATCGATAATATTTTATTTGGCAGTGAAGTACTCGCTGGGAAAGGAGAAAAAATATCTGAGAGATAAGTAGATAGGAACATTTATCGTGATTTTTTGGAATATTCTTTGTCTGCAAATTGGCACACCTGTCGAACGCACTCTTCAAACACACAGCTGTCAAACAACATTTTCTGACTCCATATTGTTATATTCGCTATCATTTCGCATACATACTTTATTCTAGTCAGGCGGCTTCAATATTTGATTGATTGATTGACATGTATTACAGGTAGGTAAGTACTAAACGTCTTGCGTTGATATCAATCATAATTTTATATGTAAGTAGTTAACTAATCACTATCTATTAAATAATACAAATGAAATCCGATACTCCTCTTGATTACACAGTTATGTAATATATTTTATTAATTTTAAGCTGTGTGCGTAAAATCTACGTCCTACCATATTTCCTACACCGCTACAACCAACGCTGAAATAGCATGAGATAAGTTTGTAATTTCTGCCTGTTAACTGTATAACTTCTACAATCTTATAAGAAAGTATTGTTTTATTATTTGACTGATTCTGATTTTATTAGTAAAAGCTCAATTTATAATTATTCTGGTAATATCAGTCCGAGGTTTTTTTGTTTGGCTAATCAATATTTAAAAAATTTTACTTTAATAATTATTAACAAAATAATGTTGGTTTTCATCAAACATGATCTTTTTATCTTCTGTTTGAATGAATTGAGACGTCTGTCAAAGTTAATAAATTTGAAAATCGAATTATACAAGTATTCATTTTATGTAAATAAACTTTTCGTTCTGGCAACCTTTCTTCCAAGTGTATAAGGAAATAATAATGTTTAATTGAAAACGTTTTATGGGTGAGATTTTAATTACCAACAATTTTATAACAAAGTACTTATATCTAAAATTCGTAGAAAGTTTCAAACCAATGAAACACTGATTTGTGGGTTCTTTTTCGCCTTTCAATAACAGACATCCTACTTTTGTCGACTTGGGCGCCTTTGATTGCACGAGATTTTTCGCTCTGTTTCACTCAACCGGAAGACAATTTAGTTTATCCCTGGTAATTAAAGTCTTCAGTTCGTTTATCGGAACTGGAAATACAAAAGAGTCCATTAGGAATGAGGCCCGTATCCGCCATTTAAATTTCATAAGATTAGTCAACCCCTGGATGTTGGTATACAATATATAACAATACCTAATTAAATAATTTTAATGCAAATAATTTTCGTAATATGCTCTTTGTACGTTTTCAATTAGTTCTTAAATTTTATTTATGGCGTTACACTTGGAATACACATTTAAATTGATAAAATTACGTAGTCTGCAAAATTCTAAAGATTCCAATATTTGAAACCTCCGGACTACTCAACAATGTCTAATAGTTCTTTAATACAATGACATTATACCTCATAAGCGTAAGAGGCGCGCACTTGAGACTTCCAAGTCTTGGGGGCCTCAAAATAAACTTTAAAATAATAATAAGAAAAATATGAATTATCATTTTCTACTTGACTAGCATTGAAAAATTTCTACATGACTAGCATTGAAAAATGCATTTTCTATGTTAGTCATTTTGAATGACCGATGGTTGTGCAAGGTACACATATTGAATTTCGTTTAGTGAACTGCGGGGACTACCATGTTTGTTCAAGCACACACACATACGGCCAAACAAATAAATTATAATTTGGGGAAACGGACAACAATGAAATCACTATTGGTTACCAAATTATATTGGAAATTTTGCGATGCTTTTTTTATAATGCGAAAAAGAGGGTTTCTTAGATTATATTGCACCTAGGGTCTCCCAAGTGCTCAATCTACCACTGTCAGCATATCTCCGCAGGGAACACATATTTAAAATATACAAACAATGCGCATTTATATGTTTTTTATGTAGCATGTATACATGTAATGGCAAAACAAAGATACCTACACAATATTGACAATATATTTAGGACCTACATAATAATTGTTGATCAGTTTCAAAACAGTTGTAAAAATGTACATTTAAATATTTTTTAACAATACAAATATTTGCTCCCAGACTCGTTCAATATTAAATATACGAAACTTTTATGATTACTGGTATCGAACAGGTTATGCGAAAGACAGTTTTCGTCGTCTTTCTGTGCTGTAAATAAAGCGTTCGACTTTCACAAACACGGATGCGGAAGTCGACAGGGTCCTTTCTGAAAATTTCGTCATAAGTCAAAAGTAAATATTATTGTTATTTTAAGCCTAGTAATTGTAAGCAATAAATGAAAGTGTCAAGGATTCCCGTTTCCAAGCAACTTACAAACCTTTCATTTATAATAACGACCGATTTCGCTGTGGGTGAAGCATCTTTGTTTATTGGTTTCCTTAGTCACTTTGATAACACGACATTGTGTAATATGATGAGCAGTGGCCGATAGAATATATTATGATTTCACACCGAAAAATGCATTTTCAATTGTGTCAATATTGAATGACCGATGGTAAATAAATCATAAAGTAGATATGGTGATCAGTTGTGCCAGGTACACATTCTGAATTGCTTTGAGTGAACTGCGGGGAATACTTACATTATTCAAGCCATAAGATCATAAAAATGAAACTATCATTATAAAACATTAATTATTTTTGAATCTTTGCTTTGATGCCTTTTGCGTATGATGCCCTTTGAACATACGGAAAAGAGGGTTTCCTAAATTATATTGCGCCTGGGACCTCCCAAGTGCTTAATCCGCCACTGACGATGAGCATTCAACCATTGCGTGAAATGATCTATCAAACTCATTTTTTAAAGCCAGTACATGTTTGTAAAGGGAAACATAAAATGCAATACTACCACAGTAACTAGCTATTTTCAATATAATAACATTAAAAGACATAGATAACTATGGCATTCCTTTAATTAATACTTAATTCGTTATCCTTGGGACTGAATCTGTACTGATACTATGATCAAATTTTAGTTCGTGCAGACAGACTTATAACGTTTATTGAAAGTACAAGAAGACTTCGAAATCATCTTTGCTAATTCTCATTGACAATTCATTATTTATAAAATCAAAAATTGTAAATCGTCATCAAAATACTGATAAATGTATAAGAGTATTTTCTGCGGTCGATTAGAAAGTTTGAGAGGAACTGTAATTGTTTTTTTTATAAATTTATATAAAAATGTAATAGTTTCATATAGTGGATAAATTGTATCTAAGTAGTGAGGTACTTAAGACCTTCTTCTTAAAAGAAGGCGGATATTATAATGTTGCAGGTAGGCCATATTGTTTGCAATGTGACCATTAGCAAAATCTTGTCCGCAATTTCGTCCTACGAGGTGGTACTAAAAATAAATGATAGTTCAGGTTACCGAAATATTAGACTTTATAATATTATAATATTTCGTTATTTCGTTCAACTTTACAACGGTGTTAGTGTTTAATGGGTACCTTGTATTTTTTTATATATAATATTTATTCTTGCTCTTACGTATTTTTAAATTGTTATTACATAATTATATTGAATAGAAATAGTCAGGTTTCATTCGCACTGACTTGCTAATTTATGTGATATCTAAATGCGAAATGGATTCATAAAAAAAAGCAGAGTAATCCAAAATGTACTTGCCTCATTTTTTATTTGTTGTGCTGAACTATTTTTTAGACAAAATGAAAGGTTATGTTTACCCTACGTAATAATCCCACATCTGCCCATAAAATATGTAGTCTTTAAATATATATTCTGCATTGTATTGTCTTCGTTATAGGTTGTAGTTCACAATAGAGGTCTGCACGGGCCGGGTATCTAAGGCTTGGATTCGGGCCCGGGCCGGGCTCGGGGCCGAATTTTAACACAAAAAATAAAACATAAATCCGATTATTCCAGATGTAAACGCCATTTTTGTATACTTAAATTACATACATATTATTTGATGAGTTGATATTAAATTATTTTAAATGTTAATTAAAATTTTGTTGAAAAGTTGAAAAAACTGTCGGGATCGGGCCGGGTCAGAGATTTTCGGGCTCGGGCCGGATAGAATTTTTAAATCTCGACCCGTGCAGACCTCTAGTTTACAAGTAATTTGGAATGCCCACCATGTTTGTATGACGTATTTTCCCGCGCAAATATTGCATATCGTAATTTTTCTGAAGCTTTTGTGTTCGCTATGTTTTACCCAGGGTCACCAACAACAAATACTCTCTAAAAATATGGTATTTATGAGATGTTCTATTATGAAATAAGTTTTATTAATTTTCGATGGTGTCAGTTGAAGTATGAATATTTGTTTATATTTAAGGCAATCCTCAGTAAAATAATTGATATTACGTATATAAACCTCTTTCATTTCGTTATAATTTTAATATAATCTATTATGTTTTACCAATCATTAGAATAGTTATCTCCGAAGCAGTTTGTTGTGCAAGAATATAAAGAATAGCTCAACAACTTAGAGGTGAAAAAAATTGAAGGTTTGGCAATATTAGTAATAACTATTGCATTTTATTATTTCGTACAAACATTCATCATCACATTCATCATGACATTTTTTTCACACGATAGTGGGGCAGCCCTAAATTTTATTTGCATTTAAAGGGGGCATTGTCCCTTCGAATACAATGTAAGGGCTTGTCTCAGCCGTCATAATCATAAATTCCTTATGATAAATCTCCCAAGGTCTGGGTCGCTCCAAAAATAGATGTGAAGTTTAAAAAACGGGAAGGATCCGATGACACAATCATGATGGGTGCTTTGTATTCTTACCACACGAATATAAAATATTGCAGGGGTAGCAAACTATTATAGTTACCTTTACAAACTGCAAAAATATATTTATTATCAATCGAGAATACTATTAGTTATTTGAATGTTTCGAAGCATATATTTTTTTTTTTTTTGAATTCATAGTTCTTTGCATATTTTTTTATTTACTCTTTCATTGAAATTCTTTTAACTTTCATATTTAAAATATTTGAGATGAAATCACCAATGGTGACAACTTATTTTGAAATCACAAAATCTAGAAATATCATTCGTAAATGGGGGTGGGGAGGGGCTCCAAGATTATCGACTCGAAAGTGCTTAATCCGACACTGTGAATGTTCTAGTCTTTTTCGATTCTTGCCATGCATATACCAAGTGAATTATGGAAATCTATTTATTCATCATAATCAACGAATGACCAAATTATTAATTTTGACCAATGTTTTCGTACACCAATTGGTTATGTGCAGAAGTGTCAATGAAAGTTAATGAAAGGATACTAAAAATATCAATATCCATTTCAAGGTCGACCGGATTTGCAGATTAAGCAGTCGAAATGCAGTTTCTTTTTTTTACTTTTGTGGCGATAGTAACTTTTTTTTATGCCTAAAATAATCCTTGGAGAGCTGCATCTCCTGACCAACCCTTGCCCTTCCTCTGACTTACTTAAAATGGAATATTATATGAGAAAAAAAATATACAAAAGAAATTTCAACAACTTTTAATTTTAAACATTTCTCAAACACACATTACAAAATTTATTTCATACAATATACAAACATAACAATGGTCACATAATATTTTGGCACAATTGCAAAACATTAAGACTAGATTTAGTGTGAATAAATACAATTGTAATGTTACCATATGAAAAACCTAAATTAAAATAAAAGCTTTATGATTTTAATAAAAATAAATAGCCCCAATTGCCACATCCGAAAGTCCAATTGCCTAGAACGAAAAGGAACATTCACCTAAACAAAATAGTAATAATATATAGATATTCATTATTACATACTAGCTGAAACAATTTGACGAAAATAACTACATGTCAAGCTATGAAAGTTTATTTTATATGAATGTAATGTAGGTAGTGAAATAAATGATGTCCTGAAAATGTAGAGTGCAACATAACAAATCAGCAAAAAATTAGTGACATCTATGATCAACCACACTACGTAATAAATTACCGTTTGAAAAATATCATCTAGATGTCTCTAATTTTAACAGATTCAAAAGAACAATTGCCAACATAGGCTTCAAAAATGTTACATTAGCACATAGACAATCCTATATTAGTGTTTTTGCAAATAATTTAATAAGAGAAGTTTTATGCAATGCATTTTACTACAACAGCAAAAATATTATATATGTTATTGTGATAATAAAAATCCAATACCAATTTTATTTTTTAAATGATTTTGTCAAAGAGTCAACATTGAATAATACAGTTTGAGTGGTGATTTTTTTTTAAAGTTATTGCTATCTTGAGTAGTTTTCCTACATTATGTGACACATATTAATGCTATTGGACATAAAAATTTTGGGAAAAAAGATAAATATAATAAGTTATTGAATATTGACTCCCTCACTGCCCTGCAATAAAAAACAAATAAAAGCCCCTCGCTTAATATTTTTAGAATACATTTTTGGCAAAAGAAAGATTATCATTGAAATTTAAATAATTTCTTTCAACTTTTAATGCTCAAGTTGGTAAAAAAATTTAAATCTTTTAAAATTATCAAAAATGCCATTGTTTATCAGATAGTTCATTGTTTATCAGACAGTTTATGAGATAAGCGATGTTTTATTCCTGATTTCAATACCAAAAATTATCTTTAATTGCGATTTTCTCAACAAAGAATTATGCCAAGGCAATAACTTCCTCCATTTCAATGTCAATATACCAATGAAAAAGTTTAAATCACAAGATATTAAATAAATATAAAGATTTTCACACCATGCAGAGTATTCATTAGATCCAAAATTATTGTGGCACTTTGTTTCATAGATCAGTAAATGCTCTATGGATAGCCGTAGTAAAAAGCATAAATTTACAACAATCAGTGTGTAAAAATATTGAACAAAATTGGGTGTGATCAAGAGTGGGTGCTAGTAAAAACAAAAAAAGAGAATCTAATGACTTATCTCCCATATCATTTTAAGGTGAAATCTTTGTTGTTCTTCGTAAATAATATGTAGGTTAATACAGTGATATAATTTTTTAAGTTATAGAATAAGTAGTCATTATCAATCTAATAAATAAAAGTATACACATAAAATATAATATTTTTGTGTCGTTTTAAGAACATAACATATTCCTCAAAACAAAATATGCTGGAACAACTGACATAAAAAATATGAGATTAATATCATTGAATAGGTGCACTGCAACCACACTTAGAGTATGTATATTTAAAACAGGACACCTTAAGAAATTTTATAAAACAGAAAAGATCCAATGTATTAGAATAAAATAGTCAATACTCAGTGCAACCTCGATCCGTCATTCTTCGGTGTATTTTATTCTTCTTTTAAAAAGAGTACAATTTTTATACTACTTCCACATATAATGTTGTAAAGATGAAGAGCATTTTCAATTGATCCATTACTCTTGATGAGCCAAACCGGTCCTGATCTGTAGAAAATTGTATGAGGAAATATTAAAGTAAAATAGTAGTTTATTTATTGTACAATCAATGTACTGCAATGAACAATCTTACATGATTGGCTCAGGATATAGACATACAACAGTTTGATTGCAAGCCTTCAATAGAAGATATTATCAGATACTATGGTTCACAGTATCTTGGATATCAATGTTGGGAAAATGTTACTTAGCTGATCTGATAAGACAACTTTTCACTAGGAGCTGTAGAATAATCAAGCAGTCCTCAGTAAATAAATTTATTGGTCACTGAAACGTTAAGCCAAGCTCAGCCAAATTTTATGTGTTTTCCAGAAAATATTCAGTAAGAATTATTCAGAGTTCATCTTTAAGCTTAGCTTCATTTAATACATTGATGTAGTTATCAATCATCGCCAAAATGTTGCTGAAGAATTCAGTATCATTGTCATCTGAGCTCTCCGTACTTTTTGCAGCAGCCTTCTTCTTTGCAATAATTTTTTCATACAATGTTTGCATTTTGTGGAAAACAACCAAAAGACTTTTATCTTTGTAATGATGATGTTTGCAAATGTGACTGAACGTATTGATAACAGAGAATATTTTATCGATATTGTCGACATTCATGCTGTCATATTCAAAATATTCCTGCAGCAACTTACTCAGAATTTCACAAGAGGCTGGATTTGAAAGCTTACTTATCAAATCTACTTGATAATACTGCTTTAACTTCTCTTCGTCACCGGGATGTCCCACAACGTGGTTCTCGAGAACCGATTTGTGTTCGAGAACTAAATCCTCCAGCAGAGTGAGAATTTTTATTTTCAATTTGACATATGCCGGGTTGTCTGATGACAAAATCTTGTGGAACACGTCCATTCCATGTTTTGATATGACTTGCTTCTGTGCTAACGGAAATCTTCTCACTAGACAACCAATGGCAAAAACAGCTTTTGCCTTAACATGCTCATTTTTTTCTAGCGCCAAAATTTTTAGTAAATTTTCCCCAGCACCCGTCTCTAAGGCATAAATTTGGACTTTGATATTATTCTGCAGAGAAGAACCGAGCAATTTTATAGCCTCCGCTTTCAATGTCGTATCTGTGGCATTAAGGTTCGGATACACAATTTTTTCAAAACCTTTCAGCCTCACAAATTCGTTTGCATTATCGAACTGATGCACTAAATATTCTAAGTCTGTCAAGATGTTCAAAATTTCTATAGACGCTCGACTGTCAACAATTTCTCGTTCTAGGTTATCTAATTTTTTATCGGAATGGGGAAAATATTTTTTCAGAAGTTCGTATCTTCTGAAAAGGTCTTGCATTATTTCCGCATCAGTTTTGATATCCATTTTCATTTCTTTGAAGTCAGATTTTATTTCTTCTAATGTTCGGAATCTCTTCGGATCTGTTGGATCCAAAACATCAAGTGGAATATTTTTTAGGGCTTCTTCAATTTCCGCCTTAGTCATTCTTGTTGAATCAGTGGACTGCTTATCAATATTCAACGTGCTGTTGTTGGCAGTTTTGTTCTCCTTTGATTCGTTGTCATCATTTACAACCGTCAATGATTTCACATCACTCTCATTGGCATCCATCAGTTTCGCTTCAGTCACGCCTGTCTCAAAATTGATTCTTATATGTAAACCTTTGGGAACAGGTTGGCCTGAAATTAAAGAAAATAATTATTGATTTGAACAATTTTTCACTAAAATAAATGGGAAAATCTTCAATAAAGTCTAACAATTGTATAACTACAGTAGAACCTCGATTATCTGGATTGGTCAAAATAAACAAAAATATTATAAATTTGCTGATATGCACGTGGCGAATTGCGTCACTATTTACGTACATACATGATAGAATGCAGTCTTAATATTTGGTTTGAAAAACAGTTTATTCCAGATGTGAAAAAATATCTAAATTCCATAGATAAAATTGGAAAAACGTTATTATTACTAGAAAATGCTCCGTCCCACCCCCATCTATTGAATGTTTAAACCAGATTGATGAAATGTGTATGGTAAAATTTCTTCCACCATGTCACATCGATAATACAACCTACGGATCAGGGTGTAATAGAAACATTCAAACGCCTATATAGAAAAGAGATGCTTCGATGATTATTGCTAGCAGATGAAAATAATGAAGAAACAGTTATCAGTTTCCACAAGAAGATAAATTTAAAAGATTGTTACTACATGGCAGCCGAAAGTTGGAATTCTTTAGATGTGAGTAATTAGTAAGTTCCAGTAACAAAGTAGAAGAAGACATTGCGGAAGCAATGACACAACTTTCAATATGTGCTGAATGCGACGAAGAAGATATAACCGAGTGGTTAAATTGCAATGCAAACGATCCTGGATCCCAAATTTTGAATGATTTCGAAATAATTAAAGAAATATCAACCTCAGAGAAACAAGATCAAGAAGACGTAGAAGAGATTTGTGAGGGGGGAGATATTGGTCCTACACATTCTGAAGCTTTTCAGTGTCTAGATGTCACCATGAAGTGGCTTGAGAGTCAAGAAGAGTGCCATTCAAGACAACTTATGTGTCTTAAAAGTATTCGTGATTTGGCAGCATCGAAAAGAAAGCTTAAGCAGAAATCGATAATTGATTTTTTCTATAAAAAAAAAATTTATTATTAAAGCTATGTATTAATCTAAAGAAATACAAATTATTTATACTGAATATACTTGTCTTTTCCTGTCAATTATGATTTTTTCGATTATCTGGATTTGTCCTTATCCAGACTACCTTCATCCCCAATAAGTATGGATAATCGAGGTTCTACTGTGCATAATTATTTTAGAATAAGAAGGATGGTGTAATATCTTTTGATCCGTTTGATAAACCCAGCTTCAATATTTTCCATATTGGCAATTAAAACATAATTATTTAAATCTTGATTATGACACAAATTATTTATCCATCAAGAATAACAAAAAGTTTTTTTGATTCATTGAGCAGTCAGTTTAGTCAAACGTGAATTTAATTTTCAGCTTTCACATCCAGATTATAAAATAAAATAAAAATTCAACAGTAAGAAAAATATTTTCTTATGAAGAAATATATTATTCATTATTTACGAATTGTACTAATGTATATAACAATTATGACTTAAAGGTATTCCAAATTTTGTAAACAACCCTTCATTGATTCCATTTGTCTTATCAAGGATCTCGTTATAGACATTTATCATGAAATACACTGTTATGTCTGATTGATCCATTTTAAGATAGACAGGCATGAGAATAAATAAAAAATGATGAATCTTTTTGATAAATAGCTTCATTTTACTGGGCTCTTGGATAATTGGTGAATGTTAATTTATATTTATTTGCTAACGCAGTCATATATTTACTTATTCTATAAATATTGGGAAATGCAATGGACACACAAATTGGGATTTATCGATGTATCAAACAATGTGCTTACTAATTGGCGCTTACCTTTTTTGACCACCTGCCATTCGTGCGTAGGGATAAATTCGTCGGATTTATTTGTATCATTTTTAACGTTACAATAGCAAAACATCACGCACATGAACATAACATAAGAAATGTTCTCTAGCAACTTCATTTTGATGAAACGTCGATCTCGCGGAATATTTTAAACAAGTTCCCTCCAAAAGGGGTACATGCGAACCGGTGAGCAATAGAACACTCGGTCTCCGACACGGAAAGGAAGTAATATCAAGATCAATAAAAGTTTTCTTGGAAACTATATTCATCAAAATCTTATTGGTCCACGTTTTACACGTTACGCCATTTGTAAACAGTTTTTCATCAGCTGTTGTGCATGTCAGTCAACATTCTAGGATTCCAATCAAGATGTCAAAATGAAAATAAATGTAACTTCGAAAATATTTGTCTATGGATAACCACAGGCATTTAAAATGTGTAAAAATGAGAACTATGACAATAATAAAAAAAAATATTGTATAATTGGAATGAATTAATGCGCCAAAATATTATAATAATATCATTTTATTCTAGCAATCTATGTTAATACTATAAATGATTTTATATCTGACATTAGTTTACTGTAAAAAAAGCAGCAAAATAAAGTTAACCCTTATTGTTTGAAGAAAAGCGCCAAAATACTATTTTTATTTAATTACACACTGTCATAAAAAGATACAAAAGTCATTTTATTGTGACAATTTTTTTTAATTTTCTATTGGAAATATATTCGTTTTAAAAAAAATGCCTCCCGTTATAATTTATTCTTTATCGAAATGTACAATAGCATTGAACTGAAATATACCTATGGTTTGGATAACATTTACGGGTGTTTTTTAGCTTTGCCATTGAAAATTGTCTTTTATTGTAAAAAAGGAATTTCAAATTTTTTCGAAGTGTCTTGCCAACACTATGCCGTGAATATTTTAACGTCGGAAACGTCATATTATCGAGATTCTCCTCAAAACTGTCATACCCTGAGGTACAATCAAAACAATAATAGTTATTAAAACAATTGAAAAATGAAATTTGCGGAGCATCTGGGTGCCCACATCACACCAGAATGGAGGAAACAATATATCAATTACGAGGTAAGTTAATTTAAAAAATCAGTGGAAGTGGAGACACTTGAAATTTATCATGAAGGACCAATTAATTTTAAAGCTATTGCTAATTAACCTTCCTAACCCATTCATAGAAATTAACATTTAGTTTAAATGGAATATTATTGGCATCATTCTTTATTAGTAAACATTGGTACTCGTGTTTTTTTTAATTTTATTTCAATCCTACCTACTTCTATAATTTAATCTCATTTACCGATATTTTATATGACTATGAAATCATCAGGGAATGATATCTATAATTTACTTTATCAAAAAACATCGGGACTTGAATGACTTAGTTTCTATTCTACATCACATATGAGATTATTACTTTTTAAAATTTTTGCTTTGGAATAATAACGAAAGTTTTTATCCAAATGAAATTATAAATGTGTGCCTCTTCTGGGTGCTTTCATTTGATACCCTGCGTTTATGTTTTTTTTTTTTAACAATTTCGCTTTTAATATGGAGCATACACTCCTAATGTAACTAATCTTCAAATCAGACTTATCAATGAGATCTGCTTGTTACTCAACCTCTCATTTTTAAGTGAGCTTAGACAGGGCAGGACTAGTAGTTAGCTTATTGCTCCTACAATTCCTGTTGTTGGAATCGGATGGCCTCGAAGAGAAATCCAAAAATCAATTGAATTTTTTGATAGAAATTTTCCATCCTGGGATTTCAAGTAAAAAATGTTGAGTTGAAAAAATACAACCCATACCCATAGACTTCCTATCAGATTGGATCTAGACAACAGAGACTCAGTTAAATCAAGTGCGACACCCTATCAAGAGTGCTATTGCTGTGTATATATTTATTATCAAATACAGTTTAGTAAAAAAAAAATATTAATTTTAACTCATTTATTTTACCTATAATTTGAAAAATTATATATTTATTGCTTTTGCAAGGTAAACCATGATAAAAATAAATAATATTATATCAAACTTTGGCAATTAGCAAAGACTTCAAACCAAGTTATTTCTGACAAAATCTACTTTAAAATAGAAAAAAATTGTACTCATCTGAACTCACTTACGTCCTCACAGAATATGGCGACACTCTACACAATTCTCTTTTTTAAATCCTTTCCATTCCCATCAATCAAAATATGATAAAACTTAATTAACTCAATAATTATCATGTTTTCAATAATTACACAGGAAATGAAGGCAATGCTGTATGTGGCAGTGGAGGAGGCTCCGTCAGCAGAAAATGTAGAGCCCGAAATTCTCTCGCGGCATTTTGCAAATTTCGATGAGAACTTTTTTCATTATTGTGACCAAGAACTAAAAAAGATCAACACCTTTTATTCAGGTCAGTGAAATGTGAAAACTATTGGTATTTTAGGAAAAGCTGCTAGTGATAGAAATATAGCTTATTCATTTCCAGTTAAATGCTTTTGTTGCTTTGCCTTTTGTCATTTAAAATATATTTCCACTGTCATTCATTAATTTTGCAGAAAAGTTGGCTGAGGCAACCAGAAAGTTTGCAACACTTCAAAGCGAGATGAAACTCACATATGATCAAAAACAAAAATCAGAATCAAAAAAGACGGCGATACCTCATCGCAAAGTACAAGAAATGAAGTTAGCCTTCAGTGAATTCTATCTTAGTCTCATACTGCTTCAGAATTATCAAAACTTGAACCACACAGGATTCAGAAAGATATTGAAAAAACACGATAAAGTAAGTTACTTTAGCCCGACTCGGTTATTTATCGTGTAAAATATAGCTTTCTTGACAAAATCTATTGTTATTTATACTAAAATTATTTGAAATGTGTTCTGTTTGGTTAGCTTTTTTCTGACAGTGACTTTTCTTCTCAGTTATTAGCTGTAGATGTCGGAGCAAAATGGCGAGCTGAACAAGTTGAACAGTCTCATTTTTATGTGAATAAGGATATTGATAGACTTATTAATGACACTGAAGCGTCGGTAACAAATGAGTTGGAAGGTGGAGATAGGCAAAGAGCTATGAAAAGATTGCGTGTGCCTCCATTGGGAGAACAGCAAAGCCCTTGGACAACCTTTAAAGTTGGGCTTTTTTCTGGATCCTTTTTGGTACTTCTAGTGGCTGTTGTTTTATCTGGTGAGTTTTTAGAACGATCATATTTTTGCACCAACTTGATGTATTTTTTTTCTCCAATGTTTGCTAACCACTTAAAATTAGGAGTTTTTTAAGCGTAAAAAAATGATATTATTCCATAAATATTGTTGAAACGGTTGATTTTTTGATTATTAATAAATGGCATAGATTTATTTCTAAATGCTGCTCATTTTTTAGAATGTGTCACAGACAATTTAGTTATTTCCTATTGAGTGTCAATAAAGTGCTTTAAATCACAAGTTACGGGAACATTTGGAATTTAGCACTTGTATAATATTATGCCTTTTCTTTGATTGAATCTAACTTAATTACCTTAACTATTACATTTATTTTAGTTCCTTACTGAAAAATCCTTGCACCAATGATCCTAAGGGGAGCTTTATAAGTTTACGCAGGCAAGGCAAGACCATTATTATCCTTTTCCTATATCCTTATATATAATATATATCACAAATATGTCATACTTTGCCGGCACTATTACCAACACATAAATATGTAATGAAATTCCACCGACTCCATATCCAGTTGTTTATGATTTGCAATTTATTATTCTTATTCTTATTACAGATTGGTTATTGCAGATAACATAATTTATCTGAAATTTCTTTTTTCAGCACTTTTTCATGACAGTACATCGCAAAACCTAAAGATTGCACTGCGACTGTATAGAGGACCGATGCTCATTATTTTGTTTCTATTCCTAATTGGCGTGAATGTATACGGATGGAGATCGTCCGGAGTCAATCATGTTCTTATTTTCGAGTTGGATCCTCGAAACCATCTCTCGGAACAGCATCTTATGGAAATGGCAGCAATCTTTGGTGTTGTTTGGGCACTGAGCATACTGAGTTTCTTGTATAGTGCGAGTTTAAGCATTCCACCATTTGTGAATCCACTGTTTTTGACTGTCATCATGTGTGCCTTTATGCTGAATCCTTTGAAGATATTCCGACATGAAGCCAGATTTTGGTTTTTGAGGATATTTGTGAGTAAATATTTTTTGATTTTTTTAAATTGAGTACAAGTTTTAACCCTTTAAATGCTAAGCTAATTCCATAGATTTTTGTCACTGGCCTCCATTTTTCCATGAAAATGCCACGTAACACACCCTGAAAATCATTTTATGCTCAAATTATTTTTGGTTTTCAAAGAAAGTGAAAAAAAATATCTAAAGTGTATGATTTAAAAAATGTTTCCTGGGATATTTCCGATAATAAGGTGCAAGCCTTAGTGAAATCTATTGGCTTAGCCTCAAATAAAATAAAAACGGCTAAACATATCCATATTTTAACAATCGCATTGCCTTGAAAAGATGTGTCTACATTAGGTTTCATTTAAAAATATGATATTTATTCATAAATAAACTCATAGTGGCGTTTGAACGGTGAAAAGAACTTCTTGTCATACGGTAAGAAAAATAACAATGTATTTTAGTTTTACATAAATTATTTTATATATTTGTTGATAGCTATTTCGGCTTACGCCTTTTTCAGAACTAGTTTAGAATAACAGAATAGTTCTGACGAAGGCGTTTGCCGAAATAGCTAACAACAAATATATAAAATAATTTATGTAGAACAAAAATACATTGCTATTTTTCTTACCGTATTATAATGGAGTTCTACCAAGTTAATGCCTACTCAATCAATCAATGAATTTCTTGTCATTGAGATATATATGCTTTTTGTTAGCATCAGAGCACTGATCTATCGGAATGGTTAGACTATGCTGAAAAGCCTCATAGACATTTACAAACTTTTACATATTACATAAAAGTGAATTATCTAAGAAAACATCAAAACCCTACATTATTAATTTTCATACGATAAATAAAAGTTTGCGTTTTTTTTTCTATTGTAGTCATTGATCGGGTAAGAATATTTGTGTATTGTTAGCAACTATTAATTATTGCACTTGCAGTGAAAGCTAGAGGTGTTTTTATGATTCAAGATATTAATAGCAATTTTCCCATAAATGTTAATCTTGTGTCTATAACAAGAACACTTTATTACTCTATGATAAATATTATCTCTCAAAACCAATACGTAAAGATTAAATAGAAATATAAATTTGTATTGCGGTTATATGTGAAAAAATTCACAGTGGGTGATAAAGCCCATTTATTTGTTACCCTGGATACTTTTTTTTATCTCAAAATAATTTTATGTATATTTATCTACCCCATATGACTTTCAAAGTTGCATAGCATGTGAATTATGGCCATCCAGCCAGGTGTTTTATCAAAAATATTATGTACTCATATGTTACCAATCTTAACAAAAAAATTACTCAAACCCGTGATATTATTAATCCATTTTTCAATATCATAAATTTTAAGTATGAATCGTTTATTTATTTTCCATATCGCTGCCCACATATTATTTTGAAAGCTAACAATTTATCTTTCTGTCAAATAATTGTAATTTTTTTACACACAGACATGAAACAGGCTAAAATATTTTTAAATGAATGTGAACTAATTCCATGACACACTGTTCTATTTCGACTTGTTTGTGTATTCATGCAGTAATCTGTATAATTTATTCATCTTTTATAAACTGAAAGTGTTTCTTATCTTGTATTGTTTGATTGTTTATTCTGCCTCACAAACATGGCCTTTATTGTTTGAACGGTCTTATGTCTACAATAAGTATTGTATTGCTAATTCTATCATCTGATATTTGTTGAGATTTGAGATTAACAGGGACTATTTTATAAATTCCTATTTCATTTATATCAATAAGCATTATGGAAGATATTTTTAGAAGATGCTTCATAACTAAGGTTTAAAGTAATTAATTCGTATCTATTACTAATGCAGATATTTTTATTTTTGATAGGGCCGGATGATGGCTGCTCCATTTATCCAAGTGGCTTTTGCTGATTTCTGGATGGCTGACCAGCTAAATTCTTTGGTTACTGCGCTTCTCGACTTCCATTTTCTTATTTGTTTCTATATCACCAGTGGAAATTGGTTGGAAGCTGGAGGTATTATTCATTATTTAGTCTATTATTTAAACTTTCTTAACACTTTGTTTAAGAGTCCGTTGAACTACTCTATGGTAATTAATATGTTATATAGCATTTTATAGCTAATTATCAAAAGAATCATCATGTGCACACCGTAAGCATTGGTTTAATATTGATTGTTTTTCTTAAAAACAATTGATTGAAGATGTATTCTTATTTTAAAAGGTAATATATTGCAACCCATCTATTGTTGACAGTGAGATACAGTACATTTCTGTTTATGAGCGATATGCCATACAATTATAATGTATAACAAATATAGCTAGTATAGTTATGAACGTAGCTAGAATGTAATATGGCTCAAAATAAAATATTTTACTTGTTTCTTTCACAGATAGCACCCAATGCTTGGAACATTCCTTTATATCTCGGCCGATAGTGAACTGTTTGCCGGCATGGTTTCGGTTTGCGCAATGTGTAAGAAGATACAAAGATTCTAAAGAAGCCTTCCCTCATCTGGCAAATGCTGGCAAATATTCTACT
The DNA here is from genome assembly GCA_028554975.1 of Himalopsyche kuldschensis. Lineage (NCBI taxonomy): Eukaryota > Metazoa > Arthropoda > Insecta > Trichoptera > Rhyacophilidae > Himalopsyche > Himalopsyche kuldschensis. The sequence continues at coordinate 1,924,881 of JAHFWI010000067.1, read as the reverse complement.
ACTTTTATAGTTGTTATTTTTGCTACACTCAAAAGCTATTATGATAGTAAGTTAGTCATAACAATTTGAATATATTGATTGAGTAGGCATTTACTTGGTAGAACTCCATTATAATACGGTAAGAAAAATAACAATGTATTTTAGTAGAACTAGTTCTGACGAAGGCGTAAGCCGAAATAGCTATCAACAAATATATAAAATAATTTTTGTAGAACTAAAATACATTGTTATTTTTCTTACCGTATTAATTTGAATATATATTCACATATGAATTATTGTAATATTTATTTTCATTTGAAATATTGATTATAATTAAAGTCTTTCAAAAAATTCAAGCTATCACAAGATAATCAAATGTTTTAAATATATATAGATCTCAGCTGAATCCATTTATATTTCAATGGAAATATATATAATTAGACGCAGCGTAGAAAGTTGTTTTAATTTATAATTGTATGTAGTGCAAAAATGAATGCTTTGTTACCTTGTCATTCAGGTTCCTACAGTGATCCTTATGACAATCCATTTTTGTATCTTTGGCTGATGTCTCAGTTGATATCGTCTTGCTATGCATACACTTGGGATTTAAAAATGGATTGGGGACTGTTAGATCGAAGTGCTCCACCAGAAAATCGCTACCTTCGCGAGGAGATTGTGTATAGCTCCGGAGTAAGTTGAATAGTAAATTGTTTTTTGCAACTATTTTTATATATGACTCATTTCCTTTAATATTTTCCATTCAATTTCAGTTCTACTATTATTTTGCAATCTTTGAAGATTTCTGCCTGAGATTCATTTGGGCCTTGTCGTTTATAATAATCCAAAATAATTGGATAAGTTCTGAAGTGATGGTAACAGTTTTGGCTCTCCTTGAAGTAATCAGGTAATATTTTAAAACAAAAAATATTTTTTTAGGGCATATTTTCAATTTTACAGTTCTCTACAGATGATCGAACACAATGTATACTGCTTCTAATATGTAATTTTGTAATCATTGTAGAAATTTCTTAGGGTTTTTTAATAAATTGGGTTATTTCATTGCAAGAAATAGATGAAAAGATAAAACATCTTGGAGTGTGCAATTTTTTTTATTTTGAATACTTTTTAGACGATTCATTTGGAATTTTTTCCGCCTGGAGAATGAGCATCTCAATAATTGTGGTCAGTTCCGTGCTGTTAGAGATATATCAGTTGCTCCGATTGACTCTTCAGATCAAAATACTATCCTCAGGATGATGGATGAAGAGAATGGAGTTATCAATAGGTAATAATCATTTGTATTTTCTTTAACTATCGAGAAATTATTCTGAGTGATTTCAAAGTTTCATAATTTATGCTGATTATGATAAAACATTGATAGATTGTTGCATCAGTCAGAATAGTGTTGGATCTATAATGTACTCATATTTGCCTAACAAAACTGAAAGTTTCCTTTCTCATTTCCCAGGCACCAGAAAAAGAAAACGCCTAAAAAATCAAAGGATCCGGAAAAAAGAGCTCTTATAAAGAAAGAATCCATACACGATTTGCAAGTGGAAATGGATCAGTCTTCAAAAAAGTTATAACAGAAGCAACAGGAAACTAATTAGGGAAATAAAAGTTCTCTTATTTCATTATCCATGCAAACGTGAAAATTACACATTTGAAATAAATAATGTATAACGTTATTGTATACTTAATTTTTCAATGTTTATCCGAAAGTATTTACAATATTTTTTAAGCACTACTTATTGTTCCATTACAGTTATCTATGTAACATGAAATTTCATTGCCTTTTACTCTCATCCTTAAATTGTAATTTAACTTGTATTTTGGTCAATTTTTAGGTGAGCCTTTGAATTACTAGTGTGCGCATGGAAAATAATCAAATTGCTGTTTAACAAACCAAGGTCGCGTAGAAACTGGTTTTATTTAAAACATCAAAGCAACATTGCGGTTTTTTTATAAACAAAGGGTTATTTATAATCAATAAACTTTTTCTTTTTATAAAAACTTATAAATCTTTAATCATTATATTTTTATACTATAGCACCAATAGGCAATTGATTCGCAGTGCAGGGACAAAATCACTAAAATATATTGTGCTTGTAGACGTAAATAAAATTGACTATGGTAAATCTTGGCCGGTAAAGCCAGTTTAATATTGGAATTTATGAAAAAATATTTGAATGGTCTAAAAGTCGTATTGGGGTTTAGGTTAGGGTCACTTCTTTTCAGGGTAAGTCCATAATTTACACATAACTTGCAGTTTCTGAAATTTCTCAGAAACGAAAAAAATAATAAAAACATTGTCAATTTTTACTCAGTTTCTAGCCATGTTGTACCTTCAGTAGATGATTTTTTGCTACCTTAGCTTACATTCGATAATCATACAATAGTTATAGTGAGATAATATTCAAAATTAGCAATTAATTAATTCTTTAGCCAATGATAACCTTTGAATTACCTAAAAGGTAAAAATACCTTTCCCGCATTTAACTTGTCAAAATAATTACAACGGATGACAGTTGTTTTAAAAGTATATGGTGGTACTAATACACAGATTTACTTCAATTTCAATTGATGAATCGGTTAAAGATTATGTTTTTTTACAGCAAAATCATTAATAATATATAAATGCTAATTTTGATTTATGTTCAAGTTTATTTAATTCAAGCTTTCACTTCTTTTCAGGGTAAGTCCATAATTTACACATAACTTGCAGTTTCTCTAATTTTGATTTATGTTTTAGTTTATTTAATTCAAGCTTTTCATATTCAGCACTAACATTAAGAATTCACATAATAAAAATTATTGCCATTGTCATTATTTACCCTTACACCATGTCAGGTTATTTTATTAAAGGTATTTAAGAAAATCCTGCACTTATGAAACTATACAATGCACTCCTTGTTGTTTGTTTATAAAATATTTCTAATTACTTAAATCTTTCAATCAAAATGATGCCTCAATAATAAATCTAATTTACTATTTTTTTGTTTTGGAATTTAAAAAATAGTTATTTTGCTTAAAACAATATTCACTATTATATGTTAATCACCATTCAATTTCATTGGCATTTAGAATATAGCAATTAAGTGAAACTGTAATAATCCAGTGTGAACTTATTTTTTTCTGTATTATTTCATGTGATTTTAAACTGGTTGACTAGTGCCTTGTGAACCAAATTCATGAAATTTTTCTAGATTGGAGATTGTGCACTATCTATTTTCATATAAATCATTCTAAAAATTTCCCAAAGTTTATAATAAGTATTATATGTGTAGTACCATACTAAGAAATAATATATTTAAGTTTAAGAATATTGTCTATTTTTCTCGTGACTATTGGCCGTAATGCTTTTTTGTTTGCATATAAATTATGTCAAACATGTGATATATGAATATTTATTATAGAAAAGAACTTAGGACATGTGAGAAACTTGAAAAGACAAAATAGTTATGTGTCGGTCTAGGATTAGCTTGTCTGCATTTTGCATTGTTATACTGTTACTTGTAAAACCTGTTCACTGTAAAACTCAACTGATTTTTAGTTTTATTTAGCATCTATTAATGTGCTTTTTGCTTGGAAGTCACCATTTGTTATATTCCCTTCAACCTCAACATGCCTAGCGAAAATACTTTGTCACGAAACATGTTTATTTGCCTCTATTATAATATGAGATATAAAAGTATTCTATACTCTCGTATATATTTCTACCAAATATATTTATGTCACATCCCACCAACACCATTATCTGTGAAAATTCTCATTCTCATTTATTTTTCATTGGAAAATAACAGGACATATTCCTTATAATGTTTGCAAATGTTGACATAATATGTATATGTTGTTATTTCCAATTGAGCTATTTAAAAAAAAAATCCTAAATGGGATTGATTTTATAGTTACCATCACCTCTGAAACATTATCTTCATAGATGCTTACCATTTTTTATAACGATTTTTGTTTAGTTAAGTTTTTTTATACTTACAAAGGTTTAATTAAAAATTATTTTCAATTTGGCCACAGTTTAAGACTTAGTTTCTTGCCTGATAAAAAGCGAGTCTTTTATATATTTTATTACTAGTACACAAAAATTTGTTATCATTAGATTATTTTTGAACATGTTAGATGTAATATTATATTTTTATATGTAAATGTACCAAACCTATTTTGTAACATGTGGGGGCTTATTTATGATTTACATTAACTTATTTAGGTACTTAACTTTACAATGCTATTTTTATTTTGCATGGTTATAATTGAAATTATTTTTTTATTTCGTTTCAATGTGATTCGTATGAATAAGCATATTTTCTTTTTAATTAGCGTATTCAGTAATTGAGAATTATTTTATAGACATGAAAAATGTAAATTTTTCTGCACCATGCCTTTAATTGACACAGTTTTAACAATTTATCTCTATGTAGTAAAAATATCTCACAGAAATTTTGGCATCACACACAAATCGCACAAAACTTTACTTATTAAAAAATATCATGTTCATCGTGTATCTTGAATATCCAGAAGTGGGGAAACAAATTTGGCTCGATTAGTTGGGAAATTAGTAGCTTTTGATGTGATTTTTTTTCCTTGATTTTAACCTCAATTTAGATTTTATAAAGATTTTTAACTTCATAATTCATACAAAATTATTAATTAACACTATGTTGTCGGGCACCTCGAACAATAGACTCAAGCCTGTAGCGGGCGTTTTTTTATCGATAATCGCAAAAATATGTTACTTTCTTAAAATCAACACAACTTCTAAACGAAACAATATTTTCGATTGAAATTTTCAAAGAAATCATAAATGATATTTAATCATTGAAAATAAAACAAAAATCACGCTTTTTACATCATAATTGCAATATATTTCTAAGCCGATTCCCGATCCGAACTCTTCCAAATCATTATTCCATGAAGTCTGATAAATTATCGGCATACACTTCATCGTCACTATTATTATTTTCTGAAGACATTTTTGAAAGGATAACTTCTTATGCAATGTTTATATAAATTCAATTAACAAAATACGAAACGGTGAAAAAAGCAACGCGAGCGGAATGAAAAATATTCCAACATGTATCAGGGCTCAAACTGAACAAGCAACGGGGATCGCAAAATAAATGTATAAGACTGTTTATTTTTTTTGTTTATTCGCTCAAACTTCGACCCTTATAATCTGGCAAAGAAGTAGAACTAATCGTAATTAGTTGCGGTATGAAATGAAACGCCGGCAAACAATTCTGTGCTGACATGTTCAAATACGGCATTTGCCGTGTCCCGCATTCAACCGACAGTCCGAAAAATACGGCAAATGCCGTGTCCCGACAACAACGTGTTAATTGAATGGGCATATTTATTTATTAGCTCCCCAAGAATTATTTGAATTGGATGATTAGCTCTGACGATTGTGTGAAGCTGAAATAGCTATTAACCAATATTCTTGTGGAACTAAATACATTCATTTGTTTCCTGTATTTCAATAAAAAATACTCGAGTGAAAGAAAATTTATATTTCTCATTAAAAATTTTGATATTTATTTTTTGTACCGGTACCATAAAATACTTGAAATCAATTGTTAAAATTTGACAGAAATTATATTTATTATTATAAATGGTGTCTTTATTTCTCTTTGATGTTGCAATATCGATTATTGTAAAATTATCAACTCCGCTTAATTTTCTGTGCCAGGTATGATTTTTATTTTTTGGTTGGCTCATTGTTAAGTCTTCCAATAAAAATTGTTAAATCTTTGTATGTCTTGATAGGGGATCAATAATTAAAATGCGATACAGAAAGAAGTGATATAAGCAAGGTGCTTAAAATGTAAATATGTATACTTAAATATTTATTAGAAAATGTAGATAATACCTTGTTATGAATAAAAGAATTGAAAATTATGAGTTTTAATTTAATATATCATTTGACATTGCTTATAATCCCGTATATAATTAAATGTGTACTAGCTATGAACTAAAATTCTACAGATTGACGTTATAGTAAATCTTTTCCGATTAGATTACGAATTTATGTAAAACTGTTCTAAAAAGTCAAAGCAATTTAGTCTGACTATAGAATTGTTGGTATATTATGGATATATGGTCAAGAGACAGAATTTTTGTAAAGATTTGTGAAAAATAAGCACATTAAATGAAATGAATGTAAGGCTTACGATTTTTTTTGAAATGTTTCGTCTTTAATTTTTAAATTTATTATAATAGAAGATCCTAAAGAATACTTCGCAATGAGTATGAAATTGAGTTGTTTTAATTTACAGGAGCAAAAATGCAACCACAAACTACACAAAAAATAATTAACAGATAGAGACAGTCACATAAGTTTATTATTTGTTTAAAATAAAAAGAATAATTTTACTATAGGCTAATATTAAAAAACAAATTCTTCTTTCAGAACTCATACAAAAATCAGTAATATTCTTCAGATTTAATCATTTTGATTCCACATTTTATATTAATCCACAAGAACTCAAAGAGTAAAGTCAAAACATAAAATTATAAGCCAGTATGTATACATTTTTTGAGCTTAGCTCAAGAGGATTGGGATTCTGTCCCGTAACCATATATCCATAATTTAGCGAATTTTAGTAAGGAAATGTCCAAATTGTCAAGACTAGAAACCTCAACCCAATGGAAATGTCAAATATTATTTTTCAACTTCAAAGTTCCATTTCAATCCGATTTCAAATATATTGGATGATAGAAGCTTTGCACACTGATATTTAGTCACGAACAACCAGAACATCCTTTTTTTTAATCAAGTCTGCTCCCAAGTTGGAGCATATGGACTCCTCGCGGAGTTTATCTCAACATGTTTTTCTACAAGAACTGCTTGTTACTCAGTTGCTCAACCTCTCATTTTTGAAGAGAGTAGGGATGGAAAGGATATGAGGACCAAGACAGGACTAGCGATTAGCTAATCGCTGTCACTATGCGTCGCTCTTTTGAGATAAGAAAGGATTTTCATCAGCACAAACACCCATGCCTTAGAACAGATTTATCGACTGAAAAAATCCACTCATACCGGGAATCGAACCCAGGCGGTCCGGCACGTAAGCCAACAACGTTGACACTGTGCCACGGACCAGACATACTTACTTACATGAAAACTTTTTGGCTTCCATACTACTCAATATAAAGTCAGCTTTGATTTGTACTCTCATCCTGTTCACTTAATTTATATGATGTTGAAATTACATGCCCTCTGTTGATAGTGTCAATAAACTTATTAGACATTAAGTGGAATGAAAAGATATTTAGAGCTTATTTATTTGTCTTGTTTTATTTTGATACATATTTTATATACACATAATTACTTAAGTTTCTTAATTGACTAGCATTGGATGAAATTATGTGATGCCTGGTTTTATCGAGCTTTGAAGGTCTATTGAGCATCTACTATAATGTAACAATCTTACAAACGACTCTTGCAGCCGAATCTTGCGGCACATAATTAGTTTTATGACCATACTGAAACATAAGTCTCAATTCACCAATTTTAGTTTTGGGTAAGAGATTAGGTATCCATTCAATACAAAAAGGTGTGGGAATTTTTTGGTCCGGCTCAGTGTAGCCAATTTTTAAATATGTTATAAGTGACCCCGATTTTATATTGGTAGTTGTTACAATCGGTAAATTTTTAACTGGTTTCTTGGGTGAACCTTTTCTGGATTTTGTAGATTTTACCGGTGATGTTTCCGCACTTTGAATTGTCTCAACATGAGAAAATGTTCCATCTAAGTTTTGCTTGAAAAAGCGAGTTATTTCTACTTGAATCTGTAATCAATAAATGAATAAACAAGGTATCTATTTGAATGAAGTGCAGCTATGATATAATGAATTAAGCCAAATAATTATTCCAAGAATAACTTACATCGGACGTGTCAAATATTTTCTTCAAATGGAATATATTAATTATATTCCAGGTGTATTTAGTAAATTTTCCTAAAGGCACTGCATCTTTACGTACAAATACTGAAGTGTGATTTGGCAATCTCTTCTTTACTGCGCCCATGTTAATTCTCTCTTGTAAACATTCAAAAAACAACTGGCAAAAAGTGAAACAAGGTGATTAAAATAATTCAATGAAAATAAATATTCCAATTGATATTATTGATTGAGTTTGATTGGAGCTTGAGTTTCGCAATTGAATCACTCTGGTAAAAATTTTATAAAGGGAAAACAATACCATAGACTATAAAATAATTCTACAAGATTTATTTGCTAACAGAGATTGGTTGACAGATTGTATATTATGCTATCAATAAATTTTAATGTCTTTATTATTTTATTGGTAATATAACATTATCTAACCTGTGGTATATGAAATACAAGGGCATCAGGCTTTCCACTAAATTGGTAATGCATTGTTTGATTAACGTTTTCCGTGACAGATGAAAGCCATTGCGTGAATGCAAAATTGGCATCACTCTCATAAAAAGCTTTCGGTTCTTCAAGTAAGTCCTTTTTTTTAATTTTCGAATACCTCTGAGGTTTTCTCAAGAGAATATCATCGCACTCATCTCTGATCTTCACGGGACTAGCTTCGCTGTGCTCGCTCGATGCATTTAACTCATATATCTTACTACTTTCGAACGGCGTATCGCAAAACTCAATTGGAAGATCATTACAAACATAATTGTTATTGGCGTTGACAACTGAGATATTTTGATAATTACTATAATCTGACAACATTGGATTGGAATAATTATTATTACCAGATGATTTCTTGCGCTTTCTGGGAATATTCTTGACTTCGAGGATATTTTTATTCTGTTGGTTATCTGTGTGCACTATACTTCCTAGAGAAATGTCACTTTGATTAGTAACCTCGTCAGAATTATCTGCCGTTAAGAAAAACATTTCTTCGTCAGAATCAGACGACGTTAATGTATTATCATTGTATAAATTTGATTTCTCCACAACCTTTTCATTCTCTTGCACAGTGCTACCGACAAGAACGTCATTGTGTATAAAATGATAGCTTGTAGCTACGTGAGGATCAGAAATATTTTCTGCATCTTTTTTACCAAACAAAGAATCATACTGCTCCAGGGAAATAATTTTTAGTGAACAGTCATCACCTGCAATAGTGTAAACATGATCACTGTGGTTTTTATGAACAGATAACTCTTGAATGTCAATTAGTTCACTATTTTTAACTGCCAGACCTTTTCCATCTTTCCAGAATTCATTTTGATTACTTATATCAACATCAGAGGTAATATTCAAGGGAGAGCTATCATTGTTTACCTCGGTTGCATCCTTGGAGCTATCGTCCACGATAATATTTGAGAGATTTATTAAATGCCCACTATCAGACAGCATAATTTGAATATCTAACGGTTCTGATTTATCACTGGGGCACTTTTTAGGAGAAATCACATTATCAGCTCTATTAGCCAATAAAACATCGCAAGTCTTTACAATCTCATTATTAGTTTTATAAACGACAATGTCTTTTAGTTCATATCGGTGTGTGTCTGAATAGTTGATATTATTTTGTAATTCGTTTGAATGTAGCTCGGCATGGAGTTCGATCATATGGCCGTCTCCATTTGGTAGCTCTATTACTTGGGTCACAAAAGGAGACAGTGCGTCTCCGTTCAGCTCCTGCGCACTTGAAATGTCCTCAGTGAGCTCTATAAAATTCTCTTGTGGACTGATTATTGAAAGAAGTGTTGGATCTTTTTCTGTGAAACTGTCATCATCTTTTTCGGCGAAAACTGACACTAAAATAACAATTTAGAAATTTTGTACATTTGATATTTTTAAATTTTCACCCGCAATTGAATTTAATTCTGAGATTTGAAGGTATCATGATTTCTATATGATCACTGATATGGTTAACTTTTTCAATCGAGATGTATGATAAAAGAGAAAATATATGACAGGAAGCTGTGGCAGAAGCCAGAAGAAATATTTTGTAAAAATTCAAAATTCAAATCTCAAGAATTCTGAATTTGATTTTTCAATCCAGGGATTTCCTTCCCTGGCAAATTTCTTACAAAACCTTTTTATTTTCATGATAACTATTGTACCAGGTAGACAATATTAAACAAACTTTTAACTAACCCAAGATTTTTCTTTTTTCAGGTGATACCACAATATCTACAAAATATTTAAAATCTTCATAACATTTTGAATTAAAAATGAAAGCAGCTATGCACATGTAGAAATGAATACATTTTTTGATGATCACTGTATTATTTGAACCACTGTCGTCCTTATATAAACCTAGAATTGATTTCTCTGGTGAGTTCTTTTTTTCTAAGGCAGATTTCTTCTTTTTGGACAGTTTTGTTGCAAACAATTCACATGTGCAATTGAACCTAAAATTTTATAGCTGTGTTAACATGAAACGTTAAGCAAATATTATAAAGAACTGAAAGGTGATTGAATTCAACGTCTATTAGGGCATCCATAATACATTACGAAATAATAATAACTTTTATTGATCATAAATTGGAAATCAACATAGTTCAAATATTTACGAGAAAAAATTATGTATTCACCTGATTATAATTATTTCAATTAAAAAAAATAATAATAATGAATTTTTTATTTAAACTGCATCAAAGTTGAATTTATACAGTTTTTCAATATAGGTTTGAACTAGATTGAACACCAACCTCAGATGAGTGTACGGGGATTCTAAAACAGCTGTATGAAGGCAAACGCACACAGCTTAGAAAGAACACCAGTTAACCATTGGAATTGAAATATTCAAAACATTTATTTAAATCAGGTTATTTACACATTGGCTACAGGAAAAATCAAAGCACGTTCCCTGTAGCCAATGCGTTAAAGCAAGTCTAAAAATTAATAATATTAGAAAACCTTTGGTGCATTGTTCTAAACGTAAATTAGTAATTCATAATCGGAACCTGGTTGTAAATACTTCACAAAGTACAGTAAGATCATATTTATCAATGAACAGCTATTTTTAAAGTACCCGATTTCCAATCTTTACTATACTTTCTATAAAAGTTTTAAAATATTTACAGTATATACCTTTGTGGTTTAGTCTTTGATGAAATAAATAAAATGTGCAAATATCCAAGCGGGTTTCGTTTTGTCACCTTACATTTAACAACCATCGTATTTTTTGAAACCCTCTGAATTAGTGGGTATGAGTTATTATGTATTTTCATCTCAAGAATTTCATCCTTAATCTCTTGGCTGATATCAAGTATGTTCACAGTGCTTGTCCCTATGGACAGATGCTCTATAAAGAATTTTCAACACAATTAGCTATGAAATTCAATAATATATTTAAAATAAAATTAATTGACTAACGGATACAAACCGATTTTCTAAATATGAGCAGACTTTCTGTAGAAATACGTGCTTTATATGCTGATATTTTACTAAACATCAAACCTTTTCTACGTGAAATTAAAATAAATGAATATGAAAGAGCCGATTCGATGCTGACCAATAGTAGAGCACTTTAAAAGTTGATGAAATGTTACCTGCATCAACATAGTGCCCACGAGCAGTTTGAATATGTAGGCAATCATTTTTAATCGGAGACGTATGGAGCACATCATCTTTACATTTCTTTTTAATTTGGTAAGCACAGCGTTCTACGTGGCAAGTATCAGGCGAATTTGTTTGGCTACGAGGCAATCCTCGATTATTCAAAACAACAAAACCTCTGTAATCCGGACCCTTATCGCGAATTCTAACTGAATACACGGAAGACGGTATATTTGTAGCCAGTTTGATAGCGTGTGACTGAGATTTTTGCTTCTCTAATCCAGCTAAAAATACTGCATTACATTTGGTGTTTTTGCAAGATCGAGCACGATTTCCATTGAAGCTGTTGCATTTGTGACAACATTTCACACCTCTTAATCCCGATCGAAGCAGATCAGAGAATTCCAAAGACATGATGGATTACTTAAGTGCACTTATTTTATGAAAGAGGGATTTTAAAACTAAGTAAATAAAAAAAACTGATAAATCGTCTCCGAACTAGTTGATCATAGATAAACATATTGATTGAGTAGGCATTTACTTGGTAGAACTCCATTATAATACGGAAAGAAAAATAACAATGTATTTTAATTCTACATAAATTATTTTTAAATATTTGTTGATAGCTATTTCGGCTTACGCCTTCGTCAGAACTATGTTTAAAACGTGTATTAGGGATAGCTTATATACCCTTTGCTAGACAGGGTGCCTCCTACATAATCTCTTTCTGTTGAAACCATACCGACGTCACATGAAAGAATTTAAATAGGTTTGATTTATTGGTCTTAAGTAATGGTGGGAAACAATAATTTGAGTATTTTTTTTGGGGTCGTGTGAAAGCACTTAAAATCTGCAATTTCTAAGTGCATCTATTTTAAATTGTTTTAGGTTTATTGTTTGTTAATGGTTTTAACAGAGGTGAGCTATTAATTGTGATTTGATCGTTAAGAATTTCATTGGACTGATTATACCTATTAATTTCAAGCTGTTCCAATGCATTCAGTTTGAGGCCCTTATTGCAGGAATGTAAACGAATCGGGACCGAATTCGGATTATGTGCTAATTCTATAAGGTGATTTGCATATTGTGAATCAGTTTTTCCATTGTTAAAGGATCTAACATGCTCGTTAGCTCGAATTGAAATTTTTCTACCGGTCTGTCCTACATATACTAAATCACATGTACCGCAAGTCATCTTATATATACCGCTTCTATCAAGTTTATTAATCCTGTCTTTACTATTTTTAAGATGTGTACCTAAGTTATTATTAACTTTAAATGCTACATTTACTGAATTTTTAATCTCGTGGTGAATTTTTTCACTAATACTCCCTAAGTAGTTAATTGATTTAAAGAAGCGGTTTTCTTGTATTAAGTTAGGGTAAATAAGTTTTCTAGCTAGTTTTAAACGTTTTTTATATAGTAAGTTTGTTATCACCTTTTTCTCATAGCCATTATTACGCGCAATTTGTTCTATAGTATGTAATTCGTTATAATAATCTATCTGATTCATCGGTACAGCCAGTAATCTGTGTATCATTGCATTGTATGCAGATAGTTTAATTTGCCAAGGGTGAAGTGATTTGGAATGAATAGTAGTATCACAGAAGGTTGGTTTTCTAAAGATTTTAAATTTATGTTGATTTTCTATTCTAGTGATGGTTAAATCTAGAAAGTTAATGCAGTGGTCTACCTCTATCTCTAGTGTAAATTTAATTTTTTCGTGTATCAAGTTAGCCTTGTTTAGAAATATATCTAACTGCCTATCCGTGCCTTGCCAACAAATTATAATATCATCTACATAGCGGTAGTAATACACGATATTTTTGTTATCTAGATAGTATATGTAGGACAGACCGGTAGAAAAATTTCAATTCGAGCTAACGAGCATGTTAGATCCTTTAACAATGGAAAAACTGATTCACAATATGCAAATCACCTTATAGAATTAGCACATAATCCGAATTCGGTCCCGATTCGTTTACATTCCTGCAATAAGGGCCTCAAACTGAATGCATTGGAACAGCTTGAAATTAATAGGTATAATCAGTCCAATGAAATTCTTAACGATCAAATCACAATTAATAGCTCACCTCTGTTAAAACCATTAACAAACAATAAACCTAAAACAATTTAAAATAGATGCACTTAGAAATTGCAGATTTTAAGTGCTTTCACACGACCCCAAAAAATACTCAAATTATTGTTTCCCACCATTACTTAAGACCAATAAATCAAACCTATTTAAATTCTTTCATGTGACGTCGGTATGGTTTCAACAGAAAGAGATTATGTAGGAGGCACCCTGTCTAGCAAAGGGTATATAAGCTATCCCTAATACACGTTTTAAACATAGTTCTGACGAAGGCGTAAGCCGAAATAGCTATCAACAAATATTTAAAAATAATTTATGTAGAATTAAAATACATTGTTATTTTTCTTTCCGTATTATAGATAAACATACTAGTTGATATCTTTATTTTGACATATTGACAAACATAGACAGCAAGCATAGACAATATCATGACAATATACAAAGTCATTAAACTTCGTGATATTTTTGTTTGTGTATAAACATATATATTATCGAGATCCCTTGTTATTTTTTAACCTAGACATTTGATGTATTAATAACTGTTGATATCCTGATTACTAAATTTGTATTTACTTTACTCTTACTTGATTGATACTGTATACATTATATTATGATATTTCATTTTCACACTTGGCAACAGTATTAAAATATGACAGTTCACAAAAAAAATATATTCGCATTCGTAGCTGAATTATGTGACAGTAAATTTTCTGTCTAAAAGTGCATCGTACACCACTTCAAGTAAAATACGAAATACCTGATTCAGCATGTCTAGCTGCATAAATTGAATTGCTTCCTATAGCATATTTATTAGAATGCTAAGACTCTAATAAGTCTGCATAAACTGGTGAGATTTTATATTCAAATGGATTCGGAAGATTCTCCAGACATGAAGACGCAGCCGCTTATAAACGTGTTCAGACAAGCTATGAAGACATTTTCACTGAAAAGTGAGATAGACTTTGTGTCTAATTTTAAAAAGTTAAAAGATACACTCGATTTAATTCGGGCGGATCACGTATGTCTAGATCCGGCATTTGACGACGAGTTTCTTTGGCTCACGGGTGAAAAGGCTCCCTGTACTTACATAGAAATTTTCGAAAATCGCGACTTAAATATGAGCATATTTATTCTAAAACCTGGATTTAAAATGCCTCTACACGATCACCCTCAAATGCATGGGCTGTTGAAAGTTTTGTCTGGGAATGTGAGAATAAAAAGTTTTAGTGAAATTCAATTGACTGAAGCTTGTAGAGATCTTTCACAAGGTGACAACGGACTAAGCAATTCGCCCATAAAGTCCAAATATGATAGGCTGTTTTTCGCAAAAGTGACTGACGACAAGATTTGTAATTCTGAATCCGAATGCTGCATTTTGACGCCTACAGAATCAAATTTCCACGAAATCGAAGCTATCGGAGTGCCTTCGGCGTTCTTAGATATCCTCGCTCCTCCTTATTCAACTGTTATTAGGGAATCTGAACCGAGAGAGTGTCGTTATTATAAAATTCTCCAGGAGATCAGCACAAATGTCGTACAATTTCAGGAAATACCTTCACCAAAATGGTTCTATTGTGATCAATCCCCATATTTGGGGCCGGTTTTGACTGAAACTATTTCATAAGTCCCCTTAATATGGACATATAATATGTAAGAATATGCATAATTTTAAATGTATCCTTATTTTTCAGTAAATTTAAAACTTACTCATGGTCGTGCAGAATCCCATCAACTTGTACAATTGTAAATTTGCATAAACAATGCCTAGGTGTATACAGTTTAAACCATTGAGCTTACTAACATGTATCACATTACTTCAATGAAAAATTTACTAGCAATATTATATATTGAGATAAAATGTAATTGGTTGAAAATTATTCATCTATGATAATATAGTACAATGGTATGTTTTTTGTATCATTTGAAGTATACACAGTGCTTATTAATCATTTTGAATCCATCTGGAAAACCAGAGTTGTTTAATGAGAACTTGTTGCAATAAAATTGCTCAATCTCTCTTTTTGAAAAGGACATCAGTATTAACATACTCTATTTTTAGGACCAAAGTGAAGTGAGTGGAAAAGATTGTACGCATACACCGACATCTATCCATGAACATGTCAGTTCGGGGACTCGAATCTGTTAACTTTAAACTGAAGATGGCTTATACCCAAGAATGGTGGACACGGGTGCAAAAATTAATATAACAAATTCAAAACTGCTGTATGTACGGGTGAAAATATACAGATGCAATTAAAGTAATCTATTCTTCAATTTATAAAATTAACTTTTAACAAGTGAAAACTGTTGGGGCTTGCCCCATGAAGTAGCTCAATGGTTTCAACACATTTACCTTATTACGTTGCCAACTGCAACCATGTAGACTTTTGCAAACTTAACAGATTACTTATATGTGTCGAGTGCAGTGAATTGAATTCACTTTGTGTGTTTTGCGCGCAGCTTTATTGAGACAGCTTATCATTATAACTAGGTATTTAGACTATAAAATGATATTGAAGTGACATATTCTTAATGAAATGGATAGGGTGTGTGGTGGGATTAATTTGAAACATAAGCATAATAACTCCAAACTATCGTTAAAAAACCCTAAAAAAATGTTGAATGTATGATTATTTAACACTGTTTACTGGGCTTTTTAATTACTTTGGTAATTAGCATGTTATCTCGTATTTGATGGCCAATTATCAAACGCACAAATTTGTGCACTCTGTAAGCATTGTGTTAACACTGTTATTATCTTCCGAAACAATAAAGCCAACTGTAAATCCGAGAAAATGATTAAACAGACATTTACAGGGAGTAAAATTATTCATTGAAGCAATTATTAACCATCAATAGATTTTGGTACCTACTTGTATTTCATGCTATGTAAATTTATTTTACTACTGCCTTATTACTTTTCCAAATCTTAATAAAAACATATCGCATTTTGAAATACTTTATTGATTTAGAAAAAAGTGTATAGCAATACAACATGTTTAAATGTTTACAAAAATTACTTACCAGCCAAGAATAATTGTATGGAAGTTTCAGAACGTTCCATATAGTAAAAATCTAGAAAGTATGCCTCAATTTTTACTGCAAATTCCCATGCTCCACTTTTGGACCATGTTTTCTCCTATATGTGATATAAAAATTATGTTTTAATTTTTTGTTATTGTCACATGAGAGTCTTGTGGATATAAATGTATTGGAAATAAGCAGCACACATCATTAGGCTTAACAATATCTGAAATACAATTGGATATTCTTCATTCTTTGAGAATCTTATTAGAAAACAAAAATGGGTTTGCTCATTTCACTTATCTATGAAATTAACTCATACTCATTTATAGGTTGCATAGATACTTCAATGTTTATGAACAAATTTTCCTGTTTTTTTAAATTTCGAAAAAATCAAATTTATGAAAAATCAAGACATTGTTGGACCCATAATATTTTAACTGGAGTTGTACAAATTTTATATAAAGCCCTGAACCTTCATTTTGTTTTTTCAGCACCCAATGTTTTGGATTTTTTGGTACAAATTTTGCATCCTTTATTCCATTTATATTAATGATAATGCTCATGTATTATGACTGAAATTCCATCATGAAATATTGGAAACCCATGTTATATTATATACAATATTTGATTGTTTGTATTTAAGATATATTATGTATTATTAACAGTGTAATTAAATAAAGGATATTATTATACTAAAAACATATTAAATACTTTTAGGCAAGTTTGGTTGTTTTTTTTTATGTAAAGTTACCTATAAATAAAATAATTTTTAGAAACAACCTTGTGTTTTCTTGGGATCATCATATATTATGTGTTTTTTCAAGCACTGCTTCATACATAAAAAAAATGTTTCTTCGTTATTGAATTGTTAGATACAATTCAGCTGAACTAGATCAACTGAAGATACTCGCGAAGTGTGAGACGGTCCTGATATTAGTAAAATTATATTAGGAAGTTGTACTAAAAATGTGTTTTATTTATTTAAAATAATCACTTTCCACCAAAAAGTGACAGTCAACACCTTCAATATCAACTCATAAAATCATAAGAAGGTTTTATTATACAAATAGCTGTACCCTCTTGGCGTTGCTACGCCAGCAACTAAAATAAATTTGAAGGAAAGACATTACACAAATATTCAATTCAATTTGCATGTATTCAAGAAGTGAGAAATTTGTAAAAATTCAATATCAATTTTTGGGGGAGAGGGGGGTTGTTTGGTGGGGTTTGGGGGGTGTAGGCCAGAAACCTTCGAAGAAGTGAACTCGAAAAATTCGTAAAGTTTAAAAAAAAAATTGGGGGTTCGGAGGAGGGGTTGGTAGGCCAAAAACCATTGCGGGAGTGTACTCAATAAATTTGTAAAGTTTCACATCGATTGGTCGAGCGGTTTAGTAGTCCATAGCGGAAATACAGACAGACAAACATTCATTTTTATATATATAGATATAATAATACTGCATAAATGAAAACATTGATTTTATAATATTTTTGAAGAAGTGTTCCAGAAAATGTGCGTTAAAAAGACCACAGTTCTTTTTACAGAAAATATTTATTAAAAATTTTAGTATTTTCTAATAAAACGTAATAAGTATTTTGTTATAAATCAACCAAACATTTCATCCTCATTTTCACTGCCATCTTCAAATATTCTATCCATTTTCTATTCATTTTCACTGGTTCGAAATCACTTTCATCATCATTAAAAGAACTTGCCATCCCAATCTCACAATTAGCGGAAATATCCATGTTATCATGAGTGGTTTTTTTTTTTTTTTCTGTAAATTCTTTTTATATTTTTTGATACTATGCACAAGTATTTCGCAGGTATCTTTGGAAATAGAGAGTACGTTTAAATTTTTACCTCAATGTTTTCATGTTTATTATTAGTTCATATTGAGCGTATTTAAAAAAATCTTTTTTGCGATCTGTGTACATTTATGGACAAGTTAACAATGAGCTTACCACTACCACTGGAGCGATCTTAGGGGGTGACCATACATGCATAAATAAATAGTAAGTCAGATAAGCTTAGGAACCTCGGTTAAGAAGTTAACATAACAAGTCCAGTTACCTGTTAGTATTATTTCACGAGGGAGTCAAAAATGAATAAAACTAATTTTTTTTTTGTAGTTTATAAATTTATTTTTTAATTTAACAATTCTCAATAAAAAATTTGCGTCGACAGTTGAGTACTTTTTTGTTGCTACTTTCATAATCTCAAAAATCAACAACGGAAGTTATTTTAACGCAAGGCACCCTATCACATAATATACTTTTAAATCCCTTAAGAATATATATTGCTTATAAAATGAAATGGTAACAATAGTATTAAGTATATAAAAAATAAAAATTTATCTAAAAATACATATGTTTAAAATTATGGCCATCCATTTGAAACTAGATTTTATATCAGTGACAATAATATAATGCGTACATTATTAAAATGATTTATTCATTAAGTAAAGTATTGCGAAGCCTTATTACTACATACTACTGGCCTAAAATGAATTATATTTTTCTAGTCTAAGACATCCTAGAGGCCAACATGAATGTGAAAAGCATGTAGGTGTATTTTTTTTGAGATTGCCAATGGACAGGGCCTTTCCGAGGAAATCCGAGGTCAAGATATATTTTTGAAGCCCACCCCTTCTGTTACACTGATAATCCCCCCATACACCTCTCCTCTCTTATGTGATCACCCCAGGTCATTAAAATCAAAGCTTATGCAAATTTTGTGCCAAAGATTGTAATATATGACTGTTTGTATCCATAAATCAGAATGGCTTATTACAACAATGCTTCCGGTGCGCACAAAATTGTTCTTTTGTTAATTGGCCATCAAATGCAAAACAACACGTAAATTACAAAAGTAATTGAAAAGGCCCCGTAAAAAGTGTTAATAATATTATTTTTTACGAATTTTAAGGATCAGTTACACATTCAACAATCTTAGTCGTGACACATAATGCGTACACTGTATTGTATTTTTTTTGATTTGATTACATTCGAGAAATATAAGATTTACTTATTTTTATAGAAAGATTGATCAATTGCACTAAAATTTGAAAATATTTGAATTGTTAACTAGCACCAATATTGACAGTATCGAAAAAAAAATTGATTACATAAATACTTTGACTGTTACGAAATACATTACAATAAAATTAAAAGCAACTAAGATAAAAAAAAGTGCAGTTTCATATACTTCACTCTAAATTGGTACATGAGCGTCAAGATGGGATAAAAAATAAACAATAAAACTTTGCATAGCATATTTCCTAATTTGTAACAACCAGCATTAATAAAAATATCTTATTTATGGCACTAAATAAAATCAAAAGAGGTGATTAATACTAATGGTAAAATACGTATGAATGCATGGTAATATTTCAATTCTTAATAATAACTTCATCAAAATAATAGGTCACACCATTGAGTTACTTCTTACAGGAGAGGCTGTTTCCTTTATGATACACAAAAATAATTGCTGACACCATAAACATTATGTTCCAACAAAAATAAATGTGAAAAACCTCTCAATGTCGAGTAATTCATATTAACATCACTTTACTCAGTTTCAGTTTAATCTCGACATTCGTATTGATGCCAGCTTTGAGAAGCTTGCAAAGATAAATACATACATACTTCAAGCCACATTGCCATTTTTGTGTTCTATGGAAAGAACTAAAACACGTCCTGCTGCTTTGAAATAAAATTTATACAAATGTTTATTGCACTTTTAATCATACTGTACTTGTATCATGAACTTAGTATTATTTATATTCTGAAATTAAGCATGTTTTTAACTTTGTAATAATACACTTGAATGCAGATTTCTGAGTACTGTTCACTGTTTTTTCATCTTAACTTCACTATCTTAAATAAATGACAGATAAGTTTCTACAAAAGCAAACTATAACCTGTTGGCATTTCCTCTCAGAAGTAGTAGCTCAATGGTTCACAGGGACATATAAATTATCAAAAAATAAAACATTTTCTTTTTTTAAATTTATTGCTTTTCCACAAAGAATTGATAGCTAATACTTAAAAGTGATAAATTATCAACAAGAAGAATCAATTAGGTAAAATGCATGCTTAATTTATCTGGAGTGACAGTTTTGCTTTTTATCCAAGAGAAGATGTCTGAACATTGGATATTGTTATTTTAAGTTAAGAGCCATAATTATAGAGGGAAAAGTCTTTGGAATAAAAAGCATAGTATTTATCTTATTTACAGAGTATATATACAATATCATTAACAAATTAGATAATTATTAATTATAATGATTTGAAATGATAATAATTATTTTGAATAAAAATATTGATTAGACTGAGGTTGAAAGGTATGGAATAATATTCAGATAGATGAAAGTCATCAAATTGAAAGCATTTTCTTTAAATTAATATTTTTCATTAATACAAATAAACAACAAACAAGTAAAATCAAAATAAAGACATACAAAATACTGAGTTTTTATGTACAAGTAGGTACTTTGGGAATCAATTTGTATAGTTTTACATAAAATAATTATTTGAATTATCACACTTTCATTTTAAACATAATTTTTGGGATACCAAAGAAGGGTGAGGTTAGTGAAAAATTTGATAATTTTCAAATAAATTATCCCAAAATAAATGTCAGTATTCCTAACTTTTTCATATCAATCTGATTTATGTAGGTTTTCAATATAACCTTAATTATAAGATGAATATTTAAGTAAAAAGAATTGATAAAATAAAGCAGCAACTGCGTAAATAAGATGTGAAAGAACTGTATTTTTATTTAATGAATAAAAATATTACATACTCTTTTTTGATTTAAAAAATCAATATAACGTATTCTGACTTAATTACTCAAGCAATATTTTTTAGAATATAACACTTGAAGCGTCATAAAAAAAACCTACTACTAGCCCAGAAAAGACTACATCATTGGTTGAAAAAAAAAACAGTTTATAATAATATATATTCATTCCATTTCATGACACTTGGTTATTATGTATATAGTAACGCTAATTATGACTAATGGATAGAAGAGATTTTTCTAACAGTTTAATTCTAAAAGTTACCTACAAATAAAAATATTTTTTTAAGTAAAATTATAAAATACAATACTTTTATGTCTAATAATAATCATCGGAATGAATTTTGTTTTGTTCATTTTGGTTTTGAGCATTATCATCTAAAAATATTTAAAGAAAGATAAGATAAAGCATTGTTGCGTAAATTTAAAAATCGACTAAGTTTTATAACAAAATTAAAGGTCATCAATTGTCATGGCTGAGTAACATTATTACGTTTTATGCATAAAAATAGTAGTTAAAAGGATGGTAACATGGATAGAACGTTCTGAAAATATCAACACAGACAAGTATTTTACAAGATTGGCCATTAATTTTGTCTTTTAAGAGTTTTTTGTATATTTGAGTGTGTTTACCGTAGATAAATTACAAGCTCATAAATCAGCTAGTCATTTAATTAAATTATTTATGATTGAAATAAAGATTTCGTAAATTTTATACTTCAGCACGATTTGTTTTGAAGAGAGTAGAAAAATTATGACACTATTTCAATTATTATATATTTGATTAAAAAATTTTACTTTTTGAAGATATAATTCACATTTTGGAACAGTTCTAGTATTTTGAGTAGACAGCTATCTATGATTTTATTCAATTAATACTGTCTATAATTAAAATAGTCTCTGGTATAGGTTTTATTCAAATTTGTACAGGTGTTTGACGTTTTTTAGGCGGTGGCGTAGGGGCTCGCTCTTTATTATATGGGCTTCTGCCGGTTTTCTCTTTACGGCTCGAGACAGTGGTGCCTGCGTCGAAAGAGCTGTAAAGAAATGATCCTCTGGGCACTAAGACTTTATCGTAAGCGCCCTGCCTACGAGTCACAGGGCTGGCATTCAGACTCACCGGCTTCCTGACTTCAAAATTGATGGCTTGATAATTGCTATCGCCGTCTTGTATTATCTTGCGACATTCACCAGACACCCTCGTGAATTGGTAATTGCTATCTTCGTCTTGTATTATCATACGACTCTCACCGGACACCCTCATGAATTGGTTCATTTGCTGTTGAGGAGTCTGTTCGTTTTTCACCGTCTTTTGTGGCAACGGGGGAGGGTCGTCTTCTGCACTCATGTTTGAGTCGGTTGTGCCTTTCATTGA
This sequence comes from Himalopsyche kuldschensis, assembly GCA_028554975.1. Lineage (NCBI taxonomy): Eukaryota > Metazoa > Arthropoda > Insecta > Trichoptera > Rhyacophilidae > Himalopsyche > Himalopsyche kuldschensis. Next base: position 1,902,093 of record JAHFWI010000067.1, on the reverse strand, counting down.
ATTGCAAAACAATTAGTTCATATTTTAATTCAAACACGGCGATTATGCATTTCCCAATAATATCTTAAAATCTATGAAAACTGTTTTAATAAATAAAGAATTATAATAATTTATGGATGAATGCATTTTGATAGTATGTATTTCAATTATGATTACTTGAAAATAGTTAACAACTCACCGGCAGAATTTCTATTTGAGTTTGTTTCACTCTGCAAGGATTGAGGTCTCTGCGAGAGTCTTTTTTCTTTTTCAACTTCGGAACGTAACGGTCGGAATGGTGTCAGCTGCAGTCAAAAATTATTGTCAAAATGGAAGAACTACACATAGCAAAGTATCTCAAAGAAATTTGTTTTAATTATTGCATAAATAGAATTAACATATTTATTAATTAATTAATACAATAAAATCAAAGAATCAAAATCAGTGGCACATATAATTACTAATGAAAAGCTAAATTTAATAAGCACTATAACCATGTAATAGACCAAGCAGTTTGTAGTGATAATAACAATACTAAATAAAATACAAATGCGCTACTATCCCTTTGACAGAATTTATGGGATACCCACAAGCATGTACAAAACCAACTGAGCTCTGAATCATTTTTAGAGAATATTTCCAACCTGTTTTATCTGAGTAATAATTGTATTCCAATCAACGTATATTGTTTTATATATTATCAATATCTTTTCACAATACTTGTGAGAATTAAGTACTAAAACATTACTACTTCAATATTACTGAAATTGTCTATTTATAAAAACTATCAAAATTTCAGTGACCCTGTCAGCGCTCAGTGGGTTTAAGTATATTACAAGAAACCAATAGCACATGAAGCGGGAAATATTACAATAAGCTGGGAAAGTAGATAAATAACTAAGTTATTTGACTAAAATTAGTATGGAATAAAGTGGAGGTGTTTAATATAGTTGAAAAATGTTAAATGAATTTGAGACAGCAATTACAAGCAATTGAAGTTTCAAGCCAAAGCAAATTATATTGTTATATTGGTTGATTAGAAAACTTCACATTTTTTTGTTTAGATATTTAAATAAAATTAGTTAGCTGTATTTTTTCAAGGCCATATACTGTATTCATCCGAATATAAGGTATCCCAGTACTTTAAAATCTTATCTGGAAAAAATGTTGCAACGGAGAATGTAGATCTGAGTGAAATGAAATACGGACTTTTTTTAAATTTGACAGATATAAATATTATGACATAATTTTTAAGGTAGTTAAAATAGTGTTTTAGCAACAGACACAGACTGAAACAATGCAATGTTAAAATACAATTCTGAATAACTCTCAATGATTATTTGAGTTAAGTGATCAGTTTTACAAGTCAAGCAATAACGTAGAGACATTGACGAGCACAATTTATTCCTAAATTAAGGAATGAAACAATTTTATTCAAAATATTTAAAATATCATTGCACAAGCAGAATAGGAAGTTTTCTCAAAACTATTTGGACATTTCAATGCTTCTTGAATGAAGGAGTCGGTCGAAAACAACAGAAAGTAAATTGAAAAAAAAAGAGAAAACTTGTGCTAAGCTATAGCATATTATTCGCTTGGCAACAAAAGTCAGCAAAAAAATGTACGTAGCAACTACTATCAATTCAGTCTCATTAAGCTTTTGTATTTCAAGGATTTAAGCCTTTACTCGAAATGAATTAAAAAAAAAACACTAATATATCTTATTGTCACGTATGCTCCGTTACTCAGTGCGTGAACAAAACATTGAAAGAGTGCCAGGCTCATCTCAGTAGAGTGTACTGAGTCATATATTATGACCAACGAATCAAAAATAGTGAGTCGCGCATGGCGATACAAGTAATACTCTGGAAGCCAGAAGGCAATTGAAGACCTGTTAGTGTCAGTTTGGAGATCTAAAGATGATGAAGCACCTTCCTCAAATTTCTAGCAATGTTGAATTTCAAATTGAGGATACCCAGAAGAAGCCAGGCCTGTAGCGGAGGTTTTAACATCGTTGGATTCGGTTGCGGTATTAATGAGTGAGAGTACGTACCCAGTACGGACAGTTTCTTCAAATGATATTTCAATTGATTTCTCTTCCAATGTGTGGATGTATGTGACTTCATAATGAGTCCGTATTTTCTATGTGGAGAGTGGTCATGGTTACAATGAAAAAGAAACCCAGCCTTATATGGATGAATACATGAATGACAATTTCAAAATGTATATAACAAAAAATATGTATCTGTACTATCATCGTTTTAACGATTTAATAAGGAGGTAAGGTAGCACGGGAGAAAGGCGACATTGATGATATAAACAAATACACACCTCTTGCCTGAGTTCAAACACGACATTGGAACTTACAGGTTCAGAGCTCACAATCAAACTGGATTTGGAACCGTTCACTATTGCCAAAGGACCGCTGCTGCTAGTGTACCACTGGCTGCATCCGCTAGGCGTGGTCGGCTGACTCGTATTATTTATAGATGCTTCACTCTGCTGAAAGCAACAAAGTATCAGTAATGATAATTTAGGTCTTAGTGGTAAAAAAAATACTGTACCTTTTTATGTTTTCTCATAGAGGGCATACAGGTGAAAGGGATGCAAATGTTAGCTTCAGCCGTAGTTGAGAATTATTGGTTATTTTATGTGTTATATAACTGGTATTTACTGTTGTTATTTATGTAAATGCTATCGATGAAAAGTTGAAAATTGATTTACAATTGAAATTGGTACCTTTCTGTTTCTTCTTTTATCCTTGTCTTTTTTCTTGGCAGGTGATGATGCGAGAAGGGAAGAGACAGGTGAGCGAAGACTTGCTGCAGTCGGTAATAAATTGCAGCCATTTGACAAACCGTTGCTTAGGGATCCCCTACATATTACAAAAATAAAAATATAAAGCTACACTGTAAAACACCACTAGAACAAGTCTCTGCCTCAATTATAAATTCAAAAGTTTACATTTTAGGTTATGCCCAAATTTTTTCTATTATATACAGAAAAAAAATCAATGAATATAAACAGTTTATTATGTCTGAATACAATAATGATATGCAAATATCATTTGGCAAAAAAAAAATATGTTTGCAGGTATAATATTTAACAATGATATAAAAGCCCATGCATGATATTTGAAATTAAATATAGTAAAACCTCGATTATCCGGACTAATTGGAGATAAACGCAGTCCTTATAATGAAAAATCTGGACAGTCAAAAAAAACTCGATTGACAGGAATAGACGAGTATATTTAGTAATATATAATAGTTATATTAAGAAATTCGATCATTGATCTTTACTCAAAGCTAGCTGTTAAAAAAGTCCGAGTAATTGAAAATCCGGATAATCGAGGTCCTACTTTAGTTGTAAATATAATAAAGAAAAAAAATGTACAATAATAAATTATAAGTATTCTTTTGCAAAACATATTCATGTCTGTTAGTGTAGAATTAACTGTGAATCGAAAAACAATAATTGTGTTTTGACAACAAACATGCTATGAACATTTAAGAAATAATCATGCTAATGAAAGAGGCCATTTATATGACATGTCAAAATCAGTCTACATATTATGTCAGCCTAGTGTAATTGTGATGATTGTACCTCAACCTTCTGCAGTATAGATGTTATTGTAACTAAGGAACTGGTTAATATGAAGGAATAAACAGACACAACACGTTACCTATGAACTTGCCTATTGAATTGAGCTGTTAGGGCTCGCAAAGACGTTTGTCTCCCACTGATGGGTCTGAAAAATAATTGTAAAAATGTTTTTTTAAGGCCACAGTATTAATCTGCTTCCATTTTCAGAGCTCATTTTTACACACTGAGGGTTAATTAATATTATGCCTTTATTCAGTCACAAAAGTATTACTTAAATAATGGTGAAAAAATCTTTCCTACTCACTCATTGGTTTGATTGCTCGGAGACGAAATTGAAGAGAGTCTTGTGCTGAAACTGGTTTCATTGAAACTCATTCCCCTCTCGTTCATGCTTTTTCTTTGACGCCGCATGGTAACCATGGATATTTCTTTTTCCAAATCACAACTCTGAAAAAATATAAAGATGTTGTAGGATAATAATTCGCAATAAAGATATAAATATTATGACAAGAGTGGACTGTGAAGGAAAGCTTGCAAAATATGAGAAAATTTTACTTTTCATTTAGGATCATGTATGACTAAAATGCAAAATTTAAAAAAAAAAATATAAACACCTTTTTTCCGTAATTTTCATGGACATGATGCTTCATCTTTTCGAAACATTCGACAATCCTCTGGTGAAGTGGAGCGATCTGAGATGACATTCGCTCTTTATGAACGTCAATACCTATTCAATCACACAAATATCAATACAATACATATAATTATACTAACCAGATATCTTTAATACTTGAATTGATAATAGAAAATAAGAAAGTAATAATCTACTAGTTGTTGGCAATCTACAGCCCAGATGCATTATGTATACAATTTAATTGTAGAGTGATCATTAATAACTTGGTAAGTTAATACGGCAAAATTTTTAAATATTGCACTGATTTCATAATTCTCACCGAATTCTAGGAGTGGTATCTGTGAAGCGATCAAATCTTTCAGTGTGTTTATTAACGCTTTGTGATCAGGATGCGCATTCATATATTTATCACAGAAGAACGCCTTTTCATAATTAGCTGTGCCACCCATCACTGCCGCGTCCACCATACCTGAAATAAAATACATAAATATCTCAAGTTTAGTCAATTTTAGACAAATAAAAGTAATTGAAAAACGTGAAAAGAGTTTAGAAATCACAATTCAAAATAAACTGATATTTACCGTTCAATTTTCTTGTCAAAGGATCCAGGGGAAGCTTTGGATCAGCACGATGCTCAATGACGAGAGATTTAAGAACTTTGTTAGCCTCTCGCATTGTTTCCACTGCTACCTGCAGTGGGGACATTTCATGTGTCTCACTCTTTGTGACAATGCACCAGCGGAGTATCCCTGGAAAGATGAGACATAATCATTATAAAATTAAGTACATTTACAGAACTTGAACGAAAAATATTGCAACATGTTAATTTTTTACAAAACCCATTGATTGAGAGATTTGATTCATTAAGTTGTTGCAGTAATATTCCTTCATAATAATATTTTGATCCTGCACGTTGATAAATTGATTGTATGCATGATGCTCAAACAATGACGATATTCTAATGTATCTGAATTCAACAAACCTGGCAACTTGTCACGTATTTCAAGTTCAGTTCTTTCCAGCCACATGGTGCTGAATTCATTTTGACTCTTGCTGTCTTCGGCCTCCATAGCTTCATCTAAAAAACAAAGAGTATTCAGTGTTGATATAATTAAGTATTTCGACTGAGGGTGCTTGATGGAATTTCAATATCAAATTTGAATTTTGTACTTTTCCATGAGTTTTGTCGCTAACGACCCGGGTTTCGCCTTTCGGCATCTTCAGTTTGTATCGTTTATATACAAAAATATAAGTAGATCACTAAGTTAAAAGGTTATTAAAATGTAAATTAGCGAAATTTGAATGAATACAAGTTTCAATGATTTAAGTGGGTTTGTTATAATTACGGGGATTTTTGAAAATATTAATGACCAGATGATAAAATAAGAATATTTAAAATAAATCTAGGGTCCTATCCGACCTCTCGTTAATGAGTTGATTGATTTCAAGCCTTTATTATTATATTACATTAATGATAGTAAGTGAATTGATATTTAATAATAGCAAGTGCTTGAATTGTAAATAAATGACAATTATTAATAAATGACAATAAATTAAAAATAACGATTATTTAAAAGGGTACAACAATGGCGAACTAGGCAAATAAAGTTGCTCGTTCAAAATTGGCAGACCGTTGAGCTGAGCTCGATTAATCTCTAAGATTTCTTGATAAAATAGTTTAAACTCACCCCTGTTAGTATGTAACTTTAGCGACAAAACTCATGGAAAAGTACAAAATTCAAAAAATTCAAATTTGAGTATTCAGTGTGAAATTTAAAGAGATTTCAAAATTGTACAGTATTTTATTGTTGTTGAAGTATAAGATTTAAATTACCTTTCCTGTGGAATGGTCTGGAAAATCTGAATTTACTGACATTGTTGTGTTGGTGGTACTTAAGAATGCGCTCGGTTATCGGTTTCTCTAACATTTTTTCATTCAAATTGCTCATTAAAGGTTCAACTGCATTCACTTGTACATCTGTGAGTTGAAATAATGTAAGGAATTCAACAATTATTTATGTAAATTATACTATAAATATGAAATAGTTCATATTATCTGTTTGAGAATTGTAAAACTATACATAGTTCACAATTATACACAAACAACGAAGCAGTGATGTGTTTTGTATTGAGATATTTCAATACTTTTTCATAAATAGTTGCCAGAAAGACTGACCAGAATGACTTTTCTGAAATGGTCTTACACAATGAACGATTGATTCTGTTTTACCACTTTCATAGAGCCATTCAAATTAATAAAATAAAGGTGTGAGTGATACCAAGTATAGCAATATTATTTATTATAATTTTTAAGCTTTCAAACTTGGTTTTAGGAACGGTAGACTAATGCCACTGAGCAGTGACGAAAAGGATTTTTAGGATGGTCTTGTAAGGGTTATTATCACACTAGCAAAAAATTTGCTGTGGCCACAGAATATTTCAATGCCAATGCTAACTATTCGTTGAGAACTACTGGTTAAAATACAGAATATCCCCCGAGCATCAGACATAGACTCGGAAGGGCTCGGGGGCTCTTTAAGGCTCGGAAATGTGGAGAGTGAAGGGTTCAAGCAATAAGAATAGAAAAGGATACACTGTTGATTAGAATTTCTAATATCTTCACTGGGTGGAGCGAGTGTTGTCATGAGTTCCGCATTTGGTAAGCCGTTTAATGTACGAGCGCAAAAGTCTTGCAAACGCTCGTATTCTTTTCCCCTGTATACAAATACCTTGAGTAGAAAATAAATACAATTATACGAATGTTATTTCTTTCGATTGAAAATTTGTTAAATAAAAATTATTAATCTTACTTTGTTTTGTAAAAATTCGGGAAATCCCTTTCCATAATACCCGACTCTGAAATATTCAGGCTGAGGCCGGTCCTGCTTTACGATTGCTTTGTAAAGCCGGCCCATCCTCTCGTGGAGTTCGGATAAGTGCTCGTAGTCGAATACTTCTTCTTCATATTGTGCTGCCAATTCTTTGCAAATTGTTACTGCTGATTCCCACATCTGAAATTTCATGTTGTATTATTTTACACCTAACCAAAATATCTATGCTTCGAATATCACGCTATAGATGCTGGAAAATAGGCTTCGTAAGAAGACAACTGAAAACTAATAAGACTTGTGAAACCTGTTAATTTTTAAATGTCCACATCAAAAATAATTTTATTAATACTAAAGATAAGGACTGGTGACACTCAACATCTCAGAAATGACTATTACTTTAGCTTAGAAAATTTCAACGGAGGTTTTCATTGTTTTTTAGATGTTCATATCTATAGGACACATTTTTTTTTATTAATCAAAATACGCTGAGTTGTCTTTTTACTTATGATGGAGGCAGAATTATCTGCACATTGTGCAAGATTATCATTATTTATCCATAATTTAATGGAAATCCATGAAGAATAACGTTACAATCTTAAAAATAGAAAAATGACTCACCTGTCCCCTTTCAAGGAAAGTAATGATATCAAAAGATAAGGCGTCTTTCAAATCTCTGTGTGTATGACAGGAGGGGTATTTAGCACTCGTGATCAATGGACTCAAGGGGGCATTTGACCATTTCAGTATGGCTGCATGGAGTTGTAAAGTATTGCCCGCTTCTGTCCAGTCTTCGCATTCTAGATGAAGGTCACACAGTTTGTTGACATATCTGATGTACATCTCATGACGCTTTATGTCTGAATAGAAACCCTGTTAAAATTAACAAAATAAATACAAACACACTGCATAGAACAATAATACAGTCTTCTTTCATCAACTAGGCAAAATAATCTATATGCTCCGTCAATGTGTTGCAGAGAGGATATGGTAGCATAATCTTTGCGAGCTATCGAATACCCTATATTTATCATATGCTCATATTGTTGAATATTTCGATTTAAACAGAGGTTATATGTTAGTTCTACAAATAGAGCATAGGGTATACCCATCACTACAGCACTAACTGGCAAAAAATATATATCAAATTCATAATGCGTTGATAAACAATTTATTTTTTAGCATCTATATTTAATATGGTTATATAGGTTTTGATATTGTTATGAATTATGGAATATTTCAGTTTCTAGTACGAATCGAGAGATTGGTATTCATTTATGGATTCTCACCAAAAGTGTAGTCGTGGCTTGCATTTTATAATGGAGGCTGGAATGATCGTGTAAATCCCTGTATTGCAGTAAAATATCCAGCAATCTGCCGACAGTAGATACAAACTTCCCGCCCTTTTCTGCCATATTGACATCATCGTAACATTGTTCTCCAACCATCTCAACAAAAAGTTCACTCCATTGAGCGTCACCGCTGCCACCTGAAATTTTTATCATTAAGATCAAAATAAGGTCACACCTATTTGAATAGATATTTTTTAACGTTGCGCTACCGAAACTTGGGTTTAATGTTCTGCAATACATACCTTCAACCAATACATCCAATTTGACGATCATCTCATTTTCAAAACTGTTAAAATTACCCATGCAGTGATCTTGATACGGCTGTATTGAATTATTAAATTCACACAGCATCATATCGAAGAAAAGGGGTATGGTAGCCTTGCGTAGTTCAACTTCTGGTACGAGGCTCATCTCAAGGAACGGGCCCACAAGGGTTGGTAAAAATCGACTCTTATTGTCTTCTGTTGAGAAAATAAATAAAAAATTTAGGTGCAAAGAATAAAAGATAAAAATACTATTATGATAAGTAGCACTGCCAGTAAAATACAGCCATAAGTCTGAATTTGTCATTTGGCTGATATTATCTTATTATTAAGAGCCACACTATAAGCTTGGTTCAAAAATGGCAATTTCAGACTTACGACACTTATTTACTGAGGGTGCGATATGTAGATATGTGAATATATTTTGTTACCTAGTTTGAACCACATATCTCTGACGGTGAATGCCGATTCTCTCCTCGTGTCCCCGTACCGTGCAGTCATCCTGCGTCTTCTGCTGGGAGACAATTTCTCTAGCTGCAGCGAAGGTTGAGTCAGAAATACTACTGACAAGTGGAACCAGTTAGACCATACTTGTTCCTCTATCGGCTGAAGGAATGTTTCTACGAGGGTGTACGACAGAAGTCTGAAAGCAAAATAACTATATAATAACTTCATTTGGGTCTTTTACCATCGTTTATATGACTATTAATTTTCTAACAGGACACCAATCTGTTATCACAAAGAAAATATTTTGAACCTTTTATATGTTACGTTGAATAAACAAAATAGACTATTCCATGAAATGGGCAAAATTTTGCATAATTCGTGAAAATTGTAAACCTGTTGCCTTATACATGAATTAGGAAAATTATCTGCCAAAGGACTATTTAAAAAAAATGTTCACCTGACCTTGCAATAAGATCATTTATAAAACATTTACCTGAGTGTATTCAGTACGATATTATTCTGCAGGTTGATCATATCCGCCCAGTGTTTCTGAAAGACGGGCTTTTCCACACAGTCTCTCAGCACCACGAGAATCTCCGTGAGGAAGTCCAAAAGTTCACTTTTTGATGAGAATTTCGAAATGTACTCATTGTACCGTTCCAGGGTCATCTGCCTGAACATTTCTAGCAACACGGACACGAGTGGACACTGAAATAAATGTAAAAACATTTACCCTTTTTAAGAAATGAAATATTGGTATTTTGTATGCTGACTAAAATAACACAAACGGCCATACTAGTCACAAAAGCCATTGGGCAAATATTGAGACTCTGTATTGGACACCAATTTCGTATTGGAATAATGATCTCAGAACTAATTTCTTCTGTCGTAAGGTAAGATATCGTAACTTACCACCAACGGGTTCTCCCTGTCCATTTGTATGGTCGCTTGAATGATGGTCCTCAATAAGCACAGAGTCAAATGGTTGAACTCCTCATCTGTCGAGCCGATGTCATTGCGAAACAACAATGTTAAAATCTCATTCAGAATTCGAACACACAATTCCAACTGAAAACACAAAATATAATTTTATTCATAGATTGCCGTATATGATGTACACAGAAGTCCTTCTTTATGAAATATTGTTGATGTCAATAAGTCTATAGAAAAAGTTGGATGTAATAAATCATAAAAGGCACATTAACTTATTCTAAACGTTAAAAGTTACCATACTCCTGACATAATAAGGTTCCAGTGCAGTGGAAAACTATTCAACATAGAAAAAGTAAATTGTAGAAAATAAATCACCAATGCTTTTGATATTGTAACAATCAAAAGATTTAAGAGGGAAAGTGGTCAAATCCAAAAAACAATTAATGAATATAAACAAAAATCTCTTTATTTAGTTACTATAGCGTTCAAAACAATTTTACTGTTTAGTTCTACATAACAAATTCAGGGATAAGAACTGGATATTGAAATGAATCAAACTTGGAACCAGACCTTTGTATGGCAAAATTATATAGAATTAAACAGAATAGTTCTTTAGGTTACTTTATAATGAAACCAATAGCTATTTTGTCATATCTATTACTTATCACTAATATCCCTATCAGCAGAGAGTTGGATTTTCCATATATATAAAGAAAAGAAACATATGATGAATGAACATTTTATATGCTCAAATATTTCACTGCACATATAAAAAATCTTATGAACTTTAGACTAATCTTGTTTCTAATTTCTAAGATTTGTCTAAACAAATTTTGTAGTCAACTTTAAGTTCGATAGTTTGCACCTAAGAAAGAATTATTTTAATATGTAATTTTATCATATCTAAAAAAGTGCAATCAATTACCACCCTTGAAATTGATGTTTTAGTGAATTTGTAAAAACACATGCAGGTTTAGTTTAAAATAATCATCCTGCACATTTGAGATTATATAAACATGATTGCTGAACATTGTTCGAGTAATATATTGAAACATTTAAAGTGAAAAATATTTTTAGCATACGGGACTGTTAAAGGTTGAATAATAAAAATAAATTTGTAGAGACTACATACCACAGAGTGCATAATTTATAAAGCCACATTACAAATGATCAGCGTGTGGATGATATTGTATAATATTGAATTGATGAGCTGTGAAGCTTTTTTAAATAAGTGGATAAATTGTCTTGAATAAATAAATAATAAAGAAATAAATATATTCTCCATCAGCAATAACGATCAATCACATTTTGTATGATCTCAAAGAAAATAATGAAGAAATAATGTGTAAAAGATGATCAGTACCTGTTCGCTATATCCCCTGTGCTCTTGTAGTTTATGTCTGGATGCTCCAAGCACTCTTGCAATCTTATCAACGGATCGATTTTTCGAACGTATTTCTATGCAGCTTCTTGTCTACAGCGCCATATGTTAACCGTAGACAAGAATCGAGTTTTGATTGAAAAAATAGATCCGTGAAATGATAGCACGGCCGGTTTGAATCCACCATGTGTTTGGTTTGAGGTTACGTTTGTTTGTTTGTTGAACAGGATACACACACACCGACACACGCAAGCCCGTCCGTATTGGTTGGGTTCGGTATTATGAAGTTAGATGACAACACCACGCCATTAACAGGCAATAAAATGAAAAAAAAAACACAATGACAGTCGGGTGCTGATTATCATTGGACGATCAAAATACAAAGCATTTCTCAATCATTTATGTAAATATCTATAAAGTATTTCATAAACAACACAACTTTTTATTTATTACCTGATGATTAATTGATTACTACGTACGATTTACCGTACCAATACCAATGCTTTGTATTTTAAGAATGCCCATAATTTTCAATTTTATAACTTTATCCATAAAAAGATTTTAAAATCAGAGAAAATCTTCAAATATATATCAAACACATTATTATAAATAGAGAAAAAACAGGCAAAACCGCCAAGACAAGCATTAAAACATGACAACACAAGGACAAAGCGTTTTAATTTTGTTAGGTTTGTATTAAAAAACCATTAAATTGCCACCTGTTTCTAGGCTCAAATGATTAAAAACCACACAAAACCCAGCCATATGGAATGCATATATTTCTTGTTCGTTTAAGAAAATTACAGCTAACAAAATTCAAGAGCATAATACTATGATTATACAAAAATTTAAATATCTTAGATTATTCCACGTATTGTGTGATTATTAGTGACACATGTCTTGCCTCTTTCAGAGCTATCATCGGACTTACTATCAGAAAGGTTGCTTTTGTAATCTTTGATATCACTAATAGTCACATAAAACTTAAAATAATAAGTTATTTCAAATTTTATATTAAAATGAATTTCCAAAAAATTGCTGTTGAATCCATAGAAAGCAAAAACGTTGTAATTGAAGTGTCTCAAAAAAAACCATTTATATAAAGAACAACGGTAATAAAAAAAAACCATTTTCACACTATGAATGAGATACTGTGAAATGAAATAAATACAGAGGAACGTGATTGATGAAATTTGAGCAATTGTGAATCAAGCGTTTGTTATAGTAATAGTAAAATCAATAAAAACTCCATTTAACGAAGTCACACAATAATTGTTCTTTTGTCGCCATGTATATAACGCTAACAACATGGAAACAGCACTGTTAGTGTGATTTAAAGATGTAGATTTTCAAAATATTGTAAAAAAATTGGATTGCCACAGAGAACTCTTATCAATGGAAGAACTTAAAGAGTTCGCAGAATAACAAGCAGTCGGAGACAATATGAATAGTCAAGGCAATATTATAGAGCTCCCTCAAGATTTTTTTTAGTCATAAAGATGTTATCTGAATGTCTTGATAGAATATACACTTCTAAGTGGAATATACATTTACAACAAATTGTTGACATGCACTGTTGGAATTCATCCATTTCAGTTCATGATAAAAATAGTTAATTAAGATCATCATGAAGTCCTGAAGATACTGATAGGCGAGACTTGGGTTTTAATAAATAGTACTGTTTGAAAGAAAAGTAATTATTTATATCATGTATGTTTAAAACATCGAAATATGATTATAAATATCTCATTGTTTTAAGTAACATTTTCAGCTGGTCAATCTTATGATCCAAATAATTATTCATATGACTATCAAAGATTGCTTCTTGAAGATATCTGGGTAAGTTAGAGTAATCATAAGACTCCAGAAAAATCCGTATATTATTTATTGATATAATATACAGATGAAAGATGTCCTCGATAATTGGTTGCATCAAAAAGGGTGTACTGTCCTTCATGCATTGGTATTGTTATGTTTTTGTATTAGCTCAGAAAAAATAGCATATCATAATTTATGTAGAACCATATATGTGGAAAATGATGGATTAATAAAAACTAATAAAAAAAAATAAATTATTTTGGATTAAAATACGAATCAAGGAAGATTGATCAAAGTTCAGCAGTAATTGACAACCCATACATATGAATCATACGAATTTAAAATTGCAAATATTGTTACAGTACAGTCTTACAAATTTACTATTTATTTCCATCATGATGAGGCTGTTACTTAGATGACACATTTGCAATAGAAGAAATCTTGCAAAAATTTTGGTACTCAAATATTCCAATAAAATTGTTTAGATATTTTTTATTTATAAAAAATAGAACCATTATATCAGGCATTCTACTTGTCGTCAGCAGTACAAGAATGAGAAAATTCGGTAGATGGTTAAAAACGTGAAAAGGTAGGGTGATATAAAAATAAAAAAGAGATTAAAAATAATCAATCTAAGATAATGCAAATTTGAAAGTAGTTTTGACTACAAAATGTTTATATTGCATTCCACAAAATTTTAAAGAAAGCAATGAAAAAAGGTGAAATAATATTATATCATGCTGTGACATACAATACATTACAAATAATATATTTTACAAAAATAGATGAACCCGATTCAAAAAGTGAACGGCGTATTTATCAAGAGTTGAGTGAAAAAACAATCCATCAAATTAAAAAAATATACTGGTGAATATAAATATTATGGCTGGTTAAATATTCTTAATGAAGTGAAAAAAATCATTGTAAAGGCACTCAAACACTGAGGAAACCCCGTGCAATCTGTAAAATAGACCATGATGCGGGGCACTCGACATACAAGATAAAATTTACCATAACATACAAAATGAAAATGAGATTTTTGAATCATGAAAAATGTAGTTGCCTACTAAAATTTGGTAATTATCTCTCTTAAGTTTTACACCGTCGCAAAAATCAATGCAATTAAATGCTGGCTATTTGCTATGCTATATTTGTTTAAGTTAATTGAAATAAAATCCCTATAAAGACCGGACAAAACGAAGTTCATGTGCATGTTTACTCAACTAATTAGTATAAAAAATTTCATAAAAAAATAATTGAAAACATATCTTCCCTATGTGAGACGGACTTTTGTAACATTAATAAATTCAAAATGCCTTCCATAAATATTATAGACTTAATGGAAACATGACTTTAATCAGTTTTTTTTTCAGCCCTACAAGTCTTATTTTCTCGAATAAGTTATCTCTCAGGTTTTACCTATTCTACCCTAAAATTGAGAACAGAATACACAATAATAATTTATAAATGAGGTGTTGACTTTCAAAGAGTAATAAACCCATAAAAATATTAAAATTGAACACTAAAACATTGGAATAATTGCCATCTCTTCTATAACAGATCTGTGTTTGAATAGATATGGCTTCTGTCAATTTAAGGTATTTTGATATTAAAAAAATGTTGTCCTGCGATATACGAATAAAAAGACGACTTTCTTGTGATTCATTGGTAAATCGGTTTTTAATGAACAGGAAGTAGTCCTCAGTCAAGATCTTAAGCTGTTTACTCCCAGAGGGTCAATATATAGGCCCCCATGCAAAATGGTTATTTAAAAAAATCAATAATCACGGTTATGATAAATGTGCAAATGGAGCCCAATAGTATAATATTTTATCCAGTCAAAGAAGAATGATATTGTCACTTGAAATATATATTTAGTCCACGGGGAGGGACTCCCCTATATATTTAAGCCAATTTCTCACACATCCATAGTGTGATAACTGTTCTTAGCATGCTAGAATAATTGGAGGTGATTTTATACTGAGGATATTTTGAAATATCCCAGTTTCAAGTGATGTATTGTCTATTTATATTTCTGTTCAATAGAACAAATTAATGATAACATCAGAGAAAAGCTATGGCTTATGTGATTAATAATTTTATTTTAGCATTATTTTTTTTGTAAGATCCGTCCCAAATTATTTATGGTAGTAGATAGCGACGCCGTCAGTAAGTGTGCATAATTATATTTTAGGATAGCAACATTCATAAAATTCACACGTGGGAGTAATAATAAAGAAAATTTCGAGCAGAGACTAATTAATAATTGAAATGGTGTTTGAATGCAGTGGTGCTTGGTGCGGTGTATTAAATGGAAAATTAACAACAACAAAACACATTGGCAGATTCACACGGCTGTTATTGAAATTGTGCTCTCGGCAAACCATCACAGAACACGTTGAAAGGGGAAAATAACAGGTTATTTATATTTTATTGATGAGACATGCTTAAGAGAAAACTTGAAAATGACTAATAAATAAAATAATTCAAAAGTCAGTATAGCAGAATTGAAAAAAAAATGTTAATAACTGATATCAATACTTAGAGAAGATACCCATGGAATAAAATTGCACATTTGTTTTTGTAAAAACTTCATATTCATTTATTTGACAGGAAGTGAGCTTCACAATTTTTCAAACAATCACTTCTAATTATAATTTATTTTGGAAGGATAGTATTGTGAAGTGTGCTGTGAAAAACATATTCTTTGTTTGAATATATCAGTATATATTAGACCTCAGACAGCAGTAATTGCTTTAGATTGATATATGATTATTTTATATTATGCACCATAAAGGAAACAGCGTCTCATCTAAGAAGTCAATAAACGGTGAACATTTTTAACTGTCCCAACTGATTTATAAATTTAGAGAATTTACCATGGTATTGAGAGAATTAGTAATATGCATTTTATTTGTGACTTTCTTTTCACGAAATCATGTCTCAACAAAAACACTATTTTAATAAGATATGCAACATTAATAAACAAATATCTGTCAAATCACAGTATGAAAGACCGTATAGATAAATTATGGTCATTTAATTGATGAATCATACTCGGAAAATCATTTCTCTAACACAGATTTTTATATGACTGGTTACTTAAATAAAGTAATTATTTAAGATAATCGATGTTTTGTTAAAATGTTGCGTATCTTCATAAAATAATTTTATGTGTAGTAGATATAAAATTTAATAAGTAGTTCCATACATCACAATACACTGGTAAAAAGAATGGTACAGAATTTGATGGATGTAAAAACAGTTATTTCTTGGTGTACTTAGGGACGGCATTACCAGTATTACCGAAACCAAAATCCTGGTATTTCAATTTATTTTAGAATACAGCAAAACAAGTTCTTAAAATACAAAATATAATATACAATTTAACCCAAGGGTTTTCTATGCTGCCAGACAGAAACTTCGTGTCTATGGCGTCTTTGAAGGCATGTGTCAATGTTGCCCTTGAAAGCAGTGTATTGACACACGGGACATTTATCTTATTTTATGTATACCTTACATTAAATTCTCGATAACAGTTAATATAATTTCTATTTTAAATTGATATAGTCAAGTATGTAATGCAATCCCTAAGCGTACTGTTAAAATAAATAATCAATCTTTTGGTACAAACTTTCACAGATGGAGAATAGATGTATTATTTCAATGTATGCAACTACCATATAAATGATTTTTAAAAGGATAAAACGAGCAAGTTTGTACATTTGATGTAGCCAAATGATGCTTTTATGAAATACAGGAAAATAACAATCAGAGTAGTGTAAATTGAATTGACTTACCTTGAAACTGTCGGGGAGCACAGAATAAAAGTGACATCGGTTAGTAAAAAAAGTAGTACAGAAATATCTTATAGTACAGAAAGTCTACGAGCCCAATATCTTATATTTACTAAAATCAACACCCATTACTGAATAGATAGAATAATTAAATGTTTTTCAGTGTAAAGGAAAAAAATAAATGTTCATTTATATTCAAAAATACTTTATAAATAATAATGGATTTTTTATGAATCTACTATACTAATTGAAATGAAAGACCAACTAGCCCCAGATGTACTAAAGAAATAGAAATGATTTCTTAACAGTAGCAAAAAATAGATTGATTGAAAAAGAACTGTTTAAATTTACAGAGAATCATGAAACACAACAAAGAAGATGTAACAGAAATGAGGTAAAGGCGGCAAGCAGAAGATGAAGAATATTACGCAAGTCATCCACCATAACCATGAAAAAGATTGCAGGCTAAATTTTGATTTAGGGAAGGCCACGATTAATCCAACACCATGCTCATTATAATGAATTAAGCTAAATAAAAAACATAGTACACCAAGAATTTAGACATTTCTTAAAAATGTATTCTTCTAAAGCCAGATATCAAAATGCTTTTCCGGGAAGAAACATATTTAATTTATCTTTATTGCAAAATAACAATGTGATTCAATTGAATATTTGATACAAACTACTTATTTTGAGTTGCACAATATCAATATGAAAATAATTTAAAATTCAATTTCTGCCATAAAGCTGAAGACGGAAAAAGAACTAACTAACATCGAAAAACTTATGTAAGTCAATATTTAAAAAGTAATTTCCAGAAAAATCTAAAGCATGTTGCACTGTTCTTCTAATTGAATTGTGGATAGTTATAATTTTGATACTGTACGTTTTTTTTTCTTTAAAAATACTTCAATTTACAAATGGTATTGATTTTCCAATTATTATGTATACTGATTAATATATTAACTATGTACACGCGCAACTAAAAGAGCAATGATATATATTTTTGTAAAGTAAAGTTTATGGAGTTACAAGCTTTGCTAGTTCACCGATATTTAGGCAATTAATTTATGATTTATAGTATTTTGACAGCTATCTTTAGAAGAATACATTTTTTCTGAATTTTTCTGAAAATTTTAATTAGCAAAGGTATGTCTAGGCATTTAAAAATTGGAACTTACTCATTAAAACTACTGCCTAATAATGTTGAATAGTATAAGTAGGGAAAGCTGAATGTAGTATTCACTCGTAACAATGAATAACTTTTAAAATTGTATGCAAAATAAACTTTAGCCTTAGAACATGAACACAGTCATTTACTTGAATTATATTAAATAATATATATTGCAACAAACAGCATTCATACCTCATCACTGTTTTGAATGAGACTCTTTATAGTTGTAGTAATATGCGGCAGAAGTATGCATCTGCAATGATTACTTAAGAACAATGGCCCTTGGACTAGGTCTAAGACAGTAATCAGGCGTTGTTTTTTAAGCCTTTCAGGGGGAAGCACGTGAAGTATATCACCAATCATTTCCCTGAAAACAAAAACTCATAGAGCAACACCAAAAAGATAATGATGACAACATTTCTAGAAAAGCTCATTTGAAATTATATATTTTATATTATGTGACTCATTTAACAGATGAAATATCTTACGACAGTAAAGGCTCAGGGAAGACTTTAATGATGTGAGGAACAGCAGACGGCAGATACTTGAGACAAGCCCCTTGGGAAATTAGGGCAATCGTTGTTTCACAGTTCATCATGCCGACGATACTATTCAGTAGTTCTGAAAATAAATAACTTTATGTGAATCTGGCAACAGACACAAACAATATTAAATGCACAGCGGCATTGATGAAAGTGAATATTAAAACACATTTGCTATCGGATACCTTGAAAGAGTTCTTGAAAGTCATGCTGATCACTCTTCTGGGTGAGTTCCGCATGAAGCTGTCGCGAACGAACAATGAATCTGATCAAATATTCGAAGCATTTCAAACTCTTCACAAGAACTTTGTTTTCATCGTCTCTGACATCTTTCACCAAACGGGAAAGGACTTTGCACAGTTTCCTGTTAATCAAGCGTATCACAATATATTAATTAATAGGTAAATATTGTGCTAACATATTTTTGTAAAAATAAATTGAAGAATTTAATTAAATGTAAAACAAAAATTGAAAATTTCAAACCAAAGACTTACTTGTATGCAAGAGTAGCACAAAAGTTTTCTTTGATGTATAGCTCTAAAACAGGCTGAAAGTGATGATATTTTCTGTTGAGAACTATTGTGATGACACATAGCAAACACTCGAAGACCAATAAGTCATATTTGTCTCTGCTTCCATCTACATCAGCCTGGAAGGAAGGAAATATTTATATGTAAAGATCATTAATTGATTTGCAACTTGCATGCAGGAGACAGGGTGAAGTGAGAATAAATCTTAATGTCGCAACAACACTGCTTAGACCAGGGGGGGGCATACTTTTCGGATGGAGGGCTAATTCCAAGAATTCAAAATGAGCAGCGGGCCGCAAGTAAAATACCATTTTTAGATATACACCCGATCGTTTTTTACGTGATACATTGGTTTCAAAAAGTGGCGCACCTAAAAAAATCACAGAAAAAGTATCCAAAATACAAGAAAAAACAAAAATTGTTTTTCAAATTCAACCTAAAAAATTTTTTTGTTGCATAATAATATACCTAAAACATTCCCATTTTCGTTCAAAAATAATATTTCTATATTCAGTTTGTATTAACTATTGTGCATTTAAAAATATTTGGACGTCTGAAGTGCATTTATTTGACATAGTAGCTCTGTGATAAAATTTACGACCGGGAAACGTGCTATTCAACGAATTTAATAAATGCATTGAGCTTAAATAAGTTTCAGAGCAGAGTCACCAATAATATTGCATGAGTTTGCGCACCATTTTGTCTGTAAAAAGTAAAATCGTCTACCTACGAATTAATCACGGTGCCGTCCAAAAAAACACGTAAAATCGAAATTACTGAAAAAAATCGTTTAAAAAGAGGACCGGGTGTACTCTATTTATTATCACGAAATAAATTTTTTCAAAAAAAATATGGGAAGAATGAGGCTGTTTCAAAGATTGATTTTTTTTTGAAAATTCATGTGCTCATTCTGTAGTTGTTATTTTTAAAACTGCTTGTGAATGGTCATAGAAGAAGATGGAATCAGAATTAAGGTGAGGTTCATTATCGAAAATGTCTGTTCATGTTTTTCGTGCAAAATCTTTAAATGGTTGAATTTGTCTGAATTAAGATCATTGTAAAATTTGCAGATTTCGTCACGATGGTGTGATTCTCTTAAATCAGCTATTTCGGCTATCAACAAATATATAAAATAATTTATGTAGAACTAAAATACATTGGTATTTTTCTTACCGTATTATAATGGTGTTCTACCAAGTAAATGCCTACTCAATCAATAAAAAATTATTTTTACTTAGAATTAGGATTTATGATGGCGGGCCGCAGAAAGCACTCGGCGGGCCGCAGTTTGCCCGTGCCTGGCTTGTGAAAGTGCTATGTGAAATAAATGGTATACACATATTAGATTTACAAACAGTACCTGCGTGAGTATGCTGAACAGGGCGTCTAAAATATCTTGTAGAAACTTGACGACTTCTCTTTTGGGGACCGATTTTAGTGCTTCGAGTGACTGTTGCAGCTTTTCATCTGACGTGTGGTCACACCAGTTAAGAAAACTGAGCAACTCCACTGAAAAAACACCATTCAAATGGTTTAAAATAAATCATTTAAATAAAATAGATTTACTCTGTGGAAATTATCAGATGTCATACCGTTTTGCGTGAGTTTGGTCGAGCATACATTTGTCGATATAGAGAATAAGTCTTTCGGCATGAGAGACAAAAATCCTTTTTGATGTTTATTGTTGTCCTTTTCTCCAACATTATGTCTTTGACTAGGGAAGGAAAGGTAGCACGCGGCAGCATCTTTTTCGTTGCTGGGCCATTTTTTTGAGTCCACCTAGAAAAACTTTGTATAAATACTATAATATAAAGCATATTGCAGTGATAGAATTTTTTATAAATATGCACCTTGTAAACACAAAGATTATGCTCCACATCATTCAAAGTCGTCCCGTTCATTTGCATCAGAGGAGTGTACGCCAGGCTGAATGGCTTCTCAGCTTTATCTTTAACCTCATTAGAACTGCGGTGCTTAAAAAGAAAGACTACATGCGCCAACTTGAACTCTTCAACGGGCACACATATCTGCAATGACAATAATTGGTGTTCAGAAAAAAATGAATTGAAGTTTCAATATCAGTATACATACAATGGGATATTACAGTACCTTAAATATTTCATGCCATCTTGGCTTATCATCGTGGTAATAGATGAAGGAGTTGTATTCGTTGAGGGTCTGCATACCTCCCCCCATTGATATCACACCCTGTAAAAAAAATGTAGGTATATACATTTGAAAGGCAGATAATACTTAATTTGAAAGTGAAGTAACAAAAAGTAAATATTGTACAATTTTTGTAGGACAATTTCTACAAATAAAATATGTTGAATACCGAATAAAATATCACTGTGGATCTGATAGTCATTGAAAATAGCTCTTACCGGAATAGTGACGCCATCTTGGTTGCAAACTTTCACAGTGACCTGTATATTTCTGTCAGATGATTTCCCAACTCCTCGGGTGAAACTGCCGCCAATCAACTTAAGATACAGATCGTTACGGGCATCACTTGGCAAAATCACTTCAGGGAAACCCATTTTCCGTGCTATCACAACATTCCCGACGACCAAGTGTGGAATTTCTTCACGGATCTATAAATACAGGTTCAATACAACATTTTATATTGGTTCATAGATCTAAGATATAAATATTCACAATGCACAATATATACCTGTTTTAGATCACCGTGCAAAAGTTTTACAGACAGCCATAGTCCTTGACCACTTTTTGTGTCACCTTTCAGATCCTTGTTGGAAATAATTTTTCGGAGAAGAGAATCTAAATTGTCTTTTTCACACCTATAATATAAAGTTTTTGTGCAAATTAATAATACTGAAACTATGTTTGATCTAAAAATAGCAGATCGAACAATATGAGTGAAGTAAAAATATATTATTTTAAAATATGATTTGCAGTACAACACAACAGGCTGAAAATGTTTCAAAATTATTCAAGCCTCAAGGAATATGAGGATGACAGTACAGATTTTCTAATGTAACAATTGATCCACATACTTTTTAAAAAAATTGCGGGAAACTAGTTTACATACAAAAATATTACCTAAATATTATTCATATTCAAATAAATCATTCAGAAGCAACTTACGGAAAGAATGAAACACAGTGATGTTTATCGTCATCAACATCAAGATGACCCGAGAGAATTTGAGTGACATCCATAGCGGCCACACCCAGTGGGCGACGCATCGGTGTACCTCTATACCCTGACATTTCCCCGTTGCCAAGATTTCCCGGTTGCGACAGAGATCGACCGCTTACAATAGCAGCAGCCACTGAACTGCGTCTGGTAAAATAATTATAATTCTTAAATATATACTAATCATGCGACAGGATTTAATAATTTTTTTTTGGCCATTTAACAAATTATAATGAAAAAGGTGTAGTAATTTACAAGCCTAATATTGACAAAATATGCCTACTAATTTGTTTTGGTAAGCAACTAGACTTCATAATAATCCATAGGCACAAATTTCTTTGTTAAAAAGGTTATAACTAGACCGAAAACACTTTGGCGTTAACCCATTGTTTCCAAATTACTTCAGCTTGACTGAGGCGGTTTTCTTGATGTATCAGCATGGTTACAAGACATTGGTGTTGACAAATTTATCATCTCAATATGTTGTGTTGTCATATTTCTGTAATCCTAATTATGACCATGCTAGTAAAAATCTACAGATTTAAATTTATTTATTGATGTGTTTGTAAGCTTGTACATATGCGTAATTGAGTTTATATTACTATTTAATTCAAATAATTTTTGGTGACACCTTTATTGTTTATCTACTCTTTATCTTTCTACAATTTCTATCAAACAATACATCATATAATTAAATTCATAACATTTAACCTTCGCTGCACGGTGATATGTATTTACTACAACTCGACTCTAATAATGAGAATATTTCTATTAAATATAATAGATACTGATCTGAGAATTTTTGTATTCCTCAGTAATGTTATTACGTATTAAATAAAATTACAGTTATGTATGGTTATTCATTTGCAGCGATGGAAATAAATAATTAGTGGAAGAATCGGGCAAAGAATCACCCATTCTCCAATTTATGCAAGCGTATTCTTGCACGTGTTCAGCTCCGGCGCAAAAGCGCATGCGTAGAAGTGATCGACTTCGAACTAGCCATTCATTTCGTCATTACGAATTCGACTGCCGACGGGTGAAGGCGTCGGAGCGGCAGCTAATTGCGATGTTTTTTTCTTCTTTTCAGACACTTAGATTACAAAAATTGTTATATTTCAACTTCAACCATAGTCAATCAAAGCAATGTCTAGAAATATTCACATTTTTCCGGTTTTTAAATAACTTTTTCATATGGTGTAGTAAATACATATCACCGGAGCTCGCGGAAGTTTTTAGCACAGTATGGGGAGGGTTAATGTTATAAAGATTTCCATTCATTTATAGAGTGAGAGTTATTTTTACTATTATAGGTGTATTTGGTGAATTATCCGATTGGCAATAAATTTAATTGATTAGAGTAATTCTTCAATTCTGATATTATTCTGAAAAAAAATTCTTACCGATTGTCAGTATTTTGTGGCTCCATACCGCCGATCCTAATCACATAGCAGACTAGATAAACCTTTTCTCTCTTGATATCCATCGTTCCAAGATCCTTTTGACCAAAAAATCTTCATTAATTCGAAATCAAAATTCATTGTCATTAAATTAAATATGCCAAAAAATAAACATAAACTATTATAAATTAGTCCATAATTACATATTT
Source organism: Himalopsyche kuldschensis (assembly GCA_028554975.1). Taxonomy (NCBI): domain Eukaryota; kingdom Metazoa; phylum Arthropoda; class Insecta; order Trichoptera; family Rhyacophilidae; genus Himalopsyche; species Himalopsyche kuldschensis. The sequence continues at coordinate 1,878,041 of JAHFWI010000067.1, read as the reverse complement.
TAATAACGTACCGTGAATAAAACTCTCAAGTGGTGAAGTTGATCGATTTCTCTTGCCAACCCTCCCTTCGACCAGGGCACAATATAACTTTCTGTGAAGTGTTCATTGGAGACACCGTCATACAAAGAAAGCTGTAACTCTGCATCTTCAGACATCTTGCAGACGAAGTTTCGAACCGACGCAAAGAAACTATAGGAGGTAAATGTGGCGGGTGTCGGCGGTTGATTCTGAGTGTCTGACGGGGGTTGATGTGACTGACATTGTGCAATCGGTGTTGTCATTGGGATTTCCTATAATGAAGAAAAACAATAACACTTTTGATGGATTCAGTGGAAATTTTGTTGAAGTTCATTTTATTATAAAATTAAAAATAGCTTTGTTTATTCCACGTATTGGGTTACAAATAGTGACACGTGTTTCCCCTTTTTAAAAGCATCATCAGACTTAATATCGCAAGTATGATTTAGTAATGCTCATTTAATGGTGTACTGAGAAAACAGATATTCAAAAAATCTTAAAAATACTTTTATAGCAATTAATGCAAGTGCAAGTTTTTTACCCGTATTAGACCCGTAACACCAATAAAAGTGTATGTGACAGCCTGTGCGTGTTGTGTTAACACTTTATTTACGGGGCCTTATAATTACTTTGTTAATAAAAATGTTATTTGATGACCAATTATCAAACGCAAAAATTTGTGCAATCCGTAGGCATTGTGTTAATGATTAATTACATTCAAGTGACACAGAACACTTACAGATTTTTGTTTAATGCTCTCTACCGTCTCAACATGGAGGTTGTACAGTTGACTAGTGGATACTTTACTGGGATCAATATGGCTGCCTGCCGTCGCACACCTAACCGTGATGTCCATATCAAGCTCTCTAAAATAGTTTGTAAATAAAAATTGTAAAATGTATGTTTTAATTACACGTAAGGCAACATTTTGAAGTGAAACATTTTATACATACATCAATTTAACCAGCTAATAAAAATTGAGTGCAAAAAATATAATTTCTATTATTTATTAATAAATAGTCTTAAAAAGTTTCTTCTCAAATATGCTTTTACTTGCATTACATATTTCATCAGTATCAATATATTTTTAAAAATTATCAAAAAGACTAATTCATCTGTCATTGATGAAAGGAATTCGAAATTTGAACTTAAAAAGCAATAGACAATAAAATAATATTATGAAATTTAAACAAAGACACTTTACTTATGTAAACAGGAAAACTAAAATAAATATGAAATTGATTGTCTATTAAAAAAAATGTTTCTTACTTTACCATATTGAATACATACATCAAGCTTCTGTTTAAATGAGAGTTTTTAAGATTTATTTAATGCGCAAAGCACCAATTAAACTTATTTGATATTGGGTTTCTTTTTACTGAAGGTCAAACACTGTATAAATACTGCTTATGAGGTTCAAAAGATAAATAAAGTTTTTGTAGAAGAATTATAATTACCGATTTCCTCTGTCCATCGTGTATATTGCCTGTCTTTGAACTTTCTTAAGTTGGTCGAGTGGTAATGTACCCGAAAGTATGGCACCCCGCAGTTCCAACAACGTTCTCATACTAACTTCAATAAATTTGAACTTGTTGTTGTTACATTTCTGAAATCATATCAAATATATTCCAATGCAACTGAAAAATTAATGATTGTGGAGAATGTGATCAAAAAGACTACTAAGGAATCAAGATACCGCAAAATTTAATAGTTTATGCTTTAACTCTCATATGAGTTAAATCTATGCAAAAAATATATCCACAGCAAACAAATGAAAGCACTATGATGGGTAGACTTATTGTGCATAAAATGTTTCAAATAACATGAATAATCAATAAATCAAATAATTAGAAATCTACGAAAACATTATAATGTCCATGATTGTATCTGATAGTCAATTAATAGAATTATAAATTGCCATATGCAATCATTTATATATTAACTGTTGTACAAATTAACTTATGATATAATATAAATCAACCACTAACCACATAAAGATGTTTCCAAAGATTTCCCCACTCCCTAAGCGTTTGTGTAATCTCTTGGACTATATGAGGTTGTATAATACTGACTATTTCCACCGATTCAGTTCTACAATATACAGCATGAATTAAGTATAGATTAGGATAGCAGAAAAAGTATTATATGGTAAGAAAGCTCTAATCGTACAGTAAATAGCATATAGAATATTTGATTTCTCTAAACAAGACAGTGCGAAATGCTATGTTCACAAGATGAAAATGTATCTTGAAGGTGTCTTGAAGTTAGGATATTCAAATACAAATAATTAAAAAAAAGAATGTGCAGTCCTGGGGTCCAATCAAAGAGACTTTCATAAAAAATAAGATACATATTCCATAACCTATTTTTCTCAAATGATATACAGTAAACTTCCAATTATTCAGGCATATAATTAATGATACAGATAATGGTCGCGGATAATTAAAATAATTAATTTCAAATATGAAAACATATTACTTGCGACAGACTACTTTACAAATAATATCTGCTAATTTAAGTTGTTTTTTTTAGGGATCTTGTGATGGTTTGAAATATAGATTTTTCTATTGTTGTATTTGAAGATTTAATGATTGATATTTTCTGACAAGTTCAAAACAGAAGTCGGTGCAGCTTTGTGCCCAATGTAATTTATAATTTATTCATTACTTGCATCATTATCTTCTTCCTATATTGGCTGACTAACAGTACCAAAAATATATGCATCATTAATAAATTGAATCCCTGAATCATGTTCATCACCCCTCAATGTTTTCTTAACTGATATTTATTAAGTCTTGTAAATGTTTCACTATTCGACATATTTCAGAATAAATTCAATTACAATTTAACAAACTCCGTTTTACCGATGAATTATTTTTAACTCGGAGAACTAATGATTGTTACCGTCTTTATTATGGACTTTCAGATAATCTGTACGTGAATAGTCAAGAGTTTACTGTATTTTATAGAAGTGTCAGTCAGATATATATTATGTTACTAAATTATGGTATATATAATTTTTAGATAAGAGTTTTAAGTATCACCTGTCAACTGTGCACTCCCTTAAATTTACATAGCTTTTTGGGAATATTCCTGTAAGAGCTGTTCGTCTACCCGCTATTCTTCTTCCATAATACCAGTCTTCTGTTTCAGCCAAGATTTCCACCAACTCACCAACTTGGAGGACGAGAGAGTGTGACACTCCCGGATCCCGTCCTGGACTGAAATTGTAGATTGCTAGAAAGATATCCAAATATTATTGAAATTAACATATTCAATGTTTAAATGAACAATAGAATACAATGTTTAATTTTACATAATTTAATTAATAGTGCTGCATTTATAATATTCACAAATTGAAAATTTTCACTAGATGTACATTACTGTACACTTGTACAGCCTACCACTGTGAAACAAGAACTAAACAATTACTCAAATGTATCCAACTGATTATTTAGATAAAGGTAAATGATAGTCTTGAGCACCTTGCAATTTATTCAACTGTAGCGAAAATCTTTATGGAATAGAATGACTAGTAACCTACACTTCAACAACTCAACAAAGAAGTTTTTGTAAGTTTAGTATACAATATACAATTTAAGATAATAAAACTGCATGAAAAGAGACAGCATTCTTGAGGCTAAGATAATGGAGGGAGTTTTCTGCAAGGACGTAGACATATTTCAAAGAGCTGTCAGTGCTTGTTTTGACTTGGAGTGTTGACGATAGCTACAATTTTAATGATTTAGTTCTGACATTTTATCATTCCTACACGCAATCATGCCTGGGCAACTGGAAGAAGCTACCTCAAATAATAGTGTTGAATGCTAAAGAGAAGGATTTGATAAAACCCATTCATGTTTTCAAACCAAATTGAGCCTATGGTTCAAAGGCTAAAGTTCTTACTACAAATCAAAACACAATTCCAAATAAATCATCCCTAATGGATATCTCAATTATTTTTAGTAGAGAATTTTTTTCTTTCATTGCCTAAAATGTCAGATTTTTTGGTAACCAGTGTTTATTTATACTAAATGTATAAAATTTGGTGGTCATGGTTGGTGATTCCCATGTGAGTGCATCGATGCCAATAGATGTGCGCATAGAAAATGATGGGAAATATTGAACCCAGCAAGTCCATCTGCTGGCCTCCCCGCGGCGACCATCGGGCAATGCAGCTTAGCTGTAGCTAACAGCAGGGGGCGAAAGGCGAACCATCCGGCGCCTCAAAACCGGTCTTCTGGCTAAGGGAAGGAAATCCCCGACAGAAAAACCGGGTTGAGCCAACCTGTAGAGCCCTCGTGACTCAGGCCTCGGAGGCGCAGGGTTAATCACCCTGTCCTCTTAAAAAAAAATAGATTACGATACCACCACCGCAGAAGCCTCGGGCGCCCTGTTCTGCTCTTCGACGACCCAGCAAGGAAAAGGACATGATACTCTCCAATAACTGCTCAATGCGCATAGGCGCATATAATGTGCGTACTATGCGCTCCCAGGAAAGGACTTACACGCCACCCGCATCATGCAAACCTACAAACTTGACGTTTTAGGGCTGAGTGAGGTGCGTTGGAAAGGCGCCGGGAAAAAGTTATTGGAGGGTGGATACACAATTTTATATTCAGGCCAGGAGCAATACCACCGCCAGGGAGTGGCAGTATTGATGTCGGGGAGGGCAGCCCGCTGCCTTGTCAAATGGGAACCCATCTCAGAACGACTGATACGAGCCACCTTTCGGACGCCTGATAGCTCGGTAACTGTCCTTCAGTGCTACGCCCCCCACCGAAGATGCCGACACACAGGTGAAGGAAACGTTTTATGACTCTCTCCACGCTGCAATCTCAACAATCCCTAACAGAGACCGCGTGATAGTAATGGGGGATCTTAACGCTAGAGTCGGAACTGACCCTTTGCTTGGCCCAACAGTGATGGGCAAACATGGCCTCGGTGTAGCCAACGACAACGGTGAGAGACTCATCGAGTTTGCAACTATGAATGAGCTCACCGTTGGCGGTACAATCTTCCCCACAGAAAAATCCACAAATACACGTGGACCTCCCCGGATGGTCGCACCAAAGCGCAAATCGACCACTTCCTCTACAGCACGAATCACCGAAGGGAACTTCTTGACGTACGAACCTACAGGGGTGCCGACATATACAGCGATCATGAGCTGCTTGTCGGCAAAATTCGTCTCAGACTCAGACGCCCCGCAAGGCCTCCAACTCGGAGTAGAATCGACGTCGAAAAACTTCAATTTCCTCGAATTCAGCTGAACTTTGATGTTGCTATGAGGAAAAACGTCGCCAACAGTGCCAATGATCGGCAAAACCCACGACCCGACGCCATAGAATCAGAATGGTCCAGTATTAAGAATTCTGTCGCGTCAGCCGCCTCATGAAGTGCTTGGAATTCGGAGAGGTGATCAACCAAAGTGGATGTCCGACGACACGTGGAGGAGTATTGCAGAAAGAGCTCGGCTTAAAACACTGAGGGACAGTGAGACAGACCCAAACCGGATCGAGGACCGCCGGACTGACTATCATAACCATGATAAGATAGTTAAAAAGTCAGTGCGACTCGATAAACGCCGATTCTTAGATCGCCAAATTGAAGCAGCAGAGGAAGCATCACGCAGAAGTGATACGAGAAAATTATTTAAAATCACGCGCGAAATTTGCGGGAGACGACCACCGACCTCCGGGCCTATACGTAGTCCAAGTGGGGCAATAGAGTCGAGCGGAACGTGTCAAAAAGATCTGGAGAGATCACTTCTGCGGGTTGTTAAATCGCCTCCTCCCTTGAACCCATTTGATATACCCAATGAAGCCTTACTTGTAGATATTCCCCGAGCGTCGAATATACCCGACCATACGCCTACGCGTGCTGAGATCACCTCAGCCGTGCAGCGTTTGAAGAATGGGAAGGCGCCCGGTGTAGATGGTATACACCCAGAGTTTCTCAAGTACGGCCTGGAGGCGCTTCTGCACCCCTTATACCAACTTATTAGTAAGGTGTGGGATCAGGAGCGCTGCCCAAGGGACTGGGTCAACGGTGAGATAGTCACCATCCACAAAAAAGGTGACCCACTATGCTGTGACAATTATAGAGGTATAACGCTGCTCAGCGTGCCCGGCAAGGTTTTGGCACAGATAGTCTTGGCGAGAATAAGGATCCCAATAATGCGTATCCTCAGGGAAAATCAGGCCGGGTTCCTACCTGGCCGATCCTGTGCGGACCAAATCCACAACCTTAGATGCCTTCTCCAGCAAAGCAATGAATTCAATAGCTCGCTTGCGTGTTGCTTTGTCGACTACGAGAAAGCCTTTGATAGTCCGCATAGGCCTTCCCTATGGGCCATTTTAAAGCTTTATGGGATCCCACCCAAGATAATCGCCATCATCAAATGCTTGCACGAGGGCAGTGAATGCTGCATAAGAATCGGTGACGTAACTACGGAATGGTTTGGCATCACTACCGGCGTCAGACAGGGCTGTGTTCTAGCTCCGTTCCTCTTTATAATAATCTTCGACTTCATCCTGAGGAAGTCAATTCCACCTGACCGAGGAGTAACCGTTGCTCCCAACCTGAAACTATGTGACCTCGAGTATGCCGACGACGCTGTCATCTTTGACAAATCAGTTGCGGGTATCCAGGAAACAATGGATAGACTGCAGAGCAACTCGTATCGCGTTGGCCTCAAAATCAACGCCAGTAAAACCAATGTGCTCTGCAACAGCGCCTGTCCAGATCCAGACTACTCTCTGTTGAGTGCGGGGCAAGAAATCGAGAGAGTCGATGGTTTTAGGTACTTGGGAGTACACATCACGGGAGATGGCAACCCGTAATGAGCTCGCGATCCGATTAGGGATAGCTGGAGCAACATTTAATTCAATGCGGAAAGTCTGGGACTCACGGCTGTACTCGGTCAGAACCAAGTGCCACTTGTTCAACGCATGCATACTGACTGTGCTGCTTTACGGTTGCGAGTCATGGCACATCACAAAAGCACAGGGTAACCGTATACTGTGCTTTGAAAACAGATGCCTGCGGCGAATACTAGGGGTACAGTGGTTTGACTTTGTCAGAATACGGAGGTAAGAGAGCGGACAAACCAGCCCCTTATTACGTCCAAAATTAAAAGGCGACGATGGACCTGGCTTGGACATGTGCTGCGGATGCCCCAGGGGAGCCTGAATCCTGCCTGCCTCTTCTATCAACCTGATGGATCCCGACGCCGCGGAAGGCCTCTGATGACCATCCATAGGATGTACTCAGGGGAGCTAAGGGACGCCGGGATGACCTGGGAAGATGCGAGGAGGTTGGCGGGAGACAGAGAATCTTGGAGGCACCGTGTGGCGGCCATATGCTCCGAATAGGGAGCGGATATGGGAAAAAAAAAAAAAAAAAAAAAATATTCTTAGTACTAAGTTTCAGGGAGATTTATTATTAAATAAAAAAAAATATATATTTATTATCTTCCAACAAATATAAATTATTTCACCCACTAACGTGTAGCACAGAGTTTTCATTATTCTCTAAAGATAACCACAAATATCTGAACAATTTATTCATAATTAAGAAGTGTAGATTGCTATGTTCAAAGGATTTTATCTATACAGATAATAAAATAAATATATATTGGCTATTTTTACTTCTACATCCTCACTAAATCTATGTCTATGAAGCAGACAGAATGTTTCAAATAATATGTCTGCTTTACATTTATTACCAGATTTATTGTCATTCATCAAATATATAACTGTAATAAACGATATGATATGCATTGCGATCAATTACAGTGCTCTGCAATATTATTTCTCTCTCAAAACACCAAAATTTTCCCCAGACTTTTTTAAATGCTTTTCTTATATTCATCATTTTATATTGCCTTCTGAAATCTGATTGTATCTATATGTATTAGCTGAATTGTTTGAATATTAATAAAGGTTTTTGTTTGTGACAAACTTAAATTGAAGATACAGTAATGGGTGGCTAAAAATACATTAGTAATCAAGTATGTATGTACAAATAAATCAGTAGACAGTCGGCATTCCCTACGAATACTAATGTTCAGTTGACACTGTGTAGATCCAATGCATTAGAACAAATGAATCTCACTTTCACAGTCACAATTTCCTTGAGAGACAAATACTTAATGTATCACATACCCTTTGACTGTCATGAACACATACAAACACTACTGAATACTAATGATCAAACCGTGTCGAATTATTATATAACAACTGTTGTGAACATGCCATTAGGTAACAGGGGCAAAAAAGGCATGGAATGTGTGCTGAATTTTATTGCTGGGATTAGACCAATAATTATTGAACTTACGGAAATAGTTTTCAAAACTGTCTATCGCAGATAATTAAGATAATATTAGTATCCGATCACATTACTGGGTTCAAATACCACATATGGATTATTTTTATAAATAAATGCACTTGCAACGATGGCATGATTTTTCCAACCCACCTACATTACAAAAAATGCGATTACAACCTTTTATGTAATGAGATTATGTGCTAGTGTTCTTTTCTACCGAATATATTTTACGTAATTAATAGAATAAAAGTATACATACGTCTTGTATCCAAATGTAATATTTATTTAAATATGTATATAATCAACACGGAATCAATCTCAGTTTTAATACACAAGAACCTCTATCTTTCACACACAAACAGAAATGACACTATTGTATTAAGAATTAAATAAAATATTTACTAAACGCTAATAATATTTCAAATGAAAATGAGTATATTAATAATCATGTGGTGTTATGAAGACAATTAATAATTGATTAATTCGTAAATCTAATTGCATTGGTATGTCATAGTTTCCTGCCCCACCAAAGTTTATGCAAAATAATTGAGTTGACACAATTATGCGTTCACACCGCAGGTTATAACGAGGATGTTGTCATAACAGCCGACCAAAAGTAATTTTGATCTATTCGGTCTGAAATTATTGGCAATGATGGTTTGCAAAGGGGATATTTTGAATAGGCAAAGATACAAGAGCACAAATTTATAAATAGATGAATACTATAGGCAGTGGTTGGATAAAAGCTAAACCTAACTTTCGGAAACTATTTCATTATTTTTTGTTGAAAAATAATTAACATTGTGCTGGTATAAAACATATTTTTTTGGCGATAAATTTTTAAGTTAGTATCATTAGGTACTTGCTACTTATAATATGCCCGATGAAGGTCATACTGGTTAAAATATTTATTTACTTAGTTGACCTTGTTTTATTAGTCACTTCATTAACTTGATATCTTTGGTGAACAGATCAATACAAAAGATTTATCACAAATTGAAAACTATTATGATGGGGTATAAGGAATGGGTCAATCAATTTTGTATGATTTGAAAAGATAAATTGGAATGAGCTAGACACAGAGAAAAATGTGAATATTTATTTCAGAATATTCTTCTAGTGTACATACACACAAAAGCAACACACGCAGTTCACAAAGTGCACACATGCAAAAAGTCATATGCGAACCATATGTAATACTTGGACACCATTGTCAGCTACTAGCAATGGTTAATAGGTTTATTTGCATGGTCAATGTGCATAAATTTTATTCCAGTCATGATAGAGGTTCTCCGGTCAAAAAAACATTAATCTGGGTTTGAAGACCATTAACAACTTAATAAATGTATACAGCTGTTCTATTGTGAACATCTTGTGTTCAAGTACTGCATTGTCATAAACCAGTTTTTTCCCAAAATTACAAAAGGCTTTTTCATAAATAAAAACCCTTCAGAAGTTTGTTTCTAAATCGTAGATATGTCATTAGGGATCAATTTAACGCTTTCAATGCTGAACCTGTTTTTAGTATGAAAATGGACACGCTAGGCGTGTTCTCAGCATCCAATGTGTTAATATGAAAATATTAATATTGTGATTATAATATTTCTTTTACTTCCACAACGATGGAATGGATATTTTTTTAGTTGATGGACTGTGTTGCTGCTGTTAACAGTTGCATTTACTCAAATTAAAATTCATACAAGTTTTGCACTAGCCTACTATGCTCAAAAAAGCAAAAGAAATGTGAAAAGACTACAATGATAGTTTCATACAGTGAAATTGTTCCGAGTTTTGGTTTAAAGAAGATTTATGAATGAAAATCTTACTAGGCACATTATTGGATACTTACTGAAACTAGCAAGAAATTTTTATGGAATAATAATCGCTGAATGCATAAACAGCACTATGTATTGGCAAGAAGACAATAATACATATAATAATGTTGAGCCAATCAAGCCTTTGCCAAAAATGGTTGGATTCTTTGACGACCTGTGAGAAGTTTATATAATGGGGCAGTGATAATAGTGTATTTCATATTGATATCTGTTTATGATATGTCAAAATTTGGATAGTCGATGATAATCACACAGGAACAATCCTTTTAAGCTGGAGAAGCTGTAGGCTGACACCCCTTGTGGAGAAGCCATCACTGGCTGAATTGCTTACAAAACTTTACAATTCATATACGTTGACAATGTAAAACTAATGATTCCTAATCGAGCTTTACAACAGAAGGTGGGTGGCGGATATTTTGTCAGATGCTCAAGTTATCTTTTCAGATAGGTTAATGATAGAGATAATATTGTTAATCTAATTGCACTCTCGATGATACTACCCATTTTTCAGACCAGATAGAATGAAGTGAAAGGGATTAAACATTTCAGATATTATTAGTTTTGAGCAAAAATCAAAGGATGAAAATGTCCATTTGGTGAATTGATTCCTTGAACATAGGACAGAAATCTACAGCAACCGATGCATTATGTTTTCAATTTTGCAATGTTGAACACATAAATAAAACTAAATCTGATCACAGCTAGATCTCTCGGGTGGCTGATATATAGTGGTATGCGAAAACAATATCAATAGTGGTGACATTGAAAACTAAAATTTCTCAATTTCATTTTAAATTCTCGGCATGTGTTGATGGCATTTGATCATTTCAACGATTTCACGATTAAAATAAAGTTATCTTTATTTTTACAAACTTTTATTGACAACATAGTGAGGTAGATAAGATAATATTTATAAGCAATTGAGTGAGAATGTAGATATCAGCTATATTTTCCAGGTATTTATTTAAACAAGGGAGCCAGACAATTTTATTTTAACAAATATACAATACGACTAATCGCATTATATAATCTGTTTTTGATAAAAAAAAATATACCCAAATAAATATTACAATAACAATAAAACTGGCTAAACTCTATTATTTATCTGCTTATAATTTAAAAAGTGAAATTTTATTTTTTTCTCACTGCCATGTTTGGTTTGCAATAAATGCTTACTTGGCCCCTCTACTGCTTTCCAACCTGTTAATTTTATACAGCAGTAAACAGTGGGTAAATATATTTATAGTCGGAACCTTAGGAGCAACCCGACAGACCATACACGAGTGAGCAGAAAATCAATCCCTCTAAATCAAAAGAAAGTGCCTAAGATGAGGTCTGCACGCTCTCCATATGACGCCGAAGAAAATATACAATTCTGATAATATGCTTTATTAGCCACCGAGTATTAGTGCAATATATTTTCAAACCCATGGTGTAAATGAAGACATGTTAAATCAATAATCGTTTGTTATAACCAAGCACTTAAAGGAGCTAGTCTTTGTAAAAATGTTCTTAACTACTGCACTATTAACACATTGGCTACGGGAAAACAACACACATAGAGATAAAACGCGTATTCCGAGTTCCATAACCATTGTGTTAAATGTGAAAATTAAATAAAAAGAATCATTTTTAATTATAGACTCACTGGGTCAAATATTTATTTCAGAATGTTATGATTGTGATTATTAAAAATATTAATTTTAGAACAATAAGCCATACTCAAAATTGTTTTATTTTGTATTCTTCACGGTATTCTCAGAATGTATTTTGATCAACTGACATTAGGTTTATATTATTGTTATTAGGATAATCATATCATGGGGTGGATTTGATTAGGAATAATTTAGATATTTTAATATTTCCCTCAGGTTACAGTACATATTCTTATTATAATTACGGGAAGAGTAAGGTATGACCTGGCTCAGTTGAAAGGTTTGAGTTATGATGGGTGATGTTTTGTACAATTAACAATTAAGACATAATTAATTCATTTTTTTTAAATACGTCCCTGCCAAATATTTTTGGATAACAAGGATTTCAATTAGATAATGATTACGAAATGGATATTATTTTGAATAAATGGTAAAGGTTATGCATGAATATGATGTAGAGGAAAAATTAAGAAAGCGGTGTGTAATAATATTTCACTACTTATGAATTTTGGATTTTTAAATATTTTAACGTTAATGTCAGTTAGGTGACAGTACCCTACTAGTATCAATATGTATCTAATAAGGAAAAAACTCTGTGGAGCTTATTTCGAGACCAGGAAACGGGACGATAAATCTTATCGCTAAACAAAAAAAATTGCGGTAGCTTCCTTTGCTTATAAACACAGTCCATCATTGGAGTTTAAAAAAGGGAGGGGCGATACAGGACGATATTGATAAATGTCATGCAAAGTGTGTGCATTTCAGTCGATTCATCTTTGATTGTTCCAAAATCAATCAATGCCAATGACATAATGTATATTTATATTCTCAGCGGGAGGTGTGTACGAAAAATGAAGCAACAAGTAGTAAGAATACTACTGCGCAAGGACAAAACTTTACCGAGTAAATGTCAACATTGAAGTAATTTTGAAAGGCATAGTGAGTACTAAGTAACACTCACCAACTCCATATTTCGGTTTTCCAGCCACTGCAGTCCAAACCGACATTTTTATTCTGGTATATTAATTAACTCATAAGTCAAATCACAGCAACGCAAACGAAAACATTGAGTACACCATTTTGGATTGAATCATCTGTCAAATATGGTTCGAGGGTTGCCATATAAATATATGCTAATATTATATTATTGTCTATGATGTAAGCACAGACATTTCATCATTAAAAAATATTAATTATATTATTCTCTGTTGAATATTCATCATACCTTATTTCATTGATATTATTTAATAAATGAAAGATAATCAATTATAATGTAAAGTAATCATTCAAATATAGATGTTTCATCAAATCAGTAAACATTTTTTTCAAACTTATTCCACATTTCTTTAATGAATCAGAACCGGGTTTTCTTATTGCAAATATTATGATCAAAAACATCATTGTATGAAATAATATGATTTCTTCTGATTTTTTTTCTCATTTTTGAAAACATTCTCTCAAAATTTTGAAGAAGTTTTATTTCTTCAACATAAATTTTAGTATTACAGGGCTTTTCTTTCGTTACAACAAGAAAGTTTGGTATGCCACATTCAGAGAACCTGTGAGCCGCATGTTGCTCATCGTTGTTCAAGACTATATGACAGTGCATTCATCGCAATATATTATATGCATCCAAAAAAATATTTATGCGTTATTGAAAAGAAAGAGAGAAATTTTAGAGAAATCCCACCAATTGGGATTTAAGTGTTAAATAAGTAATATTCATAAACCTTAGAGGGGAAATTAAAATGGAGTCATATGCAAATAACCAAATATCTAACTTTAATCAATTTTGATTTACATTGATAAGCAATTTTAATTAAAAGATACCGCAATACTATTCAGTAATGTGCATTATTTTAAAATTGACAAATATGCAATAAAACATAGTCTTCGAATGAAAATGATTCATCTTGACTAAGTTCTCTAATGTGCTGATTACAATTAACTTCAAGGTAGGTATCAACATCAAAAACTTCAATTCATAAGATAACAATAAATTTGTCAATGTTATTTATTCTGAAAGATAGGAGATTTTTATCTTTAATATTTATAACCGAGATAAAAAAAATTTTTCATGGATGTTTTACTGATGTATATAATAATGTTTATGGTGGTTATTGTCAATTTTTGTAGAAATGCCTTATATTTAAATAAATAAAGTTCATTTTTTTTGTACTACAATGGAACCCCGATCTTACGCTCTTCGCGTGGTGCGTTCATTTTCTATAGTCCCAGCATTTAGTTCATTTATAAAACTTTCCCGCATTCATCGTTTCCCGCATTAATCGTTTGTTTTATATGGTCCCTTGAAAAACGTAGAATCGGGGTTTCACTGTACTTCCATATAAATTTTATAATGATCAAGACCGGTTTAACATATGGCAAGCATTATCAATTCTTGTTGATTTTAACTTATCTTGTGTAAAAATCACAAACACTTGTGTAATGGATTAATAAGTAAAATAATATGGTTGATAATAAAAGATTATTATCATGCTTCAACACATTAAATCTTAAAGTTAGGACTCAAAAATGCTGGATTGTTTAAATTTTACTCAATAATATATGATTTTGACTAATATTTTACAACAACAATAAATTATATTGGGACAAAAAAAATCAAATGATATTGGGCACATTGTATATTAACCAATAAGCTTAAACAGCATCAAATTAATGAGATGTAAAATGTTTGCAATAACACTATTTTGATAATAAAATAACCATACATATTTTATCAATAGTCAATCATTTAAATATAATCAACAGATTGAGCTTAAAATCATAATGAAATTAAAAATAGGATGTAATTAATACAAAACAGGATACGTCTACATATGAAAATACTTACCTAATCAATATAAACTAATTGCATTAGCTTTACTAATATCAAGTATTTTTATCTTGTTTTAAATTTATGGATATGGTTTGGATTCACGCCTTCCCAAGGTAAATATGAAATTGAGATTATATGAATTCAAAACTTCATGTGATATTAATAGTTAGGTTTTGTAATAAACATATAGTTCAAAATTAAATTAATAATACTTACTCAATGATTGAATTTTTAAGAAGTAGTGAGCATAAAAATATGGATGATTCATACATGCAGCATGTAAGTGATAAGTATGGCTGCTAGAAATTAAAACGCCCCGGTCAATGTCATTGAAGTCTTAAAGCAGCTCTGATCATTTACATCAGTGTTCTTCAAGCAATGGTCCGCAAGAGCTTATTGCCGGTCAGCAATAACTTTCATGTTCCAAAGATTTTGATTATAAAAAAGCAGCAATAGATGTCGCTCTGATCAAAAGTTGTGATTTTATTAACTTTAATAAATAAAATTCTATGTAACATTGACTTGACGTTTCAGTTGTCACTTTTTGAATTTATTATCCTAAAAAAACATGTACAGTCAGTCATCCAATTGCATCGGGTTACGTTCCGCCACCTTCGAAGTAAGTCATAAATTCAAATATATACTTTATATAGGTACCTCCAATTTTGAAATTGACAGAAACTGGAATTTTTTTTTAAATTTATACTCGAAATTACTATTTATCGAAATTATAATTTTTTGACACGGGTCCTCAAAATATTTTTCCAACTCTCACTGGTCCGCGGATGTGAAAAGGTTCAAGAACACTGATTTACATCATCATATATTTCTTCTTGCCACCCGTTATCAGAGAAAAAAGCGTTATCAATAATATGGTATTCCATATTAGTCTTTATCTATGCATCCAATTATTGTGAACGCTATCTGTGATCACAGATTACTCAATATGATACATTTACTTTAAAAATAAATTAGTACACGTCAGATCTCATGAAAAAAAGTGTTTCAATTATTTAGTTTTCCTGGTTTTGTTTTTATTTTGTATTAGTGATTTGTGCAGAAAAAATTGAATTTATTTGGTGAAATAAACAGTGTCTGGGTATAATGATTTGTACCATTTTACAGGTTTGCCAATATTGCTAAGTTTCTTTTTATGTTTAATAATACTACCAAGGGTGAAGTTATTTAGTTTTGCGCAGAATCCCAACTTTTTCCCAGGATGGTATAGGCTCTCAACCTTTTTGGACCAATGTCCATTACCGGGTTACTGTAGGTTATTTTCCCACTTATTCTAACACGGATATGCATTATGCATAATAATATGTATAATTAGATTGGTTTTTATATTGCTTTAAAAGTAAGACTGAAGTGACTTTTGTTTTTGAAGATAAAGTTTTCCTTAATTATTTCCAATAAATCACTTTCACTGGCCAATAGAAGTGGTTATAAGTCAACTCTTTACGTTGCCTTATTTTATTTGAGTTTTTAACATTTTTTCAATCTCTAAATGTTTAATGCAAAGTAATGGTAAAAAAATTACATGTACTTCCATTCTTTTCTTTTCAGCACTCTTCATTTGCGGATGAAATCTCATTTAACATTTTAAAGTTGGAAATTGTCCAATGATAGCTACAAAAAGACTTCATTTGAACTCATCAATTATTATTGTTTAAAATGGCTGTGACAAAAAGAGTATATATATTCGGGACATTTATAGCTTCAGGCATCTCTGCTGCTTTATTAATTGGAGCATTTTGCACTCAAAATTGGGTAAGCTATTGCACAATTTTTATGACCATAAAATTTTCCATGAAGAAATTTAGGTAATTGTTTGTTATGAGATATGCGTTGCGCAAACTACAATTATTATCAACATACCTTGAGCTTCAATTGTGATGATCGCTGCTTATGAAATGGATCTTTTTGTGTACTAGCAGTCGAAACCATTAACATAAATAATGACAAAAATTCTTCATTTCACATGTAGATGTTTTCTGTTGTAATATATATATATATGTGCAATAATGAACTAAAATAAGTATTTATGTCATTTATTAATTATTATTGTCTGTTGAATATAATCTGAACACTTGGTAGATAGCTTTTTTAACTAAAATTGTAATAATTTGTATACCTATACATACCAGTTACCTACCCTTAAAAATGAATTTTAGAAGAAAATGAAAACAAACATATTTGCCTGAACAATGGAAATATCTTTTCAGGTGGAAGGCGAAGCTGATGCAGGTGAACCGACAAAGAATTCAATCAACTATGGATTATTTAAAGGCACATTCATAAATAAATTCCTTAGCACACCTGTTTCCAATGAAGTTTACAGTAAGTACTATTTGATGTCGAAAATAATAATCATTTAATCTAATGTAGATTATACAATCTTAATTATTTTGGTCCAAGTCATTTTACTAATTGGCATTTACTTATTCAGTAAATTCCTTTTTTATTTTTTTGACAAAGCTTTTTGACCTTTGCCCCATTTATAAAATAACCATCAATTGAAATACCATGATTATTAAGCATTATAACAAAATAATAATTTTACCTTACAGTGACATGTCTGTTTGGAGAAAATGTGTGCGCTCTTAGCTGCAAAACAACATCAAAAGCCAGACAGAATGAGGTAAATAATATTCTTCGGAAGCATCGCCCAAATATGTGATAATTTCTGCTGTATATAGGTATTAATACACATTTTCTTTGGGCTCCAAATTTTTTAATCATTATACACTTAAAATATTAATTTGAAAGTATACAATTTATTAAAGAGCTTGGTTTTTCTTTCCAATAAAAAATACTATTTAAAATTTATTACTGAATTATAAAATATTATCTTATATGTATATAAAACCGAAACGGCGTATGTATGTATGTGGGTCTGTAATTCCCTTTTGCATTATTGTTGCAAGTTGCAATATAATAATGTTTATTATTTACGTGAAGGTATTATTTGACATTTCTTTGACAGCAAATTAGATTTTTTCCTTGAATTTGGACATTTTAATGGGCGAGAATGGGGCTGTCATCAAATTAAATAAAATTTGTGATTATATTTTAACTCTATTTTGGATGTTAGATTTTGTGATATAATTATGTCGAATGATATAACATTAAATAATTATTGGTCGCTTAGTCCGAGCGACGCCGGGTAGCAATACTAGTATCTTCATAAAAGAACAATTTTTGGGCTAATTTTATTTCTTGTTCTATCTTAGATTTCATCAATTCTTGATGGGAATATATTAGAGGCATCATGTGACTCTATAGTAAATAACATTGGACCTTGTAAGTATTCTCTGTTTTTTACATTGATGTTATAATGTGGGTTATTGATATAATAATATATAATAATAAAAAGTATATAATAATAAAAAGAAAGTCTAAAATAATGAAAGAGCAAAGATGTAACAACTAGTGTTAGTTAGTTGAAATCTAGCAAAATATGTGTAACTACATACATGAAAACATGCATAAGAGAAAAGTGTACAAAAAGTGTATTTTGAAGTACCTACTATCAAGAAGTATGGATCTTTTTAAATGTTCTTTGAATAAGAGAAATTTATTCAATCATATATTAAAATAGAGTCCTCCTTGATCAAGCCTCTTATAGTCTAGTTTCAGAATGCTAGCAAACTATAGTTTGGAGAAACGGGTTACATTGTTCTAAGCAACAATTGAGTTAAGGGTTGATGCTGCGTCTGGGGCTAGCCCAGACGTTTTGCTTTGTCAACATGCACTCCTTCTGGACTTATTTCGATTCCTTGAAATATGCTCACTCCAGAGTTTTAGGCTTCCTCATGCAAAGCGTTTTAGTAGCTAGTTAAACTACGATAAATACAAGGATGATGGACCAGGGTTCTGTTGCATAACATTTTTACATTATGATGGATGTTATTTATTTATTTTTATGATTTTCAGCAAACCAAACACAAGTTTGGTTCAACAGTGGAGTATATGTAAGCACTATGGTGTTTTTAGCTCTTTCACTACTTATGGCATTTATCTCAGCTTTTTTGGCAGTATACAACACATCGAAAAGTCCAATAGAGCCTTTGATTGGTGTATATGGTAAGAATTACATGTATTCTAAATTAAAATTGTTTTCTATATTTTTCCACTGGTTTTGCATAACTTGGGGTGACATCTGTTTTGCTTTGAAGATACCTACCATAAGACTAAAATTGACTGAAGCCCTGGATACTTTAGGTTACAATTGAGTAAAAAAAAATTAAATACAGATTTTACTACAGTATCGGTAATAATTTTGAAATTGGAATTTATAAATTTTAAATATGACTATTACTCATATAATCAGAATTGCAAGCTATGTTGCATAAATTTGAAAGACACTGAAATTTTTCTAAATCATTTTTTTGTAATTTGAATGTATTGGATTTTGGACTTTCATTCTCTTCCCTAAATTAAGGAATACTGATTTTCGAAACCTGAATAACCTGATATTTCAATTCTTCTGATCTGAATAATTGTATTCATTATCCGGTTCCTAACATGTTACCTCATTGACGACACAATTTTTAATTTTTAGGTCTCTATATTTGGAATACATGCGCTGCCGTCTGTGCATTATTAGTCTTAATAATTTGGGGAGCACATTTCTCAACAAATGTCACTAAGAACCTTTCGTTTACCCATGTTATGATTGGATCATATAGTGCAGTGACTTCTTCGCTTGGGATTTCTTATTGGTAAGAAAAAACTCAATGTTACGATAATACATAATAGGATTTTTAAGGTGTTAGATGTCAATTCTTGGTGGAAAGGAAAAAACAAAATAATAATAATGCTTACGATGAGCGAAACCGGTCTTGATCATCATAACCCGTGCAGTAGTCGATTTATGTATTTTTTAAATATTTGGTTACATAATGTCTAAATTCATCAGATATTAAAAAAGGGCTGAAGCAACAGCGTTTATCGAACTACTGATCTTGTCCTAGCACCATCCATATATCTTGACTCACTCAAAAAAGTCATATGGGTGTTCTCAGAGTTCTTATTGAAATATGTAAGATGGGATGCTCTATTTAAAGTCAACATGCGCTACATTGGGCACATGGTGAGAAAGAAATAATGAATATCATTTTAAAATAGCACAATTGGTTTTTAAGTAGTTTATGGTACTGGTCATCTTATACGCTCTCGGTAAAAGCAGGGTTTGGTATCATTTTAATAATGTATACAATTTATTGTTTGAAAATGTTATGTTAATCTAAAAATAAAAAGTAATTTATTAATTTTCTAGGCTTGTCTTCATATCGATGTGGTGCAATGTAGCTGCAAATGTATTATTGGGTGTCAGGGCATACATGGTAGAAGCTGAACGCCCTCCACCAACTATTAACATTGACAAAAATACGGATGATACTATCTTTTTGTACTAAAAATTCCCACGCGAAATTTTCAATAAACATTTAAAATCTAAAAAAATATTTTTCCTCTCAATCGGTGGAAATTGTATGCCATATCAATAGCAAAAAAATCAATAAGAATTTGTAACAGAAATATGAAATAAAAAGATTTGTTTTTTTGTAACGGTTTTATTGGTAAAACTGACAAAAAATATCATTTCATCAAATGAACATTTTGCATTTAAATAATAATAATGGCTGTAGAATATGCAATGCAGGAAACAATAAAAATGTGCAAACGAAGATAATATTTTGTTTTTCAATTTCTTAATCATGACATTCACAAAATTGTTGCGATTGTTATTTTTTATTATTAAATTATTTATAAGAATATTTATTTTTATTAACTGAAAATAGATTAGCAAAAGTTGTAACACTTATATTATACACTTACAGCCATATGGTATAAACCTAGACTTGTGCTTAAAGCCACAAGGGGTGCTCTGGGTCTAGAAGGGTTGAAATGGATAGGGGTTGAAGGCATCTAGCAGCTGAAGGAATTTGTATAGTGATACAAAAGTATTATACTGAAA
The DNA here is from genome assembly GCA_028554975.1 of Himalopsyche kuldschensis. NCBI lineage: Eukaryota > Metazoa > Arthropoda > Insecta > Trichoptera > Rhyacophilidae > Himalopsyche > Himalopsyche kuldschensis. Next base: position 1,857,383 of record JAHFWI010000067.1, on the reverse strand, counting down.
AGTAGATAATTACTTTTAAAATTTAATTGTTGAGTGATTATTTAATAGTATAAATAATTTCTTCAAGATAAGATTGAGTTTTTATACACAAATTACTGTAATTTGTAGGTATGTTAAAGAGAAACTCCATGTTCAATATTTAAATGTCAATATTATTTCTTATTTGTTCTTTCAAGCACATTCTTTAGTGCATAACTATGATTAAGTATCAGTGTAGATGTTAGATAAGGTACCATAGAAAAAAAATTATTGATGGAGATAAGAACATTTCTGACATACATTTAGGATTTTGAAGGTCTCCAAGATTTGACTTTATTTGAGTTAATATTTATTATTAGAAATAACTATTCGAATTTTAAGCAATGTCACTCTAGTATTTATTATGAAATAAATAAAAACGTCAAGTTTTTATAAATAGAATATTTTCATTTATTAAAACACAACTTATAATAATTAAATTTAATTAAAAATAAAATATGTACTAATCATCAATTACAATATACCAGCTTGCAATTTGTACACATGTGGTTATTTCTCATAAAAAAAATATTTAATTTATGAGAAAAAATATCTTAAACTTAACATTTAGCATTGAAATAAATAACAAAACAAGCGTAAATTGACAAGACATGAGGGTCAAGTGACAAATATGTTAACTATGTAAACAAGATACAGTTGAAATAGTTTGACAGATAATAGTAACAAATTAAAATTCTTCATTATCTTCAATTAGTTACTTAGCTCATTATTTATTTTAACGCACTAACGAGGACCTTACTTCCAAAATCTACCTTACATTACCATTTTTGACTTTTTCAGATTTTAAAGCCTAACTGTTCTCTATTTCAATATCTACCCAATAAATATTTGATCACTTAGAAAATATAAACCTTTCAAACTACAGCGAAAACGCATGTTAAAAAAAATATTTAGTTTCAAAACTTACTCAAATTTAAAATGATTCAGTTTCAACGTAGACCTCATATCCACACAATAAATGACATGAGAGAAAAAAAGAAAACCTGGAAATTATAGTTTTGTTATTTATGCCTTCATTAGAAAATATTGTAATTTTTTGCCAAGTTAGGTAGGTTTTGATAATAAGACGCTCTACTGAGCTTTGCTCTAACTTAATATACTAAAAGTTACTAACAAATACATATAAATATAACAATCATATTTTGTGAGGTGGTCTCTGTGAAATTATTAAATCTCAATATTGAATGCCTACACAATTGGTAAAAAAAATGAGAAATTATGACTCACACCTGAAGTAAGTGACATTTTATTCAGTAATTTTACATTGTAATGCTTATTAGATTATGATTAATGAATGATCCAAACTATATTTCGCAGTAGCTAAATTATGATCATTGTTTTAGTCATGATGTATTAACCATTTTAGGCCCAGAGCGCAAATTAATCATTTCATCTACATAGCTCTGAAGAGCCTCACATAGCCAATCTATCGGTGCAAAACTTGATGTATCACATGAAAAATGATACTATATAATTAAATTTTATAAGTTTGCACCAATAGAAAAGCTCTGTGAGGGTTTTCAACACAGTCTAAGCGTACTGATAGGTCAGCGGTCTGGAGCTAAAAATAGAGAAGGACAAACTTTAAGTAAAACAGATAAGTATAATTTTCTGATAAGATAGTTACAATTCAACTGATAAAACCAGCTATCTTGATTATTAATAATGTATGTATTTACAATGGATATTTATACTTACAAGATGATTTGCATGATTTTTTGTTTAAGGCACATTATTTTTACAATAATAAGATTCATAATTCAAATATATACTTTTTGCAATCAAATCGAATAGGCGAAATTACGATGGCTAATACAGTCAGTTAATGGAAAAAATTATGATTGTTGATGTAAAAAAAAAACGACTAAGCACAAGTTTTAATAGTTTTCAGCATTGAATTTGATTAAAAAAACGCGATTACTGATATATGTGGTATCGAAATCTATGAATATTTGTAAATTGTTGTAAGAAAACCTATTCGTTGATATTGGTATGTGGAATATGTTACAGAAATATTTTCTACCCGTAAAGATATATTTAAAATAGATTGTTGTTTATTTTGAATTTTTTTTCTCACAAATACATACTGTAACATAAACCACCATTGCTATTATCGAATTATATGGTCATATATGAGTTTTTTAGAAGCATCAGTAGACACTATGATTGATTTTGAGGAATCGGGCGAATAAATTTCAAAAATATGTACAAAGCCATAATTAAAAATTATGTGCATTAAATACAATAAAATTTTGACCAAAAATGCATATTCACATAGTAACCTATATCTAAGAGGTGTGTGTGAATTACACATCAAGTTATGCAATCATTTAAAATACTGAGTAACGTATTTTAAAATACAGAAATAAACATAACATAGGTAAATACTTAAAAACTTAAAGAGTAAAATCTTTATTATTGTGAAATAATCACATTGTAGCCTGGCCTATAAGCCACATATCTACTATAATATATGTATATGAATCTCTCCCATGTGATTGTGAGCCTTTATATCTAGTAACACAATATTTTGATGTCAGTTTGTATTGCCGAGTACTCAAATTCCGTGAGAAAATAAGGACAAATTGCAACTTAGCCATTGATATTAAAACAAAACTGACAGATAGTATCGCCAAATGTCAGCGGTATTTCACTTATAATAAGAATTAACAAAAAAGATAGATTGTCTTAAGTATTAAAATATAATAATATTTTCACTTTATTCCAATGGATATTTGCCAATCATTCGAATTCTAATGTAGGCAGCATTAGACAATGATTTGTTCATAAGCTATATACATATACATCAATGAAACATATTCAAACCTAAAATTTTAACTAACAATCATCGATGATGAGTAAGAATATTAATGTGTAAATCGAGGTTGGAAAGTAGAAACTGTATTAAATTATTTTTTCCACGTTTACAATAAAAATAATCTTTTGCAACTTTGCAAATTTTTGGATAGGCAAAGGAGAAACAGTGTTTTCAAACACCGTATATAGCCTGATGCTTAATTGAAGTGAAAAAAGGCACTTGGCATTAACCAATAAAAGCCAAGGCGTTTGAAAATTTTTAATCACAGAGATCAACTAGGTAAGTTTTATTTTGGAGATTAACTCGTGGACAAAATACATCAAAAATATCCATGCCATAAACTCAAATATTGCATTCTAAAAGTATTGATTGCTAGTGTACTGCTCTCACCATAGAGCAAAAGGCTAAAAAATTGCCCTGTGGTAGTTTTCTGAAATAAATGATTATTATTTTTTATTGTTACATTTTTGTCAAATATATAGCTACCCTTACTTTATTTTTATTATCATAAAAACAAACTGAAATCAGATAAAAAAAAAAGCAATTGTTACAAAAATGGTAATAGATGATTTTTGTACTAAAAAAAACCAACAGTTTTCGCATATATAAGGCAAAATAATCTGACATATTAATGAGACCACCATTGTGGATTGCAAAATAAATGTTTGATTGATTTTGAGCTGCACCACAGTTGTACACATGCATTTTTGGCTTTCCAACATCGATATTATTAATATTGTTTTTAAAACATTGAATGAATGATACAAAAATAAACCAGATGTCTGATCTAGTAAAAAAAAATATACACATCATAGTTTATCAAATATCTTTTATCGATACATATTTATAGCATGTATATAATCTACATAAGAATATTACAAATCAAAAAACAATGAATTTATTGTAGTATGACCAATTACTACGTATCTGCCATACTAAGAATTATAAACAGTTGAGATCTTTGATATGTTAATAATAAATAAATACTTTTTGCAAAAGTCAAACATCTGGAATATGAATAATATATTTTTAAATATATGTAAAAAGAATTATACATTGAATATATTTTTGGCACTTTCAATAATGATACCTTACCATGAAGGCCAAAGCAATGCAATATTTTTTTGTTATTTTCTAATCTTTTCTAAACAGCCACCCCAATACTTTTTTTAGTTAAAAAATGAGATTTCTGAAGATACTAATCGCACACTGCTCTTACCAAAAGACCCGCTCTATAATTATTTACATTAACATTAGTTAAATTAAATTTTCAGTATCTCTTGCCTGTTAATAACAAGCATGTATAAAATGTTTTAGTTAACAAAATCCAATAACGAAATAATGGTGCGACTGGAGCATAGTTTCGACACATTTTCAGGTTTGCCATTCCAGATATGGATGATTGAAGTTGTTATTAATTGCATTGCTGAGCAAATGTTATGTTATTGAACTATCAAATTGATTATTTATTTTCGGCTTCACATATAATATTCATGATATACTTAACCTACAATTAAACTAACAAATCCAATTTAGAAAAACAAATTTCGTAAATATTACAATGTTTTTCTACAGATAGATATTCTTGATTAGTGCAAAATGATTTGGCACAAACTCTAACTAAAGTCCCGTGTCACAAAAATTATTTTTCTGATCTGAGATGATTGAGATAATTGATTCTTCTTTCTGAAAAAATAAATCTTTCTTATTTAGCTATTCCTGTTTTTTCCTTAGCATTATTTAATACATGGCACATTTCAAAAATATTAATTTACATTTTCTTCCTTTTAAAATTTTACTAATTTATAAACTATGTTGGAAAATTAATGTCAGTTTCTTGTTGAAATTGTTATTTGTTCATTTCTCAAGAATTAAAACAGTAGAAATAAAGTTTTGTAAACTATAAAAATCATCATTTTTAAAAACACTATACTATGTGTACGAATATATTTATATGTAATTCAATGGTGGGCAAAATAGCATTTTTTGTATTATCAAATGCAAGACTTATATTCAAATTTGATAGCAAATTTTATTTCAAAGACTTTCAATTAGCTGTCTCACACAGTAATTAAGATATAATTTTTTTAGACCCATTTCCCGCCAATGGTGTAATGGTTTGTTTAGTAGCAACACTGATATCACATGAATCTTTGTACAACATATGTGAGCAGTAAAGGATTTACCTAATTGGAATGCAGGTCAGTGTTGTTGTTTAAGGTCAAATATCTCTATCAATAAGGGTTCCACATGGCTCGGGTTAACGTCTAAATACACTCCGATTACTTCCTCAGTCAATTTGTGAAGTTCCATTATTTTTTGTATCAATTTTAAGAAAGTGGATTTCGCTTCACAGCCAGGGTAAACGCTCTCCAGATAGCGCCGTAGTAAGTAGTAGTAAGAATTCTGGAATATTAAAAAAAATATTACTATTTAAAATGCTAGAATGAAACTATTTGTAAGCATTATGATGACGGATGGACTGTAAGTATCATATATAAATTTTTGTCCTCGTAATATCTCTCATAGAAAATGGAACACTGAATTAATTTTTTAAATCTTAGATGTTGGAATATCGGTTAAACAGCTCAGCAGGAAAGAGTTCAAAATATAAAGCAGCTTGGGATGGTCAGTAGAATTATTATACGAGACCTGCCAAAATATGTATTGATGAAAAAACGTTGATGAATGTTTTTTTTTATCATTTATTTATACTGCGTTTGTGAAAGAGTACTTAAATATTTGATAATGGTTAATGATATAATGATAGTGGTTATGTAATTGTGTCAATAAATATTGATAATGTAATTCAAAATGTACCATCAATTCTTGAATACAATAAATACATATTGTGAGTGAAGTTCTAATGATAATTTATGGAAATTGGACAAACAACGGAAGAAACATTAATGAAATGTGAAAATTTGAATAGCGATGCGAATTAAACAACAAACAACAGTAAATAAGTGAACAGAGAAGAGAATGAGACAATTGAATGAATAATGAGTGATTGAAAAAAAAATTGACATTTATACTGACTTGCTCTAGCTTGATTACATCCGAGTGAACGACACGTTGTCTGCTCGGTGTGAACAGAACAATTGCGCTCATGATGAGGATGATGTTTTCATCCATTCGCCACCGGGGATCAAACGTCCGAATGAATCGATCGTGCTCTTCATATATATTGCCTTTTGCGAGTTTCAACACTTCTGCCTTGATGTTGCCAAGAGCCTCCTGGGAATGTGGTACCTGAAAAAAAGGATAGTTGAAAATAGTGATGTTTTCAAGCAGGGTTGGCAAAAGTAAAATTTTAATGAGAATTTCTGCAATGAATTGTTATCCTTACTAATGATACCCTGTCGGTAAAGAATGTTAGAGGACCGAATTGAAGTACATAGTAAGATATTATTATTATAATACTAAATTAAAATGGATAATAAGCAACATTAAAATTATAGAAATGTATTGTGCTTCAAAATCTGTGTCTATTCAAAGAAATATGACAAACCAATTGTATGTATTTATTAATCCAATACTTAAACCAATTGAAAAATCATCATGCATAATTGGCAAAGTTATTTTTATTTCGATCAATAGTAAAAACATAATTCACTCACCTTCCATGTATCTCTGTCACAGTCGTAAGTCATTGTACTTCGTAATATCATCATTTCCGTACAGCCACCTTTCAATAATGCTACCTGGTCTTCTTCGCACATGTTTTTAAAAGCATTTATCTTTTTGGACATTTTTATCAGTCTGCGGATGGCCACTGCCGTCAAATTTATGATTCCCAAGAGCATTGGATCATTCTGACCTTGTGATGGCTGAAAGGTATCAGACTAAATATACACTTAATCGTGAAATTGCATTAATTTGGTGAAAGCTATGAGTACATGTGTGTCAAGGTCGGGGGTCACAAAACTGGAGCTCTTTGATAATATTGAAAGTAAAAATGAAATCAGCTGATTTTCTATATCATTTCTACATGTGTGTTCTATATTTCCAAGGTCAAATATGAGGAGTAAATTGAGAAAGATAAGCACATAACAAACACAGAATCTTAAATACAGAATATATTTTAGAAGTCAGTATATATGTATGTAGGAAAAAATATGGTCGAACCTTCATTCATCATTTTTTGATGGCCCTTCAAATAAATTGATGAATACGAGGGAAACAATGAATTCGAGAAATATAGATTGCATATATTATTATTTTAATATTTCACAGCTCGATAAATTCAATGCACTAACAAATAAAAGCGAAAAAACCCTACTTCAATTATTAAAATTTGCATCTATTATTATCCTAACATACAAAGGAAAGTGGGTAAAATTCACAAATTACTAGAAAGAGAATTTTCGATGGTTTCGGCGGTAACTTTGTGGAAGTTCATTTTAAATAAAATTTAAAATAACTTTGATTATTCCACGTATTGTGTAACTAACTGTGACACGTGTTGGACAGACAGGTAGAAACTTTAATATTAGAATTAAAGAACATATAAGATGTCTAAAGAGTAATAATTTTTCTGAGTTTGCCAATCATTTAATAGAAAATGACCATAATTTTAATCAGACTAGTAATGTAGAAATACTCCACCGATATACTCTTAATAAAAAAGATATATTATTAAATAATATTCTTAACAGGACAGGATGCTCGCCTTTATTAACATTATTCCCAATCAATAGAGTAATCACCCAACCTAACTGATTGATTGCAGCTCATTAGTTTGTAATGTTTAACGTCATTAGAAATATATTTGTTTGCTTTGTTTCGATTCTATAACCCTCTCTTGCGTCCCTTAAAAAGGAAAAATCCCAATCTAATTGATTGATTGTTTGCACCTTATTAGTATCATTATGTTATTGCATTGTTTTGATTCTATCACCCCCTTCCTTGTTTCCTTTAGAAGGAAAAAAACCCGTAATCCATTTTGTAATTTCATAATTTAAAATGTTAAAATGTTAGAATTTATCTTGCTTCATTACTTAAGCAAGCTTTGCGATAGTAAGTCTGAAGATGCCTTGTTATTTTAAATTTTATATTAGAAAGAGAATTGGTAATAATTTTGCTTGGCATACAATTTCATAAAATAACTGGACTACATTTCATAGTCATTAAAATATTAATGCAAGCGATTTTTTCAATTGGTCAAAAATTGCTGTACAAAAGTCGAAAATAATTCCAATGCACCCAGAATAAAAAAATGTATTTCTTTGAGTGCTTTAGGTGCAAAAAATTGATAAAAACTAGTAAAAATAGACGGGTTAAGCGTGATAAGAATATTCGTCACCAGTTGATTTAATTGATATCATTGTTATAAATAAATTGATTGCTGAACCTTTTTATAAAACATAAACATGCTACCACTGGAAATGGTGTACATAATACTCTACACTTCCAAGCTGAGGTTAAATCATTGACTAAGGATATTTTAGAGTAGTGTTTCTCAATCTTTCTATTCCTAACGTGTAAAGTAGATGTAAATAATATTATTTACATAGTAGGAGATATTATTCAATTTTCAAATTTAAAATAAAAAATGTGTATCAAAATATTATAACATATTATAATAATTTTTGATTTAATTTAGGACTACAACTGAAGGTACTTGATAGAATTTCAATATCAAATTTGAAGCATTTGAATTTTGTAATTTTCAATGAGTTTGGTCACAAACAACCTGGGCATCGTCATTCAGCATCTTCACGCATTCAAGTCCACATATGAACTTGAATTGATACTTAGTATTCAAGTTCATCTGTGCACTTGAAATGCCTGAAGATGCCGTAGGTCGAAACATGGGCCATTAGTGACAAAACTCAAACAAAATTTAAATGATTAAAATATTTGATTCATTGATATCATTTGTTGATTTTGCCAGATGATAAACTGGGATCTAGTTTGTGAACAAAAACACAATGTGAACCAATGCAGCTACGCATAGAAGTGATTACTGCTTGGATTTCTTGAGGTAGGTATTTTAAAATGGGTGATATAGATTTGCAAACCATAGAAAAATTCCACAGACCACCAATTGAGAAACACTGTTATGGAGTATTAAATCAGGTTAGATATAATAGGGTAGGGTGTAAATGTCTGATAATTTAATAAATATTTTATTTCTACAGAAAAAAGTAACTTATTACCTTGAATCTGCAGTCGTCGGAAATCAAATTGGTTATGTGATCATCCAGAGGTGCCAACAATGCCTTGTTAGCGACGATGAGTTCATTTAATTTGGCTCGCTCGGCATCATTCAATTCTCTACTCGAGCTGTTAATCTGTGATACTGACGTGTATGCTTCAAATTCCAACTTGATGGCTTCACACAGTATGGATTCTATTGAATTTGGTTCAATAGGTATTCTATGAATATCAAAATAATATTATGTATTGACATGTCAAGGTTCTATAATGGCAAAATATACATAAAGAAAGATCAACAAAGCTTTCGAATGAAGTCAGATATTTAGAGTCTCTGTTATCAAGGGTTCAAATCCCCAATCGTGTGTTCACGTTAATAATACAGTGGATAGTTTAAAATAGGAACAGTAATATTTTTTGAATTAAATTAATTTTGCAAAAATAGAGTTGACGTTAAAATGTATACTGGTAGCTACATAGACAGTCTATATATTATTAAACATATCACATTAGATACACTGTCTAACACACCACAAGCCTAAATTAACTAATTGAAACATATATCTTTTTTTTGAGCCATCTTTTATTGTTGATATCATCTATTTTTGGGTTCATTTTCTCTCTCTAATGTATATCTAATTATCTGCACATACTTTTTATGGAATTCCTACTAAGCAAAAGACGAGCGGTACCTTAAAATTATTGCTATATTCTACTTGTTGGCTTAATCGATCAGAAAGTGAGTTATTAAGCATCTGGGTGATGATGAATCTGTCAACAGCAGTTATATTTTGCTGTACATCTGAGATGCAAAATCTTCTTGTGTTAAACTATTTTTGTTTTGCTTTAAAAACAAATGTATCAAATGATTTTTTTTCGGGTTTTTTTCGTGTTCGGGTTCTACTGTAGGTACACAGTCAACATATATTGTAAAATTAAAACTCCACATATTAAAATTACCGAGGAACAGTATTACACTAAGTGAAACTTTTCATTATACTTTCATTACATTTTTATTATACAACTGATCAGTTGAAAATGCTCGTCATGACCGACCCTGATCCAATAAATTTTATGTTGGATATGTACTAAAAATGTGTTATTGATATTATAATGCCATTCCACCAAGTATTGACAGTGAACACCTTAAAAATGATTATACTTAAGGTTGATACTATATTACTAAAACGCTCACTGCAGCAAATATATATGTTAAGTTACAGCTTGAATATATTTTATATTCCATTAAGAATTGTAAGTTAAAAACTTAAAAGTGTTTCATGTCCAAGGAATTTGACGGACAGTTGTTTTCTTAAAATTAAATTTCAGTCTATACAGTCTATGCATATGCACTGAGTTGTGAAAGGAAATTACATATGTTAAAATACATTGGTGGACATCACGATATATAAGATGGACAAACTGCGAGGTTAAGCAACTAAGTAACATGCAGTACTTGTAGAAAATCTTCTGTTAAGATAAGCTCCATTTTAGAGCCAATATGCTCCACATTTGGAGTGGGTATGGTTTAAAAAGCAGGGTTATTCACAAGGGATCCAAAATCTATTATTACTGTTTGTAATCAGAACCATATTAGTGTAGACTTATACAAGACATGCTGCTCTCTATTTTCTCTTAAATAGATATGTAAAATTGTGATCAAGACCCATTTAAAATTTTGAGCATTCACTTGGGAAGATCACATTAATGTTTCCATTTCAACAGTAGATAAGATAAAATAGTGTGAAAGGTTCTAATTCTCTAATATGATTATGGAATACGTATGTTACCAACATATTTCAAATATTTTAGGATACGTAGAAAATTCTATAGAAGTTGTAAAATAACCTTTCAACATCCTGAAGGACGTCTCTGGCAACATCCGCTTTGTCTTGTTTTCCATTTTGCGAACTCGCAACTGTATTATCACATGACGGTTGGTTGACTTGATCATTGGTGGTAAGTGCGGCTAACAGTTTAGAAGCATCACCGCCAGGTGTAGAGGTCGTTAGCATAGACCGGAGCATAACGTTTTGTTCATCTTTGTCTAAATTATCCGTCCTTGTATTGTTCAAGTTGTCATCTTCGGGTTGATTGTGAAAACTTACATCATTTTCATTGTTAAAGGAATTTGAATTTAACATTTGATTATGAAATGACAAACCTGAATTAGACTGTAATGAGAGGGGTACAGTTTCACAATTGGATTCATATTGAATGATGTATTCGACTTGTTTCTTGTTGACATTATCAAAATGATTTGTGTCACACATGACACTGTCTAAGTGGCTATCCGATAGGTTGTTATTTTTAATGACACTGACAGCTTGGTTATTATTACCATTGATTCTGATTTCAAATTGTCCATTTTGAGACAAATTACTCACTGAATCTATGTTATGCTGATCTTCATAGCAAATGGGTGATAATTCTTTTGAAGTCTGCGTCCATGATTCATTCGAATCCTCTGTATCTTCTCGCTTTATTAGTTTCGAGCTTGAAACTTCGTCGTCTCTTAATTTGGGGTTAAGTCTCTTTTTAGCCCTATTTTCAGCAATTTTTTGTCGTTTCTGTGCTTTATCTTCGTCTGACATTATATAGTCTTTCACCATTCCTATAGAGAAGCATTTTTCTAAACGACATTTTTGACAGAATCGTCTGGTTATGACTGTTATTTCACACTGTTCCGTAAAGGGACACCTGAATTCTTTACTCACTAATGCGTTTCTTCTGAAGAAAGCTTTACAGCTTTCACAAGTAATAGCGTTAAAATTGTAGCCCAAGGCTTTATCACCACAGACCCCGCATAATTTGACAGGTAAAATACCATCAGAAGCCCTTTTTATTTGACACTTCTTATCACTGGGCTCCATTTTCAGGCTTCTTTCGGAGTCTTGCGAGTTATTTATACAATGCGGGGCCATTTCATATTATCTGAAATATCAAAGAATCATTTAGACACCAACTTATTACTACGGACAGCTAATCGTAAATGTGTAAATACAATCACACTCACCGAAAATCATTTTGACTATATGATTATAAAAGCGATATCTAGATTTGCACGCGAATGCTTACGTAATTTACCGATAACTATAATCAATTATCAGCCAAGATATCGCAAATAATAGCTGAAATAGAGGTTTAGCAGAAATGTCAGATAATATTTTTATTGATGCATTGCAGCCAACTGCAAATTCATTACATGCCTTTTCATCATTTCTTCTTGTTAAGGTGGTGAAAACGTTTGAAAGAAGCGGGAAATTGAAATTAAATAGTATTCAAAATTGACACTTTAAGGTTTAAGATAAGATACATTTTTATAAATTCTATAAATGTATTGAGAATTCCTTAAGTACGTCATTAATGGCAATAATATATTATTATAATACTCATATACTTAGGTGTTAAGAAATCATAATTTCGCATATAGTGCAAAATAACCGCTAAGTATAAGGCGGAAGTTGTACCACTAACTGAATATTGTCCTACATTTCATCGAAAACAATATCACAGCGCTAAATACATTTTATTTCGCTGATTGGGCATTGCTGTATGTATTTAAAGTAAAAATAATATCAATTTTAATTAGTTTATTTCAATAGCTCGGAATGAGAATATCAAACAATATATTTTTAAAATGTTTTGCAGTATAAAAACAGCTTTGAAAGTCATCATTGGATCGTGTATCGTTATTTTCCAATTTAATTTAGCATCAACCGAAAATGTGGGTTTTCAAGTTTCACCAAAGAAAATACTGAATGAAGTTAGTGAAAAGTTTCTCAGTTTTTCTGTGGATCCAAAGATTCTTTTGGAAATGCATGATGAATCGAAAAAGTATGTAATAATATTTTGTGTGAACATTTTTTATATTATCCAGTATTTTATTGTTCCATTTAGAAAAAATGTTGTGTTCTGCTTATAAAATCAATTTAATTTTTATTTATATATCTCATATTTCATACGAGTGTTATTTTTTTAAGTAATTTTGAAAATCGTTATGTTTTGGCAGTGATTGTTTGAATAACAATAAATGGACCTACTTTATAAATAAATTAGCAATGAATAAAGTAGATCTATCACTTTAATTGTTAATTTAAAAAAAAAAGATTTTAGGATAGATTTACAGTTAAATTTGCACTTCTGAAATATTATTTTTATGGTTCTGTCATAATTTTCTATTCAATTCAAGCATTTACATAAGGTATCTCTTTATTTCTATTTTCAGATTTGATTACATGCGCATGGGAAAGTCGCTATCGCCAGCTTATATCCGCATAGCTGGACCATCAACTTATGAAATGTCATTGGAGAACTCAGTTACAAGACTGAAATCAAATATTGATAAAAAGAATCCCACCAACCCCACTTCCCATGAGTCTCAGAAAGACAACTCTTTGACAAGTTTGCAACAGTGGAATACTTTATTGAAATGGGTGAAAACTGCTAATTTTACACCATTTATTGCATTGAACAATGCAGAGAAGATTTTCAATGGTAACTGGAATCCCAAAGAAACTATTAAAGTTTTGTCCATGGTTGATAAAATGAAATTAGGAGAATGTGTATGGCAACTTGGGAATGGTAAAGAAATAATTTTAAATACTCTAATTTAAGTAAAATTACTAGCAAACTTCTATTTAACTTGCAATATATATATACATACCTTTGCAGCAGATAATATTATTGTCGGTCCCTGTGGTCTAGTGGCAAGAGATAATTCATTTAAGGTTTTTTTCAATTGAAAAAAGAGATCTTGGGCTTGGGTGTATGTTATTTATCGTTGATTTTGTGCACAAAATAAAGATGATATAAAATATTTGTTTGATTCAAATTTTTTTTTTCTACTTTAAAAAAAAAAATCTAAAAATATTTATTAAGGAAATAGTAGCCTCAAAATTTCAATTGTAAACATATTTAGATATGCTTTTCTAAATATTTTACAAAGAAAGATGAGAATATTATAATATTGAACTGTTTGTAGAATGTGCTGGTCAAACTTCTGAAAAATATATGAATGACCTAAAAACGATGAAAGTCCTTATGGACGCATTCACTTCTCGTAAAAATGGTGATTGGAAGCTTGCTAGTGGTGATATTCACGATTGTCTTGGAGAACACCCGTCTGCTGAGCTATATTCATTTTTGATTCGCTCCAGCGATTTCCTAGATGCTGCTGTTTTGAATTCGTAAGTAGCCGGATACAGTATTTAGTTTGAGGTCATAATTTTTTACTTATACATATGTAAGTGCAAAAATATTTGACCATTTCCGCTCTCAATGTGGATAATAAGGACCCTCAATGGATCTAATGCTCAAAGGAGTCGTTCTATGGGAACTGCTTTTTACTTCTTCGCTAATCCTCTCCTTTTTTGTCTGAAGAGGGTTGGTACAATAATATCATGCTAGGATTAGACTCAAATAATCTCCTATACCATTTTAAAGATTGGATAGGTCAGAATTCACATAAATCCATGCCTTTGAGCACAAATCCTTTAAAAAATATACGAAAGTGTTTGCACTGGGAGTTTAACAAAATTATTTATAGTTTTAAATATCTATTTTTAAATATGATAGCATATTTGAACATGTTCTAGTGATATGACCGTTGACTCACTAGATATACTGGAAGAAAATGACCAACAATATATAAAATCAAAATATGCCGAGAAGAATGCTCAACTGTGGACAGCAGTTTCAAATGGTATGCTACCTAATGATGAAGAAGCAATTAATTGGCTAAACACATTAGGTGGATCAGCTGTTGATGGATATTCGGTTATCTTCAAGGAATTAACGCAAGCTGATTTCATAGAACCTTCATTGGTAAGATGTTTGTTTACCTACCTGATTTTCAATTAGATGGTAGGGTAGTGATTCTAGTTAAATATTGGATTAATTTTGTTAACACTTTAAAATGAACTAAATTATTTACAATCCCTTAGTAGATAGAACTAAGACTGGTCTATTTGTATGTTTGCATTGTTTTTAAATTTTGATAAATTAGAAAAAAAGAATCAAAGTTGTTCTACAGCAGTAGTTCTCATGTGCGGCCACCAGCAGCTTCATAGTAAACATTGATATTTAAAAAAATGTCACCAAAGACTTGAAATATTTTGTATGCATTGTATGATGTATCAATTTTTTTTTGCTAATAAAGCTGTTATTAAATGCATGGAAGAAA
Source organism: Himalopsyche kuldschensis (assembly GCA_028554975.1). NCBI lineage: Eukaryota > Metazoa > Arthropoda > Insecta > Trichoptera > Rhyacophilidae > Himalopsyche > Himalopsyche kuldschensis. The sequence continues at coordinate 1,842,183 of JAHFWI010000067.1, read as the reverse complement.
TGGAATGATCAGTGAGAAAACTATTAAATGTGATAAATACCATTAGTATATTGTCAAGTATATTTCTGTTACAGAGTTTTTATGTTTCCCTCTTACATAAGAAGCTTGTTGGAATTAAAGTACTAGAGGTTACAGAAGAAGTGCTATCTGTTGATGTATCAGTTTTTGCACACTGCACAAACTTACAGAGTATTCTTCCTGGAGCAGTCACAATATTTGCTAGTAATGCAGGAAATGAGAAATCTACTGTATCAGTTAAGATGCCAGCTAATGAAAACGGTGGAGAAATTATACAATATCTTTTACAACAGAATGATGAAGGGTAAGAAAAATTCTATCTAACAAAACATAAAATTGGTATTTTCATTTGAAAGTTAAATAGGCATAGCTCTCCAGCAGTGGTTCATTAAACCAATTTTAGATGGCTTGTCAACAATTTTTTTAGTTTAGTGAATATCATTTTTGTTTGCTGCTAAATATGTCATTTGAAAAGGAGGTGGGAGGTTTATCTAAGACTTCAATTTGAAAATCATGTAATTATATGTATTTTATTCCTTAATGCATTGGGTTGCACCAATATTTTTTTTTATCAAGGTGGCAACTCTTGCAAAAAGGTAAAGCAATTTTCGGGTTAATAACATAATATTTTCAATTTATGTAGAACTAAAATACATTGTTATTTTTCTTACCGTATAATATTTTCAATGTAAAATAATTTTCTTAAAATGGCGAAAGGTGACCTATTCCATCTTTTAAATATTTTTTTGATTTCAGGAAAATTGTTGTCAATGGAAAGGTTATGATCAACGAAGGGGATTTGCAGCCAACAATAAAAATAGTACAAAAATTGAAAAAAGAAAAGACTCTGAAATTCTCTATGCCTCCAAAATCAATCGGATTTTGGATTGTAACTATGGCTAATTTTAAAGAGTGCTCGATAAACAAAATGAAAGGTCCAAAAACTGTCATTAATAGTTTTAACCACAAGCAATTAAAAAATGAAACTGCTGCAGAAATTTCGAGAAGAAATATTTTAGATGTATCCAAGGCTTCATTGAAAAGAACCGCACGATCTGTTGAGTACCATCATGCAGATGATTCAATCCAAGAAGAACAGAATGACAGACCAATAGGTGGTTTTAATATTCACAACTCTGAAGAAAAAAAAATTGTTCCATTTAATGGTCAGGATGTTAATCAAGTTGCAAGACATGAACCAATAAGTGAAAGTGACTTTATAGACCAACACAGTATAAATACTGGTTTCAAGAATACGATCAGAAAAAATATTAAAATGTATGACTCAACCATAGTCCCTGTTGAAGAACAAACCGAAAATCCGCATTACAAAGGCTATACACAACCGGACCATTTTGTTCAAGAACTAATAAATAAGAGTGAAAATATTTTAGATGGGTATAGTATTCCCACAGAAATTAATGTTGAATACAAATTGGTTGAAGAAAATACTGTGAAATCACCTATTTTTGATGATCTATCAGATGATTCTGAAAAAAATAATATAGATATTGAGGAGCCAACTGTTGGAATACAGATACCAGTTGAAGAAGAGACAGCTAATGATGTATTTGAATCACCCAAAACATACCAAGAAATTTTACCCTGTGATAGAGATGGGAAAAATGTAACCATCATTGTTATTGAAACCACTAATTCTAGCACTGATCCGAACTTCAATGAATTGTTCGCAATCCTTGGACAAATAGCATCAATGTTAGAACTAGAAAAAGAATTTTTAGATATTGGTAGTGCAGTACTCACGCCGGATAGTGATAATCCTTTGATGAAAAGTGATAGCACGGGATCAAAAGGATTAACCATTTTAGGACGTGAGAAGACATTAGATAATGAATTGAAATATTTCAAGCCAAGTGTTACTAGAGCCAAAAGAGAAACTGATGAAGAAGCGGCAAATGATGAAGTCGATGATCAGGAAACTGAGGAAGATAAACCTGTTGACGTTGTCGGGAGTCCTTCGCATAATTTCAGATTTGAATTGCCTCCGCTACCTCAATTACCATCATTACCTCAATTGCCAAGACTTTCAAAACAACTTAGGCATGGAATACCAAGTAAAAGTATAGACAATTTAGTGGAACGAGCAGAACGGTTGATGAGAAACATAAGCCCGAATCTTTTGGACAGTTCTAGAAGTGAAAGTCGATTGAATCCTCAATTTGCGAAAATTTCTATGGATGCTCGTGCGCATGACCTTAACTTGAAAAGTCAACTAGCTAAGAATAAATTTAAAATTGAACAGCTGAGGAATAAAATACAAGCGAGGATGGCAGACCATGAATTGAAAACAAAAATGTTCCTTAACAAAAATTCGAGGCCTTCCAGGCTTTTTAAAAGAGATATCAAAGAAAATACCATAGAAAAGAACACTATTTCTGATGAAAAATGGGCCCCAACTAATAGAAATCAACGAAAATTAATAAAACCTCTTTTGGTGTTTAAGAAGAACATTAAGAATTATTTTAACAAACTGAGAAAATCTACTAATAATAAAGAATACTCCAAGGGATTGAATAAATATAACAGTATAGAAAAAGAAAATTCTGCTGCTGTGAGGACATCATTACGAATGAAAAGGTATGTAGATAATATAGTTGATAAAGAAAAAATGAGCAACGACATATTTAGCTTTGATGATTTTGAGTACGAAGATGAATTCAATAAAGATTCATTAAAGGAAAAAGAAGTAAGCCCGATCTTCAGTAGTAATAACGAACAAAGTAATAAACATTCTGACAAAGTTGATGTCTCGAAAATACTTGACAGCAATAAAATAAAAGATAAGGTAGAGAGTGAAAAAAGTGATTGTAATAAGAAGGCAAATGCCGGAATTCCGTGTGCATCAAAAAAACATACTGAGAATGCTATTCTAAAAATAAAGCCAATCTCTGAAATACAAGATGATACTGATGAAATCCCTGAAACCAAAGTGAGATGTCTTCGTTCAGACTTAGATGATGTCCAAACGGAAAAGTTCACTTGGGAAGATGTCAAAAGCAAAGTAGGATTTTCTGACGAAAGCGGATTGAACACTATGATGAGTGATGTCGCATCATTTTTTCAAACTTTACCAAAGAAGATTCAAGAGTTTTGGCAAAGACTTGGAGGCGAATAATAAGCTGCAGATGATTTCAATAAATATAATAGATTGATCGAGTAGGCATTTACTTGATAGAACTCCATTATAATACGGTAGGAAAATAACAATGTATTTTAGTTTTACATAAATTATTTTATATATTTGTTGATAGCTATTTCGGCTTACGCCTTAATATAAAATAATTTATGTAGAACTAAAATACATTGTTATTTTCCTACCGAAATATAATAGAGTAATTTTTTCAATGAAATGGGGATAAACTTTTAAGACTGACTAGTTTATTAGTTGCTTTGCCAATTTTGGTTCATAATGGAGGATAAAAAAACGCCATTTTAAGTGGTACAATATTATTTATTCATTAATTATTATTTAACAACGCGTAGATCTACCATTTTTATAAATCATTTAAACAATATATAAAAATGGCAATCTCTAATTTCTAATATCTATAAGTACTCATGTTTTATTTCAAAAATTTTACATTTCAATGAAATAATATATTACGAGTATATAAATTTAACCAGGATAAATAATTCTTAAGTTTAGCTATTGCATGCTTGCATGCAATTTTTATATTTTTTTATTGATATTAATTTTTATATAAAATAAAGAAAATACATTGAAATAAAAAAACTTTAAAATAAAACCATTTTTTGTCATTGTACTCCCGAAGATGAAACAAAAGAAAATGTTACATTTATTAGGATAATATTTCAAACCAGTTTCAACAACAATATTCGCATAATATATATTACTTACATTTGCAAAGTGAATGAACTACCAACTTCAATTTAATAACAATACAACATCAATATGGACTCTGGTCCATACGTAATTTTTGTTTCATGCTTTTGTTATGTTTAACTTTTATATCACTAGGTGTCACTAATATAGCATAAAGCTTATAAGCAATTTCTCATGTTATCTCCCTTAGATTATAGCTACAATAGAAATTCAATAAAACTAATGTTATATTATTATAAGGTTTAGCTATAAAATGTAATTAAACCTTAGTGAAACATCACTGTGAATCAAAATTAATCATAGTAATAATATGCATCAGGTGTCGTTGTCTCTATTTATTTTTTTGTTACAATTATACAAAATTTAAAGGCATGCTTGGTTGAAATAAAACATTTTTTAAGGTAGATATATTTTGAGATCGGCTTCCACAGTCGATTTTTGTAATATTTTGGGCTTATAACACAAATGGATATAAATGGATTCAGCAATTGGTTGGGTACTAACTGCGATAATTAAGGGGATGTTTTAACCTTTAAAATACCATTTTTATTAGGAAAAGCCCAATACTTTTTGATTGTGATGAGGATGTTATACCTAATATAGAGTTATAATTAACAGCTGTCTGGAAAATGAATTTCGCTAATGAAAACAGGAAGATTTTCATTAGGCCATGAGTTGGTAAGATTGCATAATTTTCTTCGGAATGTGTCCTGAATTCTGTAACTTTTTTCACTGTCTTAATAATTATAAATGGGAACAAAATGAAATGCCTATACCTAAATCATCTTTAAAGGATTAATTTCATTATTTTATGTATATTGGGTATAAAATACTACAATATGACAAAATTCACATCAAAATTAAAAGAATTAAAAATACCATTGCTTTAATTTCGAAGGATTGTTGTCATAACAAAACATAACAAGAAAGAAGGAAAAATTTTAATATGTGAAGATATTTTTTAGCGTTGCTACTGTTCACAGTGGTATTTAAACATTCAATCTTAATTTGATTTGATAAGGCTTTTCTACATTCATTTATGTATTTTTTTAATTATCACTTATCATTTGGAAACATTTGATCAAGAATCAGAAGAGTCAATTTAGTTCTATACAGGTTTATTTTGGAGACTGAGCAAATTATTTCAAAGCACCTAAGTTGTGACTTTAAGAAATTGTTTCATTTGAGATATTTGTATTAAAATTGGAAAAGGAGATAGATTATGATTATAAAGGATAAATTTATTTTGTGTTTATGTATGTATACTTTGAACACTGCAAAAAAAACAAATATAATATATCTGACATCGGAATGACATGTAAATTTGTTGGTGCTTACAACATTAGGAAGAAAACTCAATTTAAAATTAATTAAAATAATTAATTATTAATTTCATAGAAAAAAACAGTAATGAAGATTATTAAGCCTACTAGTAACAATGGGATAACACTTGTAGTTTATTTATTATAAAAAGAATAATGTCTCTACTTTATTAAGTTTACCTTGTATAAACCTCAACGTTTTCATTTGAAAGTTTTTTCAATATTAAATCCACAATTTTCTTTTACATGATTATAACAATATTTTTATCGTGTCAATGTGAAAAGTAATTTATGTTCTGCATTAAATAACATGTTTATGTTGAAAGTGCTTAAAAATTACTTTTCACATATTGATAACAAAACATTTTTATTTATTTACAAAAGTATAATCACATCCAAATAACATCAAAAGTTATGTTCATAAAAGCAACAGTGTTAAAAGAGAAACAGGAATATTGTACGGTTATGTTTCAAGATGGAAATAGTACACAGAATAAGATTTAAAAATAACTATCTTATATCTAGTAAGAGTAGTCCAATATCATTAGTTGATTATTAATGGTTAATACACATTAAATAAGTGTAATATAAGAAGAAGGTATATTATAATAACCACTTCTAAATTCAATAACCATGATTATAATAACAAGGAAAAATTGGATTTCCCTAACTATTCATGTCATGTAAAACTATAGAAATTGTAAAATGTAAGAAGAATCAACTGGTAACACTTTTCATTTTGTGGTGTTATTATTATATTGCTGAAAAATATTAAAATAATCACAATAATATCAGGCCATAAATAACAATATAAAAGAAAATACTCGAAACAGGCAATCCAACTGTTTGAATTATATTTCACCCAAATTCCAGAATATTCAAAAATAAATGATTTAGTAACTAAGATAGTATGAATTAATATTAGAAATGAATTAGTTGTTATACAATATTGTAGTCTAAGACCTTTTTATGCAATTTAAATGTAAGGCTCTGAACGTCAAATGCACTAACAATTTAAAGCTAGCACTTAATGCAACACAAATTATCTAGCACAACATCGAGAAACACATATATGTATGAATAATATATTTAAAAACTTTATAACTATAGATGCATTGATTACATAGATTTTACAGAGGGGAGACACACTTAAAAATAATTAGAGAAAACGACACTTATACCTTTTGTTGAAGCATACATAGAGCATTAATTATTTATGAAGGTATAATATATTGTGTTAATTGTTAATGAACAAAGAAACGAGAAAAATCAAATTGTCTGATAAATTTATAATGAATTGAAGAATACTGATTTAAGATCGAATTTCTTAAAGGATTTTTTTTTTGATGGTTTGTTGAATTTATTCAACTTAAGAAGAGTAACAGTAAAATAACGAAAAAACTTTAAAAAACAAGGAGTAAAACTTAATAAAATCTTACAATAGCAACTCATGTACACTCGTTTATTCTATGTAACTATTTATTGACAATTTCTAGCAATCTACAACAATAAACTTTGATAACATATACACATTTTTTTTTATTTTTCATGTTTTAATTCAACATTACAACAACGAAGATGCATAATATATATAGAAGAAGATACTTTAATATAGGTTATACACAGCGTTAAATATTCAAAATAATAAAGCAAGGGAAGCTGGTTGTAAGACATTGAATCTATACTTTTGACTAAATATTTCACAGTACATTCACAATGCGTACATTAGAGAGATAATAATATGTAATGTAAGTTTATTAGTAAGAGGATAGTTAAGAAAATGTTGTAGGTAAGTAATAATAATGTTAAGTAAAGTTAAAGTTACGTGTACACAAGAAAATACAGTGTCAATAAAAAAATATGTACGTACACAAGTATTAAATTTATAAGAAATATTATTCTGTGTAAATCTAATGATAGTTGGACATAATACACAATGATATTGACTTCAAATATAAATTTATGAGTAGCTATTTTTTTCGTATTAGGTTTAATAATTGACACAATGATACAAAATTTCTAAATGTTTAAGTATATATTAAACAGGAGTTAACATAAGAAAATTTTGACATTTTTTTTGCCATTTGATCATTGAGTAATGTTATTGTTTATTTCTAACATTTATTACAAAAGAATAAACTTTCAAATGAAGTTATTTGTAAAATTGAAAAATCTGTTTGTTTGGTATTTTTCTTAAATCAAAATCTACAGCTTATCAATATAGAATATACAGTTTGAAGAAAGTGTGAAATTGTAATTTTACTTTTATTTTATAGATGACATTCAATGCAAGAGAATGGAGTGTTTGTGAAAGAAATATTTTTGTGTATTAAATATACTTACCGAAACATTGAAAAGAAACTGAAGAATCGAGATAAATAGGGAAAATCAATATTGTGGTAGATGAGATTTATGCATCTATTTCTTATATGCTTCCGTAAAAAGAGAAAAGACTGACCACAGAGAAGGTCGTAGAGAATTGTAATTTATATTGCGATGATTTATTTTTCATCATTTAACATGCTTATATCACAGCTTTTGACGTTTTGCTTTGTTTATATAATCTTAACTATTGAAATTGAACAGGAAAAAATGTTATCTACAATATCGAAAAGACATGTATGGTTTGAAAAAATCTACACATTTAATAGCTATTGACAGATAGATATATATTATTATTTATTTGAATTAAAAATGTGGATATTAATAATGCATAATTTATAAATACTATTTATGAAAGTACCTATGCATAGTGATTATTCATATCCATACAAAATAAATACAGGTGTAAAAATATTTAATAAAAACAACATTTAAATGACAATGATGAAATTGAAAATTACAAAAAAAAATAGTATAGACCAGTGGTTCTCACGTAAAACTTGGCTGTGGCCGCATTAGGAACATCAGTTGTCCTACGAAAATGTCTGGTGGCCGCACCAAATTTTATGTCGAGTCTTTTTTGTCAAAAATACCTAAGCATGTTTGTGTTTAAGTAATTGCGAACTAACAATTCTTGATGCGCAGTACAATGCATACAAAATATTACATTTTCAGTGTATTTGGTGACAAATTAACTTGTAAAAACCCATTTTTACTAAACATCAATATTAACTATCAAGCTGTTGGTGGCCGCAGCAAAATCCTCTGGTGGCCGCACACGAGAACCACTGGTATAGACCATTTATGTAGTCTTATAGGGACTGAAACAAATATTATATTTCACATTATCCAAAGTGATCTTGAAGTGCTATTAGATAGCAGCACTATTCATCAGAATACATCTCAATACATCTCAATAAAAGTTTATTTAATAATCCAAAAATTTATTGTTTGGACTCCTTCATTTATGTGACAGCAGTTACTGAAACTGGGGAGATTTTCGAAAAAAGTTTAAATAAATTTCTTCTTTCAGTGGCTTGATTGAAGTGTTATCGGGATATATTACAAGTAGAACATTTTTTTTTAATAAAGCAAGTAGAGGTCTACAAGAATTTGATTTTAATTATTGCCATGCACTTGTTTATTCTATAAAGAAAGCAGTTTGCAATAGCACATCGACTAAGCACACAACATTGACGTGTAAGAAGAAACACAATACATAATACGATAAACAATAAAAGCAGTGTAAAGTTTATTGACAAAGCCAAAATGTTTATTCATTACAAGAAAAGGTCTCAGGAAATTTGTACATACACAAATAAAAAGATGTAAAATATATGATTATCTGCATTAAAATATGCAATAAAAATATTGAGAGTACATTGACAGGTTGACTTAAGAAGAAATATGTTTTTTAAATACCTAAATTTTGTTTAAATCTCAAATACCAATTTTATTTATTACTTTAGAGTTAAAATCATTGAGCGAAGGTAGGAATTTGGATGACATTTTTCCTATTACTTTCATTGGACTTGTTTAAAAAAAATTACCATCAATATGTAAGTCTAGAATAAAAATGTGTGATAATTTCATAATACAGAAAACAACGCAAATGAAATTGAATTATAACATACCTAAATAAAAGTTTATCAACCCATTTATTTCAAAGTAAAAAAAAATACTACACCTAAGTTTAATGCAAATGAATGCAATTATTTTATACTTTGTTTACAAAAATGACTTCTAATCAATGTGCTGCTAATTTTAACATCCACTTTTTAACAAGATATCACAAGCGTATGTAATAATTTACGTGTAATAAAATATGAATAAAAATACTTTTCAATTATGTAACAAACACAGTTTTCGTGTTTAGATGTTCAATGAAAATTTAAGCTTACTTTAACAACCATTTAGTAAGGTATTTAAAGATCACATTTTTAAGACTGAGTATTTACCAAAATATTGGGCATTCTAAGTAATTTACTTTTGTAAATGGTTTTAGTTTCAAAAACTTTAAACTAGAGTGTGCCAAGAAACGCAATAACAGGAATTGATTAATTTATAACATATGCAGACAATGGCAACATTGTATCTTTTAGATATTATAAAAGCTGGATATAACGGTTACACATATTATGAATGACCACAAAAATGATTTTTCAGAATAGTATTGATTCATTTTGATTCTTGGCATACTAAAGTAAAAAATACCTGATAGAAGATAGGTACAGAATGTTACAGCCTGCCTGATTGTTTGACCTTAACAACTGGAAGATATCGGTAGCCATTTGAATTATTTTAGAATAATAATTTATTTGTCGTTTGTTGAAGAGTTTGATTTATTGAGAGCCGTAAGGGCGACAGTGAGATAACTTGAAATAAAACTTTCAGTTGTGATACAAGACCGATGATTTATTAAATATAAACACAGAGAAGAAAGTGTATGAATAACTGAAAACTGCGACATGATTGAACAATGAGATTTTATTAACATACAGCGAAAACGTTCAAAGATTTTACCATTTCTGTAATTTACATAAATATAATAAGAATAAAACATAGACACTTAGATTTCTTAGAAATGGTTATAGTATTTATCATTTTATAACACACAATACGTTAAATCAGGAATTCTCCAAGCCTGAGAGACACAATTATTTCTTTAAATATAATACTTAACAAAAGAGTTGAAACACAGAAAAAAACAAACACAATATCTATTACGTTAGCATTAATTATATATTATTGCTTTAATTCATTGTTTTCATATAATCCATTTTACAGAAGGTATCGCAGTAAACCAGTTACGATACACTTTCCGTTGTAGTATAACTTGAAGTGTCAATACCTAATCAAATATGTATGTATAGGTTATATATTTAATAATAATATACTATAAAGTTTTCATGTGTAACAAATAGTTTTAACATTCTATAAGCTAAATTTTGACAACAAGCGCTGTTTTTTTAGTCTTCACCATTTCGTTTACCTAAATTATCTCTGCTCTTCTTTGCATCCGAGTACAAATATTAAAATTTAACATTCTGAAATTTATTAGTTTACCCCTCTCAAGGAAGAAAATGAGAAACATTTTCAAGAGATGAAAAGATAGAGAGCTTAGTGTTATTATCATACACATACCACAGAATAAAAGTATGTATCGATAAACTGACTTAATTATGTAAAGTGCCAAACAAATAATGTCATTCTAATGTTAGATCAAAAAAACATTTGATAAGGATCAAACATTCAATATTACTTCGGTTGTAGGATTTAATGAGTATGAATATTATCTGGGATCATTGGAAGTTTTGAATTTATTTGCCATTTTTGATCGATAGACTTTTATTCTATGGTATAACTTATGAAGATGTTAGGAGGCAAAATTGAAGTTCTTAAAAGAGCCACAAAATAATATTGCATTTATATCTTGTCATATTTTTTTTTGTATTCAAATGAAGCTTTTAGTATTAACTGATGACATCTGCTTTTTTATTGTAATATACATTTAGTGTTTTTACCAACTACAAAAATTATAACTGGTCTTCAAAGGAATAATGATTTATATATTCAATAGTAATAACTATTACAGAAAGCTTTCTTACTGGATTTATTGGACCGTCTACTTCCATTTTGTGAGTATTTTGTCTAATTATTGGTGTTTACGATTCAGCTAATTGAAAGCAAATTATTTTTAGATAATGCATAATAATATATTCGATAAAGATAGTATGATGTTACGAGGGGCACATTAAATATACTTATCAACACAACCGGGAATACTACCTACAATTGAACGAGCTTTTAGTACAATATGGCATATTTAATTTTAATAATAATATCAATGATAGTAATGTGTAATTTACCACATCAGGTATAGCATAGTATTCAATCAAATGCATGAATTTATCCATAATTTTTAACGTCATAAATTACTGAAAATAAAGATGTATCTATACTTAAAAAGTAAATTTGCAATATTCCTAGACTCGTCAAACAAATATGGAATCCCGGTTGTGTATTTCAGTATTTAACTAAGTATCTATTGTTGGTGTGTCTATGACAGCTGACAATGTTTCGGTGATGGCAGTTGGCAATATATTGCTGTTGCGGCAACATGGTGGCTGTTCAGTTATTTTAGCACCATATAATGAGTAGTCTTAAAAATAAATAGATCAAGAAATTTCATGGCACCAGACCTTTTCTAAAAAAAGATTGTTTACTTCAATATCCTGCATGTATTGGTTTGCATACATACTTACAGTAAGTAAAGAAAATGTTACACGACTCATTGTATGACAACTAATAGATATCAACACATAGTGCAATATCATGTTAATGGAAATTAAAACAAAATAAAAGTTTTAAATTAAACGTCATCAGTGCAAGGGTTTCCTGTTATCATCTTCGATTCCTGTCATAAAAACTTCCTAATCTATCTATTTTGCATCGTCCTTGATGTAGTTTTTGTAAAATTATTATTGGTGGTGTTGCCACATTGTCAAGTTGGAATGGGCCAATGGTGTTAACTTTTCCCCTTCAGCTTGCTTTTGGATGTCATCTGTACATAGGTTTTTCACTGCATCACGCATTTACTTTCGATTTGAGACTTTATTTCATTCACCTGCGTTTCGATCGTGTTTTTCAGCTCTGAAAATAGAGAAAAATATAATTATTACACAAAAATGAAAAAATCTCTATAGCTTATATCATACCTACGAAAAGATGAAAGTGTTAAAGTAACAGAAGTTTTTCTTTTTTTTTGTATAGGTGTGTATGACGGTTGATATTGAAAGTGGCTGAATACTCAAATTTTTTAAAATTATTAATTGAGTAAGATCTAAATTTCCTTGATCTAAAATGTTGTTGGCATTTCACCCAAAGTAAGATGAAAATTAAATGTTTACAGAGACTACAGAAAGGATCACCAATAGTTGCACTGTATATTTTTTTTCGATAGTTATTTTCTGTTCTTAAACAATAGTTCGCTTAGCAAATTATCTGGAAATGAGTGATGCTGGTAACTATTATAATTATTTAAAGGAAATTGTGAACTGACTCGTGAAATCATCCTGGTCTTCAAGTTCCGCCTCAGCTGCAAGTTCTTCAGGAGTCTTTTTCTTGCGCATTAGAGGATTGTCAGGCTCTTGGGGCATTTGCTCCACTACTTCTTCCCGTTTCTTTATGTTGTACTGTAACAAAAGAAAGGAAAACGTATAACTTAGTAATTCTAAATAAATATCATTTTCGGGACATCTTTCATGAAGTTATGGAAACATATGCGAATCGATGAGTGGGCAAAATTCAAAAAATATTCTGAGAATAATAAATAACATAATGACACCTATCGAATATTGGTAAATTATGGATATACATATATGGTCACGGGACAGAGTTTTTGTAAAGATTTATGAAAAATAAGCACATTAAATGAAATGATTGTTAGGCTTTTTTTTGAAGTGTTTCGTCTTTAATTTTTAAATTTATTTTAATAAAAGATCCTAAAGAATACTTCGCAATAAGTATGAAATCGAGTTGTTTTAATTTACAGGAGAAAAAATGCAACCACAAACTACACAAATATTATACAGATAGAGACAGTCACATAAGTTTATTATTTGTTTAAAATAAAAAGAATAATTTTATTGTAGGCTAATATTAAAAAACAACTTCTTCTTTCAGAACTCATACATAGCAGTAATATTCTTCAGATTTAAACATTTTGATTCCACATTTTATAATAATCAACAAGAACTCAAAGAGTAAAGTCAAAACATAAAATTATAAGCCAGTATGTATAAATTTTTCTCGAAAAATACTTTTAGTTAATTTTTAATTGGCCTAAAGCTATAATTATAATACGTTAACTACCTTGGAACTAAAAGTCCTGAAGATTAATGCGTGTATTGAGAGGAAGTCAAACACTGAAGCTCTGACGCACTTTGATTGAGAATAAGTAAGTAGGTTTCAGAATAGCAGCATAACGTCAATATATCAAGGATTTAAATAGAGCAAAGAGATAGGGCAAGTAAGCCGATAGAAAAATGTTTGCTAATTGTGTCCCTTAGGGAGAAACCTTCAGAACTACGTAGTGAAGAATATATTTCTTTGCTAACATTTATTTTGCTTTCTCATGAAAATCTAATACTAGAGGAAAAAATTTGGTGAACCAAGATAATTTTATAATATATATATTAAAATTATCCTTATATAAAATTATATTATAATACGAATATAATGTGTATATTTATAGCTATAGTAATGGCTACCAGTTCTAGAACCTCATTTAGAAATTCATGAAAATTATGTGAGCTGATTGACTGTGGTGACGTAGATTGACTTCACGAAATTGATGATGAGAGCAGTTTTTCGTGATTTTCTAAAAAAAAATTGAACACAGGAAATATTGTATTTCAAACCCAACGGGAATTTGATTCAATATAATGTGTTTTAACATTTAAAAATATTTAATTCATCAAAATATGTAAAAGATATTTTTTTTTATAAATTTCGGTTATACATAAGAATGACCCATGATAATATATTCACAACATAAGTTAAAAAAAAAACACGACAGCGACTCCTACTCCGGCTTCAGCATTGACCAAAAATACGACTCCTACTCCGACTCCAATATTGACCAAAACACGACTCCGACTAAAAAAAGCTTAATTTCATATTTTTTCCCTACCTTTCCTATTTCTGTATATTCAATTAGATACCAAACAACCAATCCGGCCAATAGCCAAATTTTACATATTATATGTATGTAAAAATAAAAAATTTAAATTTTCATAATTTCCGACTCCGAGTACGAAAACGCCGCGACGACTCCGACTCCACAGCACTGATATATACTCATAATGAAGCTACATCTCAAAAAAATATTTCCGGCGATAACTAGGTATTTGTGAATCAGTTATCAGGTTATCTTTTCAGGACTAAAAAAGCCGCAGTATATTCCGCAAGGGATTGTTTTTAGTATACTCTTCAGAGTAGTTCAGTAGATCAACAAAGCCAACAGCATTCTCTTTTATTTTTAAAGAGCCACTATTAAAATTGGTGCCATAAAAGTCACTTGTAATAAATTTTAGTAATTGGAGAAAAACAATGGAAACGTTCGAATGTAAATATTACCAATTTTGATCGAACGTCTCTGGGCACATTAACCTGTTTAAGTTTTTTCTAGCACTTTCAATGTTTACATTTTCGTGCTAAGAAGTGAATAACACAACTTATTATGATAATAATGATTATTATTATAATAAAGTATATTAAAAAACATATTTACAAACAATTAAATATGCCCGAATGGCAATGGAAATATTAAATTAAATACATTTAAAATTGAAATATCATCTATTTAAAATATTTCAGGTACACAGTATGGTATTCTAATGAAATTATTCGTTATTTATATTATATAGCCGACTTAATTATTTAGTCGTTTTTATGAAAACCTCTCCTATATCTGACATGGGACAATCTCTGAGCCTTCTTTGGCTTACGCGGCATGGCCGTATCAATTAATTATACTAAGACTTAGCGTAGAAAAGATCGGGATAATGACATATAATTGACCGCCATGATTTCCCAACGGGGCAAAGCGCTTTCCAGCAAGCGAGCGGTATTATTTTTCCCGTTCAGTTTTTTTGTCTTTCAGTTGTTAACATTTTTTAGCAACTGCCAATACGTAGACTATGGTCACATCGTTATGGTAAATTTAATTTTTCGCTGTAACAGTCGTGTAAAACTTTCAAGTTAAAGTTTGAGAAAAACTATTAAATAACTGAATAATTTTTTATGCGTAACGTATTATAATGAAGTTGAACCAAGCTTATTCTTTCCAAACAATACAATTTGTTGTATTGTATTGTTCTTGAACACAACAAGCATATGAAATACATTTAAAAATACTGAAAAAGTCTGCGATTAATTTCGAAAATAAACGAAACCTAACCAGAAAAAATGAATAACATGGCAAAAAATTGTCGAAAGAAATTTAATTAAATACGATCAACTGTTCATTCAGTTATAATTTAAAATAAAAAAAGCCTTAAGAAAATTATATTTATTTGGACTAAAGTTATCGTTGAAATCCCCAGTCGATATACCGATGATAAAATGGCTGCCATATTTTTTATTGCGATTATAAAAATATTAATCATTTTTTTAGACTTTCAAATAACGTTTAAGCTGAAGTTTCCCATTTTTTAATCAAGATTTAAATCACTTAGCTTTAGTAGCAAACCATAATTGAAAAAAAATTGGGAGGCAATATAAACATTCGATAACAAGTCTCTTACGCTTTTATAAAATATTTGTATAATAAATAAAAAAAAACCAACTTTAATGTTAAGTTTCTTAATATATTTTTAACTTACGACCGTAAAGTCGTAAAAAGTTGTGGAGTAGGTAAAAAAAGTTCAACTCCGACTCCGACTCCAGCATTTACCAAAACCACGACTACGACATTGACCAAAAACACGACTCCGACTCCGGCTTAAAAAAGTTGAATATCGTCACTTATTTTTGCCTAATTTTCCTATTGATGTGTATTCAATTAAATATCAACCCTACCAATCCGGCCAATAGCCAAATTTGACAAAAATAAAAAGTTCAATCTTTTTAAAATTTCCGACTCCGAGTCCGACTTCGGCCAAATCGCCGCGACGACTCCGACTCTGACTCCACAGCCCTTCTTACGACATTTCACTTTTTGGGCCTTGTATTTTTACTTTTCATCACCTCATCAAACGAAAAATTTTAACGCTGTATTAATAATTATAAGTTAATAAGTTTCCAGTTTATGTTGCACTATATTTATTAATGCTGGCATTAGTGTATCAGACAACATGAAAAAATTATGTAATAATAACCACATATTTCATATTTTTTCCCGTAGTGTAAATTTGTCAATACAATGAGACTATGAGAGAAGATAACGGTAAATTATGGATATATGGTCACGGGATAGAATTTTAGAAAAAGTTTATGAAAAATAAGCACATTAAATGAAATGAATGTAAGGCTTACGATTTTTTTTGAAATGTTTCGTCTTTAATTTTTAATTTTATAATAATGGAAGATCCTAAAGAATACTTCGCAATAAGTATGAAATCGAGTTTTTTTAATTTACAGGAGCAAAAATGCAACCACAAACTACACAAATATTATACAGATAGAGACAGTCACATTAGTTTATTATTTGTTTAAAATAGAAAAAATCTTATTATAGACTAATATTAAAAAACAAATACTTCTTTAATAACATTACTGAGGAATACAAAAATTCTCAGATCAGTATCTATTATATTTAATAGAAATATTCTCATTATTAGAGTCGAGTTGTAGTAAATACATATCATCGTGCAGCGAGGGTTAAGAACTCATACAATAATCAGTAATATTCTTCAGATTTAATCATTTTGATTCCACATTTTATAATAATCCACAAGAACTCAAAGAGTAAAGTCAAAACATAAAATTATAAGCCAGTATGTATAAATTTTTTGAGCTTAGCTCGAGAGGTTTGGGATTCTGTCCCGTGACCATATATCCATAATTTACCAAGATAACTAATAATTAAGATTTTAGTATTAGTGGAGTGAGTGGAAACAAACATATGTAGATGTGACCTGAATCGTAAAGTATTAATTCATACATGAGTCAAAGTTAAATGGCTGCTTAGAGCGAAAGCCTACTTGAAAACACTGCATTTTTTCTCATAAATGAATTTATTCTCATTACACAGAGACTGAAAGAAAACGATCCTTAGTCAGGGAAGCAATTAGAGTAAGTCGCTGCGTTGACAGGGGATTTTTTTCAAGTTAAACACAAGACAAAGTCTGATGGGAAGAAAAATAAAAAAGTTAGCTTCTTTAGCTTAAGTGAACGTAAAGTTTGCAGCGCAGGAATTAAGTTTGACGTCTCGTTGGCGGAGTCCACTGACGCTAATAGGCTTGCATGCACTTTAAATACTCTGACGACCGAAAGATATTACGTCGATTTTATATCATTCAGAGAGTAAATTATGTCATAGCAAAAAGTCAAATAAGTCAATAGAAATTATTAGTACGTATAGAATCTTCTCTTTGAAGATAATGAATTACAAACATATCTATGATACATTTTAATTTAAGATTACTCGACATCAAATCAAATCTGTTGAATTTGTACGTTTTCATGAGTTTTGTCACTTACGACCCACGGTACGCCTTTCAGTATCTTAAATGATGAACTTTAACTGAAGCGTAGTAAAACTTTAATGTATAATAAATAAAAGTATTATCATGTTTAGATGTACATGGTTATATGATCGCAAACTGTTTGAATTTTTAATGTGATCTAATGTAGATTTCATATGATGTATTTATAGAATAGTTCCACATATTATACTCATGTAAATCAACGTGCCAGTTATTTTAATAAATAGATCAACTAATACTAAAATAAATATTATGTTAATTTCATGTGTAGTTTCTGTAAACTGTGGATAGTATAATGGTAATTTTCTCCCATCTACTCTAAAGCGTTTTGTAATTTTCTAAGACAAATAATTAGTAACAACTATCTACCAGGCGAAGAGAAGGTGTTGTGAATGTTATTTCAAATTTGAAACGCATTGTTAAAGACGAACAGACTGCGGTAACCACTAGAGATACACGGGGAACTTTGAAAAGTCCCCACCAGACAGCGAGAGGATTAAATCTCACTTGCAAATCTGCGAGATCGCGTTCCAACTAACTTGTCTGATGCCCTGATATTCAGAGACAGCCGAGAACATCGAATGGCTCAGCTTTAATTAGAAATTAGACGATTGCTGTTAGTAATTCAGCAAAGAATACATATTTTTGTACGAAAACATGAACGATAAGAAATTTTATCGAATTATATATTTTTTCCCGTTTACTTTTGCAAACCAAAATGGTAAAAATAATTTGTTAAATAATTATGTCGAGGTTAAGTTTTTACTATTGCGTTGAAAATTTGGTAGAACCCAAAATAAGTAGAACAAAATTGAACGTCAAATCACTTTTAAGGTGTTCACTGTCAATACTTGGTGGAAAGGCATTATAATAATAATAACACATTTTTAGTACTTTTTCCACATAAAATTTATTAGATCAGGACCGGTTTCGCTTATGGAGAGCACAGTTGACAATGCTCGCCATAAGCCAAACCGGTCCTGATCTAATAATTTTTATGTGGAAATAGTACTAAAAATGTATTATTATTTTTATTATGAACGTCAAATAACAAAAAAAAGATGCGTAGGTATGTTATTGAGCAATAAAACTGCAGTTCGATTGTTTACGTACATAATTATTCTTTATTTCAAAAAAATATGCTCGTAAGCTTATCGTTTAAAATAATGTAATGTATGGTTGTTGTATCCCGATATTTATACCTAATCATATAAACAATTCTTTTATAGAAATATTATATTACATGATTAGACCAATGCACAATAATACAAAAATGGTACAATGGTAATAATAAAAACTATTATGTATATTGACCGTATTTCATTAACAAATATTTTGAATATGGAACAAATGTAAAGTGTTTTCATTATTGCTAAGTATATTTTTTTCATTAAATGAATTAAATAGGGATGAAAAATTTATTGATGTTTTATACTTACATATGATGACATTATAGTGACCTATTAAATTAGAAAATTGAATTATGTAGAAAAAGACCTGCCACTGTTCTCATTAATACAGGGTGCTTAGAAAATTGATTATTACTCAAGGGGTGGTTTTACACGGCGTTACGCTCAAGTTTCTGTAATGCAATTTGGTAGAGTGGTGTTGCTAAGAACATGAAAAATAGGGGCAATGAATAGTTGTTGAATTACCCGAAAGCTCACTTTTAAGGTGTTCACTGTCAATATTTGGTGGAATGGCATTATAATAAAAATAATAAAACATTTTTAGTGCTTTTTCCGCATAAAATTTATTATATCAGGACCGGTTTCGCTCATGGAGAGCACAGTTGACAATGCTCGCCATGAGCCAACCCGGTCCTGATCTAATAAATTTTATGTAGAAAAAGCACTAAACATGTTTTATTAGTTTTATTACCTGAAAGCTTTTTAAATATATGTGATTACAATCTAAAGAATTTATTAATAGCAAAAAAATGATTATGAAATAGGAAGTTTTGATAAAAACTTAAAGAAATTATAATTTATCTAATTATAAAATAATACATTGAAATTGATTCATGTTTGAAAATTTTGATGTTAATTGATATAATATGCATACATATATTATATCCTTATAAGAGTTTCCCGTTTTAAAAATAAACAATAGGGATCCTTATAGCTTTGTTTTGGACAATCCTAGTTGTATATACATATGTTTATTGTGATAAAGTTAGAGAAGTAATTCAATTGTTAAGATTCCAAAAGGATACCGAAATAAATACTCTTAATCAGGTAAAACTTCTTTAAATGAATCTGTCGCGTAAAAAAAACTCGTTTGAAATATATTTATTTATTCAAACAAAAAGCCATACATTGCAAACACAGGCCATTCAAATAAAAGTAGGGGATGAAAAAGGAAAGTTAACACAGCATCTCTCACCTGCTCGAAACGCTGAATAAGCGAAAATAAATCAAAAGTTCAGTGATGTGAAACCAAATGAGTTTGACATTGGACCAAGTACACACGTTCTTGGCTATACATTTTTATACGGATTTCAAAAGCTTGGTTCCTTGCATCGGCAGCAAAAAAGGTATATGATTTGTTAGAAAAACATTCAATCAATCTTTAAGCACTTTTATTGAATTCGATGCTCAGTTTCATTATTAAATAAGGGTTTATTTGTGTTTAATACATAAGCCATGATAATAAAGGAGTATATATTTTGATATACGGAAAAAATCCTTATTATGTTATTATGACAGTCTGTGTTTTGAAGCAGTCATTCGAAAATATTGAAGTATTCCGTTTTGATAATGTTAGCAATAGTTTCAATTCTAATAATATGTGGAATATGATCTAAGCCACAAGTAAGCTACATGTTTACATTATTTTATAATTCATTCCCCATGTGAGAGATATGATTCCAGCCATTTCAAATTATTTTTTACAAAGTTTATTGCAATCTATCATATTCATTCGATTTGGAGAACAGTTCCATTTTTTCCCACCAATATTTAGTCGTAGATACCTGATATTATAACAGTTGTTGAAAACATGTGTTATTTAACGAAATATAACGAGGGACAGGAATAGACAGCAATTAGTTGTAATTTATCAATGCCAAGTATTAATAATGTGAATCAAACGAAAGCTCCTCGTGATAAAAATCGTGTGTGTGTAGCATGAGTTTTGAGAAAAAGTCATTTCGGATAAAGCCCCTGGCGGATTTACATTTGTCATTTTTCTCGCACCAAACAACAATTCAACTTTTGCTTATTTTTACAGTTGCCAGTAGCGGTTTGTGATTTTAGTCTCGGTGCATTTCTATGCATACTTTTTTTTTAAATCGTAATTACGATACAAATGTTTATTAAGCCTTTTGCTTTCATAAGATCTACGTTTATTTTGAAGCTAGAAAAGAATATTCAATTCATTCAAAAAATAAATATTTGTGATTTATTTTTCAAGTAAAATAAGATTAATCAAACTTGAAGACTATTTACACCAGGCATGGGCAACCTTTCCTAGGTCTGGGGCCAAATTGTCATTCCGTCTGCGAGTCAAGGGCCAGACCAAATTACTTAACATAAGTAATATTTAATTCAATAAAACACGTTGCTACATAATATATATTTTTTAATTATATAATGAACTACATAATATTAATATTACTGATTACAAAATTTAATGTGGCTGAGTGTGGGAGTAAGATTGGCCTTGCACTTGAATTACAAGACTATCAATATTGGCGATGATATTGCTTAAGGATAATCGCCTAGAATTTTCGAGATTTTCATCTGTTTTCATCCTCTTTCGAATTTTTGATTTAGTGTGCTTCATCCTCGGAAAAAACTGATCACACGTACATATATGTGCTGCCAAAAATACAAATGATTTTTCTTGCAAATCCGTGTAAATTTGTATTTTTTTCTTCCACCAAATATAATTTATAAAAATCCATCAAAGTAATGTTGTTAAATTGTGGTTTTAGCAATAAATCCCCCTGAAGCTCAATAAGTTCCATCTGCCTGCAAATGCACATTTTTTTACGGTTTGTTTGAACTGGCAGGGATCGCTTAACAACCGATTGGGATGACCCTCACATACATAGTCACCGGGCGTGAAATCCATGTGCCACGATTCTAATTCGGATATTTCGCATCGAATATGTTAAATTATCAGTCGCCTAAGCTCACTATCGAAAACTATAGTAGTTTTGAAGCGATTTTGTAAAACCATACTCCTTATATGAGGATCATCCCGGTCGGTTTGTTTAGCGCTCCCTGCCGGTTCAAACAATCCCCTCCAGAGCACCAGTTTCAAGAAATATTTTGAAAAATTCCACAGCCTACTCTACGTGATTTTTTCTATTTGGTTAGTTTTTCCCCGAAAACTGCTTCAATTTGGGCTTTAATCGCGATTACATTTTTTGCAGTTTTCCATAATTTTGTCAGATGCTTACGCGCCTAGGTCTGGCTCAGTACTGCTGAAACCTTCAAATCTCGCATGCTCTTTAAAATATGGCTATTAGTTTACTTTACAATCGGAAAGGAAAAAATTGGAAATCGGTAAAGATTTCGAGGAAATTTTCGCAAATGAATATAATTGTGAAGGATGCGTGGATTTATATTGCCACGACTGAACATATATGTGTTGTTTGTATGAGCTGATAGACTAGGGAAATGGTTTTAAAAAAAAATTAATTCCTCCCTGGAACTATTATTTATTTCTCAATTACTTTGCCCAGATGTACAAGGGCCGGATAAATGTATGATTTACACAAATGATACAACAAAATTATAATACACACATAATATCATTAAAATTTAAATTTCATATTCACTATGTCAATCAATGAATCAAGAACCTTCTGAGAGAACAAGACGGACATAGGCTTTATAGGCCGGTATAATTATTAAATAAAATATTTACATTGGTTCATATTTGTCATAAATAGAGATAACGTTCGTGATATTTATCAATAAAAAAATTACGAGCGAAGAAGCTGCAATATTACCGTACACACAAGTCGAACCAAGTCATATTTTTCTGTATCTATGGTTGTATTTATCATTAAAACATAGTTGTTTATGTTTGAACTTTAAAGAAAACAGAATAAAAAAATTCTAAAATGTCTGCAAACTCTTTCTTTCGGTCTACTGATTAGTCCGCCAATGGTTTGAAAGTTGGCAGAAAATGGCGTTATAAATCAAAAAAAGTTTTAGCAAAAAGACATCGCAAAATGTGAGCTTTAAAATCGTTATTGATGTCTTTTTAAAAGAGCATTAAACAAAAACAAATTCTTATCATCAGATATAATATTTTTCTTGCGTTAAATTTGAAACTTATCCGCTTAAAAAATGTACAATAAGATGACTGTACATAATCGTCATAATCAGCAAACTGTTTAAAATTATATGAGATTGATCAATATATACGAGATGTTTTTAATAAGGGTATAAAAATTAAAATAATATTATGAAATTTTTATAACCTTAACATGGCTAACATGACTGGCCATTCATAAAAAGGGCGAGGCCTGCAGTAACCAATATATATACAATTTAAAATAACTTTGATTATTTGAAAATTATTTTTGATTTTATATTAAAACGAACTTCCACAAAGTTACCGCCGAATTCATCGAAAGAATTATCCAATATATGTCTATAGCTATAAAGAAGAAATTATGAAATGTTTTATTACTGGGTATAATATTTATTTCAAAAGCTATCCTCCATTAGGAACTAGTACATTTTATTATTATTTTTGATTTTTTTTACTTTTAAGACACATGGCAGCCGCCCGTCACTTTGGTTTGGCTAGATTATAATTAGTGGCGTAACTAACATTTCAAACCCCAAAATTGCCCCAGTTCACTGTAAAAACTTCCTCAATTTTATTTTATTTTTATATATCACTCTAGATAAGCTAATTTACTTCAATATTATGTTAAAATAATGTTCATCAGATAAAAAGAAATCAGACGAAAGAAGAATATTAAATACGTTGATATTATTGACGAATATTAAAACAACTTAAGTAGATTCAGATTGTTGAGCTGATCTATTAATTTATGATTTTTAAGCAAAAATACTGAGCGAAGATCATTAACATAAAGAACAAGTATAATTATGGATAAAAGATGGTTAGCCACAAAAACTAAAAAGAAATAGCAATTAGTTTGTGTTGTAAAGTTCTGTTAAGTAGAATGAAATGGAAATACAGTTCAGTGTTATTACCATCGCTGTAAAAGTTCTTAAAACAATTTCCATATACTTCCATACAGTTTCTGACACTAGAAAATATTTATATTATTATGTTAATTGAAACTTTAACGAAAATTTAACTACTTTTTATTCATTAACGTACATATACGTTATAATGACGATAAAATATGAGCATAGCATAGTAGCGGAAAAGGTTGATATGTGTACAACGGAATTAATACTTTTTTATAGATAAATTATACAATATACCTACAGCATTATATAAATTTATGTTATTTCTTAAAATAAAAAAGAAAACATGTTAACGACAAACTTGTTGGCAAAAAACACTTTTTGTCGTATGTTATGAGAAAAAAATCAAGATTTTCTTACGAAATCGGAATAATTTTCAATTTTTTTACTGTGGACCCTAATTAACCAAGCCAACCCACAATCTTACCATTAAAATGAAATAGACTAAACTATTTTACCCAATTATGAAACGCGAAGAAAAAAAACGTTTTATCATAAAATTTTATCGTCCAAGATGCCCGTGAGACATTATTGGTTAGATTTTTTTAATGAAAATCAAGTGCTTGAAAAACGTCGTTATTGTGATATTACGTAAGTCAAATATGAAATAAAAACTTTTGTGAAGAAGAAACATCATTTAATATTATTAATGTTAAGATTAAGGTTCAAGGATGCTTCCAACTTTTTTCCGCTTTCAAATTGGCTAGCAAGCTTATGTTGCTTTGTTACAGAAATTATTTATACTTATTTTTAACAACAAGTTGTTGTGTATTCGTGAGATAAAGCATAAAAAACTGAAGTAATACTTCTTCGCTGACTGATAATTTATATGGAGCTAAAATTCTATAGAATATAAGTAAACTTAAATCAGTTAATTTTTAAAAAAACTTGACATTATAATTCTTAAACGAACACAACACTTTTAGACAACTACCTTAGCGTGGAAACAAACGGGTCTTCTTTTCATTTATGTGAGGGATGAAAACACAAAATAAAACTTTTATTTTAGCTGTCACTTTACTCATTCCATCAAAATATTATGAGTGTTTACAGTCAGTTATCAGTACAAAAAAACCTTTCCCCACAGTTTTTCACATCTGGATCTAAAGAACCGTAAAATCGTGCAATGCCATGGAAAAATACGTGGAAATTTTATAAAAGGAATAAAGTTTTACGTTGGGCAATATTTGGTACATTCATAAATAGTTTCACATAAAAATGAAAAGAATATAAATAAAGGCTTGAGTATATTCTGTATATTAGAAAATATAATAATTAAATCTCTGTAAATCAATATTCGCTGATGAAATTGAGTTTTAACGACATTTACATTAAACAATTATCTAATTTCACTTATTGGACCATACAGTTTGATTGCTTTAAATTCTTTTATTTTATGACAAACTGTTTATTGATTAATTTGTCTACTTTTGATTTCTCAAAAGCATAAAAATCATCATAGCACCCAAAAATCAATAAAAATAAACACAAATATATATTTTTTCATTTATATTATGAATTTAAGCGGTTCCGCAAAAGATTAATTGTTCGATACAAATCATCAAAAACTATGCACGCGTGGATATCATTATCCTGAATAAATACAATACAAATTGACATGCGAGCCTTGTCAATTGAGTAGAATATTTATATTTAATAATGTTTCATTCGGGTTGCCGAAGATATAAGCAAAAAATATAACTTATGAATGATTATTTTGACAAGAAGATTGCCATTCCACCAACGATTGGCAGTGATACAAGTGAAAGATTGTTTTTACTAAGCGTGGTGCAAAAGTATAATATTAAAATTGATACTTTCGTACTCAAACTCTTTTTCCAAATAATGTTGTTATTTTCAGATATGAAGCACCATCTTTTTAATATGTCTCTTATGTTTATCATTTAATTACATACATCAAAATATTTACCCGAAAAAACAATTGGATTTTGTGGTTTTGCGGTACTTACTTACGCTCTCCTCAATAGTAGGAGTTACAGTCGATTTGCAACCTTTGCCATATAGACGAAAGATATTGTAACGTAAAATCCATTTATATTGTAAAACATGATTGTTATTGCTTTTTGATGTCGACGATGGAAGGAGTGTTCACTTTCAAATCGATCAGTCGCCATGCTGTCCGTTGAAACACCTGAGTGGCGTCAATCTGACTCCGTTAGGGAGTCGCTTTTATTCACGGACTCCCTACTAGAGTCAATTTGACCCCGATCAGGAAGACGATGATCTCTGCACCCATAAACTGCATTCGCCGGCTTCTCTTCGTAACACAAAATGATTTACGCTGAAAAATAATTATATTGCATTTGTAAAATATTAACTAAGTGCTATGAAACATTTGTTCAGTTATATTTTTAAGTTTCGGCGTGTAAATAGTTTTCAGTTTTAACGATATAAATTTCACCCATTGATCCAACGCATAGTTTATAACCGTACCTTCACATATCTTATTATCTTCGCTGTTAGTTTTTCAGAAAATAACTATTCATTTAAGCCACTACTGTAAGTTTATATAAACAATCTATTACTTTGCGTTTAAATACGAAACCTTGATTTTAAGATGAATTCAAAAATGAAAAAAAAAATGAGCACAGCTTAAAGCATATTTTTAAATATAAAGAGTTTGTTATTAAAGCAACTAAACGAATAGTTATTTATTCACAAATTTATCTTTTTTGTAACCATTTCGAATAAAGTTTCTGAAATATTTCATTCACAAAATTTTAATATCGATAGTACTAATAAGTTCTTTGATATCTTTCGGCTTTCCAAAATGCCTTAGGTAATAGCTTTTAAAAGCCCTAACGAAGTTTAAGTTTGTACTAAGCCAGGCATTGATGAACATGATAGTTCACAAAATTTTCCACCTTCCGCCGTATTAATAATAAACTAGGGCTAGATAAACTTGTCGCTGCGAGCTTTTTAATTTCGTTCGTTAAATTGTGAAAATTGATAGCGAGATTGGCAAGTAATTGAAAGGCAAGCTTCTAGGCGAAGAGATATAGCTACTTATACTAAAAGTAAATGTGTACAGGATGTTCAGCATGAACCTACCCATCTAAAATAAAATTAGTAAGATGAAAATATTCAATTGATATAATACTGTATTGAAATTTCTGTTTTTACTGTTATTTACTGATTGATAAGTAGAATACAAATTTACAGTAGTTACTTATCTTTACTAACGACGTTATGAAATTAGAAAAAAATATTATTACTAAAACATCTGTCAAATTAATTGCTTAACCTTCGAGTGCAAGTTATGTTTTAAAATGATGACTATTTTAACGTTATCTAATAATGTTACTTACAAAACGTGCTAGTCCTCCGCCAATTTACATTACCATCACTTACTTACTTTCGTTTATTACAAATTTTTCCGGAAGTTTAGTAATGCACAGTAAATCACTCAAAGAACTTTCTCTAAGATATCTCAGTAATTAAAGAAGTGAAAAACTGCACTTTATTCTTAGATTTAGATTAGATTTTTTTCGGTTACTATTTATTAATGAAATGAAAGATATTTTAAGCAAAAAAACTTCATACGTTTTCATAGGATTTGTGTCTTTGCCGGAATGCTGTGGAGTATGACACAAAATAAAGCAATGGTGTCGATTATTAAGTCTGTAGCAGGAAACTTTAATGGGAGATGTTCAAGTAAATGTGTTAGCAGCCTTCTTGCCTCGCGCACTTAATGCAATTATTGTATACGCCGTTGTAGCGATATTAATTAGAGAGAGCTACTACAAAATACAAGGCAGCTGTCTTTCAGACGTTGGTACATCGTGAAAGATACTAGACGGATACTACATATACTATACTGGTCGATCGCCAGCGTGTTAGATAATCGTGAACATATATTGCCTCATACGTATAAAATTATACAAAATAATACAACAAAAGCATTTATTTATAAAACATTTAATTATCACCCTAAGTATAAATGTGTTTTAATTGGTTTTGTGTTACTTAATAGCACAATTCAGTCCAGCACTGACTCAAAGTAAGTTATATATCGTTTAATATTGAAAAGCCGTAGTGACTGCATACTTCATGCATCGTTAACCTTTGTATTACTTGGCTTCACCATGACTCACATTGAATTTTCAGCGACGTCATCAATTTATCTCAGTCACAGAACGCTTTATAATTATAGTTATTTTGAATTTGAATGTATGTATTTGTTGTATTACACAACTGGAATATACATAAGATAGAAGAATCAAATAAGACTAATTATATATACATATATTGGTAGTATTAAAAAGGGCTCGATTTATCTTACAAGTATAACAAACACAAAAAAGGAGAAATGTTTTTCCGAATGATATACTTTTATAAATATTTAATATACTAAACAAACAACTCACTGAATGATCAATTTTAATTGAAAAATATTTATGAGGAGAAAATTCCATGATTTTTTAAAATACTTAAAGCATTCACTTATTTACAAAAACTTTAAAAATAGCATAAAAATATTTTTTATAAGAGGTAAATACTACAATTGAATAGGTAGTATGTTATAATCAACATTACGTATCTATCGTAATGTAAATAGCAATAATGAATGTCGAAAAAATATTTTTAATTACGATTATTTTTCTAAAATAAATAAAATCATTTGTACTGTACATATATCATGTTAGTGATATATTAAAGCTGTGTTAATACTGAAGCATTGTTTTCTGTGTGGTATAGTAAATTTTATTTCCCAAAATGATGGGCCCCAAAACGATTAAGGTTCACAATAATCATAACAATAAGATCTATCATAACCCCAAATACGGGGGTCATAGTATTATCTTTTGTATTACAATAATTATATATATGTTTATACACGAGTTATTTTCAAATGAAAATGTAAATACCATATTATAATGACGATTCAAAACAAAAGTAAAGTATTTTCGATGGTTTCGGCGGTAACTTTGTGGAAGTTCATTTTGATATAAAATTTTAAATAACTTTGATTATTCCACGTATTGTGTAACTAACTGTGACACGTGTTTCGACTCTTTTAGAAGCATCTTCAGACTTACTATCGCAAAGTTTGCTTAAGTAATGAAGCAAGATAAATTCTAACATTTTAACATTTTAAATTATGAAATTACAAAATGGATTACGGGTTTTTTTCCTTCTAAAGGAAACAAGGAAGGGGGTGATAGAATCAAAACAATGCAATAACATAATGATACTAATAAGGTGCAATCAATTAGATTGGGATTTTTCCTTTTTAAGGGACGCAAGAGAGGGTTATAGAATCGAAACAAAGCAAACAAATATATTTCTAATGACGTTAAACATTACAAACTAATAAACTATAACCTAGTGAGCTGCAATCAATCAGTTAGGTTGGGTGATTACTCTATTGATGGGGAATAATGTTAAGCGAGCATCCTGTCTGAGTTTGCCAATCATTTAATAGAAAATGACCATAATTTTAATCAGACTAGTAATGTAGAAATACTCCACCGAGTAAATAAAAAAGGTTTAAAGATGAATAGTCTAGAATTTTTAGAAATAAATAAAACTCTTAATAAAAAAGATATATTATTAAATAATATTCTTAACAGGACAAGTTCTAAAGAGTTAAGTGATTCATTTTAAATATTGTGAAATACTAAAACCAAAATTCCTTTAAGTAAACTTCACATTAAATCGCCACATCAACTTTTATCATCGAAATTGGATTGCTGTCTAGACTTGGAGAATAGGTCCAATCTACTGAAAGCAGTGGAGAAGTGGATATATATTATATAATCAACACTATTGTGAAATAAAAAAATAATGTAGTGAATATAATATTTTATAAATCATCTCGACCAGATGTTTTGATGCAGTTATATTTTAAATTAAATTCTGCGATAAAAAGTAGGTTTCGTGGTAAGTGGTTGAAGTTTCTCTTAGATTGCATTTGATGTAGTAAGGGTCAATGGCGAGGGTGGGAAAATTTTCCCGCAGGCACACTGCTCGGGTTCGCACCCAGGGGGCGTTAAATGCGAAAACAATGTTTTTATTTTTACCAACACTCGTCTACGAATCGAATGGAATGAGAAAACAAGAAAGCTGCATTGAATACCGACTTTTAAGAGATAGAATTTTCAACGAAAGACGAGTGTATGTTTTAATGCAGTACATAAATCTTAACGGTGTCGATTTAAGTATAATATAATATATTGCTTACATTGCTCGTAATACAATGTATAATACAAGCCTGCAATAAGACGAAGAAAACTACATCTCATCGCTGGTTTATAAAATATAATAATTCTAGTTTGACTCTGAAAATATACGCTTATAATCTTTAAAAACTAAAGGTTGCAACCAGTTGTCGTATAAAGATATTCTATTGAGATACTTAATAAAAAGTGCATATTATGATTATGATCCACACAAACTTTATTATTTTCACGCTGGTCGTTTAGTCATGTTTAATAAACCTACAAAAAAGAAACTATCATAAAATAGTAATAATATTAATGCCTCCTTTCAATCGTAAGTGCCACCTGTCAAAAAAATCCCAACGGTCTATCTCTGTCTGGACATCGTGCATAGCGCATATATAATGTGTTGAACTGTGCATTACTCACAGACAAAATGATATTAGTAGCTCTTTTAAGTAATATATTTGGGTGTCCAAGTTGGTTGTCTCACCATTTCTCTTTATGTGTATGCAGCCATTGTTCACAGACGCCTTTCATAAAGCTATGCGATCAGGAAAAGAAACTTGCTGCACAATACTGATCTTTTAACCATACACTGTGGATGCTTTAAGAAAAGAAACATATAAAGAAAACTCTTAATAAAATACGTCTTATGAAGATTTCACGTGGACTTATAATATTTCTGACAGAATCGTGTTTTGCTTTTTAAGTCGTAGACCAATCAAAAATATGTAAAATGATAAATGGCAGATACGCGAGTTACAAAAAGGAGTTTAGACTCGATTTAAGCATTGGTTTTTTGAATTATCTATATATATTTTGCCTGACAATTTAATTTATATGGGTAAGGCGACGCATGGATTATATGTTTTTGCGCAGCCAATGGGTGCAATGTCAATTCAGGATTAAAGTAATTTCAGCATTGGTCATAGATATTTTGGTCGGGTTAGTAGGTTATGTTTTTGTTATAGCTGAAAACGCTGCGGTTCGCTGTATCTTTTTGCCCCTCACAAAGCTCAATTTCAGATTGCAATTTCATTCTATTCGGGTTCACTTTTGCGGCTTGCGGGCTCCCGGGCGTATATTGCTCAAATCCGGCGTGAAAACCTTTCTGCTCGCAGTGCAGTGCCAAAGTACCAAATATATATATACAAGTGTATATTTTTAAATATTGCCCAACCTAAAATGTTAAATTAAATCATTTGAATATTGTATTTTTCCATGAGTTTTATCGCGATCGATTCTGGTTTCGCCATTCGGCATCTTCAGGCATTTCAAGTGCATGAATGAAAATTAACTTTTGCGCAGTGAATAGTTATTTACGGCCGCCTTCCATGAAGCTATGCGATCAATAAAAGAAATGATTTAACTGTCAGAGAACGATAAGGATAAGGAGAAAGTGATAAGGAGTTTTTTTTAAATATATAAACAATAAAAAATATTTACTACACGTCAGTTAAAGTTAATTCGTGCACTTGAAATGCACGAAGACGTCAAAAGGTGAAAACCCAAACCGTTCAAAATTCAAATGATTCAAATTAATTTAATTATTAAAATGTCAAGATTGTATTATAATAACCAACATCTTAAGGGGGTCCCCCCGTGTGATATTTTGAAACAATCTTTTTTTGTTTTGCATTGAATGATTCTTAAACACTTCTAAAACATGCTGGTAAAGTTATTTTACAATATTTGAAGTCGTTGGAAAGTTATTGGAATTAGACTACACTTGTTTCGAGGCGGGACATTTGCCACATTTTGATGCTTCGGCTTGTTACATGAGAACTTTCAATACACATGTAATTTCAATTCATGAAACAAAACAAAATTTAGGCAAGGGCAAAGCAAGCAGCTTCAAAATTCTCAAAACAGGAAGAAAAAAGAATTATATATGGACCAGGCATAGCAGATTAATGAAGAGTAAAGATTTCATAGTTTAAATCGTATTTGAACTTTCAAACGCGTTTTTCTTAAAACTGTGTTTTTCTAATTGGCCTCCACGATATCTCAAGAACGGGTAAACCGATTGCTTTGAAATTTTAATGGCAGATTAAAAAAATATTTTTCCATCGTTTGAACTAGGATAGTGAAAAAATTCTCAGCCGTTTTGTTTTTACGTAACCAAATAGTCGAAAAAAATCATGAAATTTGAACTTTTTTTTTCAAAAAATTGACCATTATTCAATTTTCCACATATTCAAAAGATCCTAGTTCAAACGATTTTTACAGTTTTATAAATTAAAACGCCGTTAGATTTTTTTAATTTCCAATAAGCCAATCAGCCGGTCGGATGGAGGCCGTTTACCACCCTTTTTTCGACATGGGTGCGTTTGGAGTGGTGCACCACACATTGTGATGAAGATTTTAGTCTGAAAATATTTTGACGTACTGTTAAAATGTCAATAAACATATAGTAAAATTTCAAACTTCTACGTTAATAAGGTTCGTCAAAAAAAAATCCCATAAAAAGCTCAAATAACTGACCATCACAAGGGGGGACCCCCTTAACCGAAGAGCGTTAAGATGTAACAAATCTGTATCGAGCTTTTTATAAGAAACATTGGTTTCTATTTTGTGTGTATAAGTTTTTCATTTTTAGAGAAGAAAATTATATATGAAAAGACTGCCAGAGAGTGTCATTTAAATTGCATTGATAGTATGTGAGGGTAAAATACTACCAACCCTCGTTGCTTTGAAATGCTCTGTGATATATTCAGCCTCCGCAACTGGCGTTCCGGGTCTCTTATCAACCACGGATCATCATGTGAAGCAAGTTTATCCCCATGTAATTCACCCTATGAAAATCTCATTCAATATAATGCACGAGCGACGGAATATGAAAGTATGATATTTTTTGATTCCCTGGCGAGGTAGATTTTAGAATAAATTTTCTGTTTTTGAAACATTATATTATGGCTTACATAATTAAGTAAATCAAAAATAATAGTCACTGTTTCAATAAATTCAATTTAAAAACCTTAATGAATGAATAATGAATACGAAAAAATATTACACTTTTAAATCTGTAATTTTTATATGGCTTTCGTATTTTGTATTATTTTACAGAGTTTAAATTTCAGTAAATTTATGTCTCTAAAAAATATTTTGTGCCATTACTGCAAAAAGACTTTTTTAACATACCATTACCATACATCGAGTTAGTATATCATAATATACTAACATAAATTATAGCACACTTTAAAAAATAGCACGAAAAAACATACTTTCTTGCATAATTAGCATATGAATTATGTTAAACATTATATTTCAAGCTTTTTCTGTTTGATATTGTTGGTAATGTAATCTACTCACAAAAAAAACAACGTTCTGAAAAATACCTAAACGAATGAATTCCTCTGTAACACAAAATATTAAATATCATCGTAGTTTTTTTATTATAATTATTTTTAGTCCATGTCTGCTCTCAATGTGGAGCATATGGCCACCTAATGTATCGTATTTTTTCTTCGAGAATTGGTTGTTACTTAGTCGTTAAACCTCTATTTAGTTCGGTGCGAGTAAGGATAGAAATGATAAGGCAAGGGCAGGACCAGTAGTCTGCTAGTCGACCTTGAATGTCCAAATTCAAGGAAAAAATCTAATTTGCTGTCAAAGAAATTTCAAATAATACCTTCACGTAAATAATAAACATTATTATATTAATAAAAGCCTAAATTTAATGAAAGCTTCGCTGCATACGTTTTTGATCTCAAGTCGTTCATTTTTAATATTCTCCAAACCTCTGAAAAGTCGGTTATAAAAATCGAATCCGTAATTTACTACACATATGAAATCAAACCTCGTATTCATAGCTTTATTTCGATTGCAGTTGTAAGCAAAAAATTATTACTTATTACGACATTGATATTGGAATCGGAAGAAGAGGTGTAAAATAAATTTTATGCTTATACTTTCGATAGATTCGGCGGTATCTTTGTGGATTTTTCAATATCAAGTTCATATCAATATAAAATTAAAAATAACTTTGATTATTTCACGTATTGTTTTACTAATTGTGACACGTGTTTCGCCTTTCAAAGTTTGCTTAAGTAATAAAGCAAGATTGATTCTAATATTTTATACGTAAGCAAACTTTGCGATAGTTAGTCCGAAGATGCTTCTGAAAGAGTCGAATTAGTAAGAATATTAGTCGAATACTGAATTGTTATATATGACTACTAGTATTGCTACCCGGCGTCGCTCGGACTAAGCGACCAATAATTATTTAATTTTTTATCATTCGACATAATTATATCACAAAATCTATCATCCAAAATAGAGTTAAAATAAAATCACAAACTTTATTTAATTTGATGACAGCCCCCATTCTCGCCCATTAAAATGTCCAAATTCAAGGAAAAAATCTAATTTGCTGTCAAAGAAATGTCAAATAATACCTTCACGTAAATAATAAACATTATTATATTAATAAAAGCCGGGAAAAGTTCAGTAGAAGACTAATTTATTACATTTTGACTAAATTTCTTCGCCGATAAAAGTTCAAACATATTTTCTTTCATATTCGTTTTTATAGCAACTTAATGACCAACAAGATAAAAAGGAATTACAGACCCACAGACATACATACGCCGTTTCGGTTTTATATATAAGATTATAATTTCTTATAAGAAGAAATGAATCGAGTTATATTATATTATAATTTTCTGCTTCACATAATCCTATGCACTGAGCGTCGAGAGAACGATTGGGTAAAAACAGTATTCTCCTACCCTCATTTTTATATCCCGTCATTCTATAAAAAGAAAAGTTTCGCGGCATAAGATAAATAATGTAAAAATACTGTTCAAATAGTAGATATTCATTAAAGGAGTGGAGCAATCAACGTTTCTAGCAAAATTGATATTATTCACGACGGAGACTTTGCGCAAATTCATTTGTAATGGGAAATTAAAATCGATAATATTGTTATTCAGATGGCTGTGTTGCCAGGTTTGTGTTTTGCCTCTTTGATAAGTATTAAAATGCTTTTATAAAGATTGTCATTGATTGGGATTAGAAAAAAAAATCCGCTCATAAATTTCTAAGAAATTGGGCATAATGTATCTTCTGAACAAATACAAATGACGTAAAATTAAAATCACAGATAGATTTTCAAAACGTAAGCAGTGAAAACCTACACACACGCAATGAAAACCACTGCACCCGATCCGTGGTGTAGTGGTCAACGTCGTTGACATCCACGACGGACCACCCGGGTTCGATTCCCAGTATGAGCAGATTTTTTAAGTTGAACGATTCTGTTCGAAGGCAATGAGTGTTTGGGTTGCTAAAAATTCTTTCCCACCTGTCCGATCCCTAAAAGCGACGTATAGAGAGATAGTGATTAGCCAACCACTAGTCCAGTCCTTGTCGTATCTTTTCAATCCTTACTTACTACTTACTTAGTAACTGAGTAACAAACAGTTCTCGTAGAAAGAAATATGTTGAGATAAAGTCCGTGAGGAGTGATCCATGTTAAGAGCAGACATGGTTAAACAATGAAAAAGTATCATATATATGTATATTTGAAATAACAGTAAAACAAATAGTGATTAAAGATAGTGGTCCCTTTGTTTCCTTGCTTAAAATATTGCCAACATAAATGTTATATTAAACTCCCTCGCGTATAAGCAATAATACCTTGATGGTGCAACAAAATCTTGGCCGTTAAATGTTTAGAAATTTCACGTCGAAAATTCGTTTTCCTTGTATTTCGGGTTTAATGCGTTCTGATCGGGCACGTTGCCGATTTTTGCATGTCGTTAAATATGTCGTTACGGACGCTCTCGCAGTGGGTGGCTCAGGCGGTCGCCGCTAGCGGACGATGCCGGTCTTTTCACTGCCAAACAAACGAAAACAGAATCGTACCGTTCTAAAGGTGCAAAAAATGTTCAATCAGTGGCGCATTTTAAAATTATCAAGAAAATCAACTTATTTAACTACTCTGAAATACTATTTAATACGTTTTCTCTTGTACGAGAATAGTTCAAGAATAATTATTACACATTCCCAGCTTCGCGCGAAACTAGTATTCTGTTATAGATAAATGCATCAAAGCAAATTAAAACTACGTCTCGCGTTGCTTTCAATTTCAGTTTAATTATTTTATATGGATATTTATTAATCAGTGTATAAATGAAGAAGTCAGTTTCAATGTCAAAGAAGTACTTTTTTAAATTTAAATCTCGAAAGTGCATCGATTATTAATTATGAACAATCTATTCACATTTATATATAAATAAATAATTTATTGAAAGTCAAGATTATTTGCTAACCAAAAAATGATTAAAATTCAAATAACATGTTATTGAAATATAGAATTGCATGAAAAATTTAGTAAAAATATAGAGTGTGACAGTAATTTTAATTTAAAATATATAATTTGAAAATCCATCCCAATTTAAAACGGACGCTTAATATTATAGGAAAGGTAAAATGTCGTAATTCATAAAAACCAGTGCGTAAATGTATTCCGTCCGTCTTTTTTACTCCCAAGACTACAGCACTGCGGTAAAACGTCCTCAATTTGTTCAAACAGTTCGTTTCGAGTTTGTTTGCGGGGAAATTTCAACATTTAAAACCCCCTTTTGCAGGTGAATACATTAAACGCTGAACCTCTGCAAGCCTTGTTAACTTTTTTTGGGAAATCCCGCTTTTGAAGTACCTACAGGAAGCATAAGCGTTTGTTACTTATTTCATGCACAAACAATGAAAGCGGTTTTGAATTTGATGACAGAGAATTTTAAATGGCCGGTTGTTTGTTTTTTTACTGGATTATTTAATAGCGGTAGAGATGAAAACAGCAAATTGATGATGAGATTTTTTACCCTTTTATTACACACTGGTTTGTTTTGACATTACTTATTTTAACTCTATGGCTTAAGTAAGTGTTCGAGCTCGATACAAAGTTTAACGTGTAACAAAATAGTGTGGATGTCAATAAAAACCTTATGATTTAATGCCGTGTTAAAACAGACAATACAATTATTACTGACCGACTCAAAGTAGATTTCTTAAAGCACAATCTATAATATACTATCCAAGTGGTAGAAGATCCTAAAGCCATACAGGTCTAGATATAAAAAAATATTGTTAGTGGATTTCATTGTATGTTATACATAGTGTAACATTGAAATGATATAAAAAGTGGAATTATTAGGCAGATTGAAAATGTATTAAGATCAAAAAAATGTGATCAAATAGAGATCCGAAACGCTGCCTACAATAGCGAAAATAAATTTGTTTGCATAACAATGGGTTGAGTTCAGTGGCCTATATATCTGATTGCTTCCTCTGTTTTGTTTCAAAAAATTGCCCTGTTTGTATTTAATTAACTTTATTTGTTTTTCCTGTCGTATTTATTTTAATTCCAACGACTGAATGAGTCGTTTTGCTCAATTTATTTATTTATTGAAAATATATTTGAGACAAAACAATGCAATCAAAAATTACATTGATGATTTTTCAACATTTATTTTGCACTCATTTCAATCATGATAAGTTAATAAGGGTTTGAATTTTATAATGATATTCAAGGTAAATAAAGAAACAGTGAATGTTAACAATTCACAATTTTGAATAGATTTTCTTCATTGAAAGAATAAATAAATAAATGCTGTCTTCGATTTAGAATATCACATGAAAATTGCCAATACTTAAGTTATATGGATGAATAAGACTGCTTTAAGATGGTCATTAAAGTAAATCCTGAAAAATAGCTTTATAAAATCTGAGAAGTGCATACAGATTATGCGATACTTAAGCTGCAGCAATCTTTTACGTCCACTGTAAGTTATAGTCATCGGAAGTCCATTGCTTCCACCAACATCGGTATAGAATAATACGCTTACAGGGCAACGATCGAACACTGAAAGTGTATGTACTAAAAAGAGACTTAAATTGGATCAGAGTTTACGACAACGTCCACAGTAAACCAATTTGGCGGTTATATATATATGACAGTCAATATTTAAAAGTATTCGGTAAAATTTATGAAACCTTAACTATAAAGTAAAAAAAAAATGTTAGCCGAAATGTATATTTGATCATTTTATTTTATTAGATTTTTTGACTGTACATATACGTTTCCTATATAAATTATTATGACCATCACGTGGCACCTTCAACATTGATTTTTATGTACGCAAGTCATTCATGATAGTTTATATCAGGCGTGCCCAAACCTTGACCTGCGGGCCACATGTGGCCCAATTGAATGTTGTGTGAAGTTATGTTTCGAAGTTTTTATTAACATTCTGTAAATTTTTTGATTGGTAAAAGTTTATGACTCAATTTGTAACGAATTATAATACCATACAAGAATTTTATTAACAATATATATTTGAAAAAAAAAATTACAATTAGCAATGTGTATAAGTCGATGTGTCGACTGATGAAAATTTTAACACATCTACTGCAATGAAAAATGTTCAAATTACCGGTCAAAATTTAAAAAAATATCATTTATAAAACTATATGGTAAAAAGATTTAAAAAGATAGTAAAACTATTTTAATTGTAAGCTGTTTGTTGATTATTAATATTTTAAAAAGATACCATTTTTTTTATTCAGGCTTAAAATATTAATGTGTGGCCTAACAGAGTACATTGTTTTATTTGGCTCACCAAGGGATTTCAGTTGACATTCAAAAAATCTGTTCAAGCCTTATCTGATAACACCAAAAGAGCATATCGAGAGAAGTGAGCTTAAACGAATCCACCTATTTCTATCCTTTCTGCAAAGTTCACAATAAAAACAGTTATTTTAGAATACTATACAGTCCATATATTACGCATGGAGTTTCAGCATTTTCAAAAATACCATATAAACATATAGTCATGTCATGTCTTAAGTTCGTGAATCTAAAGAATATATAAAGTGTGCATGTTCAAGTAGCACTGAAACAAGGAAGATGTGAAGAATAGATGCTTCACTACCTAGGTTGATAAATAAAAAATCAACGTGACCTGTGATGCCAATGCGAAAGAGTTGTTACACCTGCGGCATTGCAATTTTTAGAGGTACAGGTAAAATGCAGATGTTCAAAAAATTTACACATAAATATTAGATAGTAGATATTTACATGCCCAAGTAAATTACGGTCGACGGTAATTTTATAAACAACATTATTGACAAAATAAATTGAATCGTCGTTCATTGTGTAATATGAAAATGTAAAATATGTTAATTCATAAGGAAATATAGTTTTAGATAAACCAAACGATTTTTTGGTAAAAGAAAATAGTGTTATAATATATAAATTATCACAACGAAAACCCTCAAAGCTACCGATGAATCTATCAAAATAAGAAAAGAGTTTTGCCTACACACTGTAAAAATAAACAAATAGTTAGTCTAACTACTATAAAACGTTGTTGGATTTACAGCAATCGTATTACATCGGTTCACTTTTAAAGTGTTCATTGTCAATACTTGATACTTAATTAAAAAAAATTGTTTTATTTTGCATTTACTCAACAATAAATTTACTTGGATCAGGACCGGTTTCACTCATCAGTTAATGCTTGCGATGAGCGAAACCAGTTGATCTTAATAAATTATTTGAGAACTAGGTCTTTTTTTATTATTATTTTTAATTTAATCGGTCCATTAAAAATTAACTGGAAACACCTATTCATCTGGTTGAAAAATGTATTGAAACTATTGAAAATAATGATGAAAGAAATCAAATCCAGATGTCAATATTCGTTCAGTTTTCAATTGTGAATAATGGCCTGCACGTATGCATTTTATCACATGTGACAGCCGTTAGAGTTATAAAGTTGTTATTCATAATATGAATTACTTGTATTATACATATATGTGGTGAAATTAAGCAGGCAAAACGATTTATAAATGAATTTCTATAATTTATGTTTCATTCGTGTAATAAATATTATAATATGTCACGTATTGTCAAATAAAATTATAGCTCACAAATAATATTAAATAATGCGGTGTGAACATAATTCACGGATCCGTTCATGAAAAACCCCAAATTTACGCTTTGGCGCAGAATTGAAAACAGAATTTCATGTAAATTATCAATTAATATCTATTCGCAACATGCCATAAATCAAAATGGATTTTTCTTCTATCAATGGAAAATGATATAAAATTGGCACGTGGCTCGAGCTTACTTTTTATTCCGTTTATAAAGGAATATTTGAAACATAAATTATGAAATGTTGTTTTATTAATATTTAACAAATATAAACGCTAGGGTGTGCTTATTTTTTTAAGACATTAGAATAATATTTTTTACTCATCAAAAATGTTCTCAGGCACTAGCGAAGTGTTTTTAACAAGTATACGTTGAAATAATTGCCTTTGTTTTCCATTTAAGTGATAGTTAATTAACATTTCCACGGAAGATCACATATAACTTTAGTGAACAAGTACGTGCCTATCTTATTTTTGAAACAAAGAGCGATGTGTGTAATTCGTTTCTGATTGGCTGTGGTTAAATACTCATTTTTTAGTAAGATTAAATAAAAATTATCAATTAAACAAATGAACAATGTTTAAGTACATCATGACTGAATAATTTGGACATCGCTGTAAATTATTTTCGAATTTGTTTTTGTAGAACTGTGATTAAATAACAAATACCGAACGAATCCAGGCGGAACCATTTGTGTTATGTTCTCTTTGAAATCTTTTTTTTAATGTTCAAATACACACAGTTCAACGAAGTATGTTATACAATAGGAACTGATAAATTAAAATTTATTTTTTAAACTCATCTTCATTCGTTTGGCCAGAAAAATATCAAAAATTATTTATCAACTATAGTATTAAAAAACAGTAAATATGTTATTCTGGAATTCAAAATGCTAGATAAATTAAACATAGCCGCGAAGGAAAAATTGCAAAGAATCTAAGACGTGCGTCATTTTTGTCGTAGGGTGTCGGTCACGTAACACGTGGCGTCACTCCAATATTTAACGATGTCGCAATGCAGGGGTTGTTTGCTCCGTGGGACGTTTAGGGAATTTGCCTTGTTTCTTGATTTACTAGGGTTATCACGGCGTTTACTATTGTAATTTTGATAACACGAATACGGAGTATCTACGAAAGGTCCAGCTGGAACTAAAGTACGTTAAGCGTTCTAATTTCGAAATGATTAAATCCGTCAGTTTGAAAGTGGACCATTATTTGCACTCGAATGGAAATATCGTATTTCATGAATGGCATTTATTGACAATACGGTCTGCAATAGGAGTAAACTTTTGTTCAATATTACTTACAGCTGCATGTGTTTTATCTGGTAACCGGACAAATCAGAACATGACAATTCAGAACATGACGTTTCAGAACATGACAATTCAGAACATGACAAATCAGAACACGACTTTTCAGAACATGACATTTCAGAACGACATTTCAGAACAAGACTTTTCGAACATGACATTTTTCAGAACAAGACTTTTCAGAATATGACATTTCAGAACATGACATTTCAGAACAAGACATTTCAGAGCAATCGGCCTATCTACGGACACCGTCCGAGCGCGCTCGCTTTATAATATTGGGTTTCACATACTTTTTAGTAAAATATAAACATATCGAGATCGACAATAAAATTATTAATTAATAATAACAACATAATTAATAATTTTTAATGTTATTATTATGTGTATAAAATTCTGTGCAAGTCGATCTCGATACGACATTTGAGAAGCATGTAAAAATATTATATAAATGTAAATTTTAATCTTAAGATTTTTTGTTATGATATTTTTCCGCTAGAGTAAGCCGGTGTTAAGACTGTTAATAAATAAAGACGTATTATAAAACTAAAACCTTCGTTATTTTGCCCGACTCCACCGCCAGATCCCACATACATATATATATATATACATATTTGTGCCAGCCCAACGAATGAATTTTAAATGCACGCGAACTAACTACAATAGTTAGTGAACATTTATTTTAATTTCGGCGATCTCATAATTACAGTTATTTTCTTGTTGTGGCAGCCCTATTCATAATTGGTAAATTGTTTATAGA